>JAHLJT010004567.1:181689496-182222531 GCA_031308135.1 Acheta domesticus
TTCTTATACTTGCAACGCCCTCATAAAAAAACGTAACGGCTTATTCAAGAAATGAAGGATTGTTTATCGTTTCAAGCCCTACATATTCCGTTATTAGACGTTGTTAGAAACAAATCAAGCCTCAGATCAAATATCCCCCAGCCTCTCATAAATTTGATTTCCATTAACTAGGCATTCCATCTTTCTTCTTCCAGGTCACATACCTGTAAAAATATTTTTATTGTAATACGCCACCATTTATCTGTCTTCACAAAGGACTCACTGAAATATCGCTGCCTCGCATGCGTTGTTCCTTTATCGTACAGTACTTCAACATTCCGGTAAATGTTATCAAACTGATCACCTTTTCGTTCGGGACCTGCTTTATAAGGTCTATCTTCGCTTCACGGCACCGCGTGTAAGGCTCCGAACAAAGCTCGTGCGAGAGGGCGTTGTTCAGTAGCGATGGGCGGCGCTGAGGAGGTAGTGTTTGGGGCGCGTGTTACGGGCCACTAGCTGTGCGCTGGCGGAGGAGGAGGAGGTGATGGCGCAGGCGATGGCAGTGGTGGAGATGACGATGAGAACGTTTGAGATGTTAGCGAGGATGGGTAAAATAGAAACATATAAATAGCCGTAAAGACGGTGGCATTTGAATGTTGGTGAAATGACAATATTCTGAGGTCGTGGTAGAGGTGATGGCGCAAGCAATGGCATTGATGGAGATGACGATGTAGACGACATGACAATATGACGATAATGACGAGAAAATATGAGATGTTAGCCAGGACGGGTAAAATTGAAAAATGTGAAAATGGCTGAGATGACTGTGACAATTAGATATTGATGAAGAGACAATACACAGAGGTTGTGGTACAGGTGATGACGCGATGGAAATGATGGAGTTGACGATTAGTGTGTGCGCGCGCGCGTGTGTGTGTGTGTGTGTGTGTGTGTGTGTGTGTGTGTGTGTATGTCTGTGAGGTATTAGTGTTAACGGTTGTTAACATTGGAAAAGGTGTCAATGTTTGTGGCGTTGGTAACAACGGTCATTTTGATTTTGAAAACGAAAAACCAAACGCTTTGTAGTAAAGGAGAATGAGAAGGAATGAGCGGTGGAAATGGTGTGATAACTACGAATACGTTGTCATTGTGATGGAGATGGTGAGTGATCTTGAGAAGATGACGTCGTATCATGTGAAAATGCCCCAATGACGCGATGAGATGTAATGCAGATAGATGATAGAATGGGCCAAATAAATAAAAGGGAAGCGATAACGACTGGCTTCTTATGTACAGTTGAAACTGGGTAAAATTCATTGATTGATTATGTCATTTGTTGCAATTTTTTTGGAAACTGACATTGACGTTTGCTCTATTGGAATCAGGGACGATAAATAAATAAGAAACGTGATTGAAAAGGATGATACTATTACGAACAGAACTGCAACTATTGCGAAGACAACAATACTGGTGTTGGCGATGTAGACTGAAAGAATATATGAAGATACTGGTTATGATTCTCAGATTCTTTGCGATAATGGTAACAACGACGATCGCGCTGTGTTACCCTCAATACGTGAATACAATGTGCTTAGGAAGCATTATGATTTTGAGGGTGGAAACGTTGGTAATGAACTTAATGATGATTGACTGGAGAAGAAGATTTATATTTTTTTCCATCAACACTTCCACCAATAATACATCCTTTCTTTGACTACTGGTCAGCCAAACCTAATCATTACCAACATCACTCTTAAATGATATTAGCAGACTATATCGACGGTGAGTGTAGAAGGCAATGACGATGTCGATGATCATGTGTTACGACGACATAGTAGGAAGTACGATGACCTAACCTCTTTGCTGCTTGTTCCAACAGCAACGATGCAAGATGATACGGCATCATTAGAGATGCGACTGGCAGCGGCGTCGATGACTGTGGATACGGTAGCCGCTTCTCGGCGGCGGCTGCGATGGTGGCGCGAGCGGCGGCGGCGGAGGCGGTGACGGGGCGGGGTCGCGCCCTCTAACGGCACCGCGGGATTAATCTCGTGTGGCGTCGGTGCGTGGGGTGGCGCCGGCGTGCCCGCCCCGCCCCCCTCCCCCACCCCACCCCATCCCCTCCCCGGCGCCGGAGGCCGACGCCCCCGGAGAGCTTAATTCAGGCCGACGCACAGTGGGGGGAAGCGGCGATGTGGAGACAAATGTTAATTGTCCATTGTAAGTGTTTTTTGGCAATAAAACCAAAATATTTGCTCCACGTTGTTTTTCATTATTTGTTTGACCTTATTATTAAATCACCCTGAATGTTATACAATACCGCAGTGTAGCTTTTATTATAAATATTTTCTCTTTATAATTTTTATTTTGTTTTAAGTACTATTTTTATGTTAGCTACATATCCATTTTTAATAATAATAATAATAATAATAATAATAATAATAATAATAATAATAATAAGTGTCGTGTTTACTTGTCGATGTTGCTGTACCTTGCGATCAAAACGTCGTTACCAAGGAGACAGAGAAACGTCTTAAATACGTAAAGAGTTTGGAAATCGAGATCAGCCGAATGTGGGGCGTCAAAGCACAGGTCGTCCCGATAGTTATCGGAGCTCTGGGATTTGTTCCGCAAAATTTGTGTAAGAACGTGTCTAAACTCCCAGGTAATTCAAAAGACTGGGAAGTGCAAGAAATCGCTTTATTTGGAACAGCCCACATCTTGCGCAAAGTATTGTAGAGGCACCGACAGTCCCTAGATCTGCTCCTTAGGTAGCTGGTTGCAAACTGGAGTAGACTTTATATTCACCCGACACATAACATCTTTAGTCGTAATTTAGAGGAATAATAATAATAATAATAGTAATAATAATACAGAAATTAACAGAAAATGAGTGCTTATTATTATTATTATTATTATTCCTACAAAATTAAATTTATAGTTTTACGCACAAGAACCGGCCATAATTATGAATAATAACGTGCTAATTTCGTCCGATTAAATTAAATAGTAAATTATTGACTTTTGTGAGAGGCGGTGTGATTTATAAGGAAGTATTACATCTAGGTTTGAAGAGTATCGTTTTAAGTTATTATTTATTGTTTTGTGTAAATGACAATCATACATTTATTTAATATAAAATATCTTTTAAATCTGTCACTCTCAATTGCAAAAATAGACAAATGTCGGTAAGATATGCTTTTACTTTTTACCTGTGGAAAAATAACTATAAAATTTCTTATCATTCGAATAAAACTTATATTCCTGCAGTATTAAACATACGAAAAAGGTCCATTTTTATGTGATTCTGATGTACGCATTTCAGCAAACCAGAATGTAAAGAATGCACCACCTATAAACAATAACAAAAATATCGCTTTATATATATACATTTTAGTAACTTTTGAAAATATCTGTTGTTTATTTTCCCAAAGAAATCATTAAGAAACTTTTCTATGTTAAATGTTACTAATGGTAATATACATAATTCTTTTTCACGAAAAGTAACGTATATTCAGAAACAGAGAGGTTTTTTGGAGACTTCTGTAAAGTTTCGTGAAATATAAACACTTTTTATTTGCGATATTATCTTTAGTGCTTCATTTCGAGATCAGAAATGACTGAATTATATCAACTACACATTATAATTAGATTCAGAGGTTCATCTCTAGAAATCTTTATAACGGCTTACATCTCAAATATTGTTCTTATTGAAGTAGAAGATTATTTAAGTTAGTATCCTAGATTGTAATTTACATGATCAGGAGAATGGCCCAGGATTTATTTACAGTCAGTTTTGTTTCTACTATAACATTTATTGACCAGTAAATGTTACAATAGAAACAAAACCGACTGTCAATAAATAAATGCTGGGCCACTCTCCTGAAAATAGGAGATTATTTCTTTTGTGCTATGCTCTGGCGTATGTGCTTTTGGCCCAGTGTGCAATGTGGTGAGGAGGAAAGATGTTTCATAGCGCACAGCTGGGCCCATTCAGCCCAGGTGAGGCTAGTGCGCTGTTAGCTTAGAGGCTCTAAATTACGGCTCACAATCCCGACTTTACATTGTGAGAAGTATTACCTTCCACGCCCACTAATTTAGATTATTACTCTGGTGAATGTTGATTAGAAGCAATTCCATTTTCTCGAAATCTGCTTAAGGAAATTCAATATTTGGAGAAAGCAAAGAACGTTGTGCCCGAGATTTTTACATGTGCAGGAATATATGCATGTAATTTACTTTATTACCTAATCTGTTAATTATGACCGATCTGGAAATCTTTTGAATTTGACGCAACGTTTCCAAGAGTTACAGTGTTATTGCGACCAATAATATATGTGTAGTTCATGACGACACTATTATGAAGTTTAATTTTCCAAGTTATTCACAATATTTTTAACAAGTCAATTTTGTCTAAAAGTCTTTTAATACCGTGTAAAAATTTTTACTATTTTTTCTGAATTGTTAACAGGTTCAGTGGGAGGAACCTATAATTTACGAATTAATATTACATGGGAATTAATATTTCAGTCAAGAGAGCTCACAGCCTTTAACAAAAAAATGTTTTTTTGCGAGTTTAAAAACAATTGTTAATGACTAATTATAAAACAATATCTCGGTTTCAGAACATTAAAGATTTCTGAAAATTTTGTTTTTAAATCCTCAATACGTAAAATCCGTAAGATTTGTTTGGGAATAGTTATTAAAGTTGGGAAAATTTATTCAAATTGCTATTATAAAAACAAGTTTTATTTACTAACTCAACTTAGATAACTACCAAATTTTCTTTAATTGTGATTACTGCTCGTAATACTTGTATACAAGTAAATAATTGTTCATTTTCTTGTACAATACTGTCAGAACAAAAACTAAACCCGATTCTGAGGATTCGAGCGAATTATATACTGTGTTCATTAATTTATTATCTAACATCCGTTATTTTGATGCAACAATTAATATTTTTCCACACCTCTAAAATTAGAGGTTACAGATCCCATTTCTCAAAGAATTCCAAATAAACTTCCGAACTCACTTCATATTTTACGACCACAAATCGAGTCGTGCCTGGCGACTTCCTCGTATAACAGTTCACGCTCCGTCTTTGAGAATTGAATAGCCCCTTCTTACTAACGTCCCAAAATACTTCCTGTCTCACTGATTTCCCAGGTGCTTGTGTTTCAGAACTCTGAGTCGAAACCTTAATATCAGCAATTTTGCATAAAACATCACATTGAAAATTGCTTCCTGAATGTGCTGTCTTCTTTCCAAGTAAGGTCAGCTCCTGTGAATGTTTGCTGAGAGTGCCCAGTTTGTGAACATAAAATCATTATTGCAACTTACAGTGACGGAAAAGCCTTTGAAAACTGCTTATGGAAACAGTGTAATGTCTTATTCCTATTTCATCGCTTGTAAGAAACTCAATTCAACAAAATTATCTTAAAGTAGTGAGAACACGCGGCATAACGAACTTTTTTCCACTCTTAGTGTTGTTATTCAACAGCTAGTCATATATTTTTTTAAAGTGCATGCTATTGTTTATAGATATAAAATTAAGGGGTAAACTGTTTTGGGAAAAAATCTCTGGCTGTTATATGGAAGGTAAAAATCAGATTCAAAAGTGAATTTCAACGTTTACAATATTCAAAATTTCAGCGGCCTTAATGAAAATCGGAACTATCATATTTGCAAATGCATTTTTTTTTCGAAAAAATTGAGAAAAAATGTGCAGACTTTTTCCAGAAAAAAATTGAAAATGTCGAAGGGACTTTATGTATACACCCAAAATAAACCTTTATAATCTCTGGAAGGATGAAACTAGATCTTACTCCTTACGTATTTACCAAGTTTCAGCTTAAAATGCCTGTTAGAATTGGTCTGTTAGAAAAAGTTAATCTGATAGAATTGTGCGTCAAACATACTTACATCTATCTATCCATCCCTACGTATGAGTATACCGATTTTGAGGTTAGAAAATTGCATTTGTCAACTTGGCACATGTACTACAAACCTTAATCATCATTGGAACAGCGCAAATAAATCGTAATCCTGAGGTGTGTACGAAGAGTTAAACATGAATTGAAAAACATGTCTGAAAACTTTAGATCGCCCTGTTGAGATGATTCCAATATTCCTTAAAGGGAATAATAGTAAAAATATACGATTTTATATAGGAAACGTATCTTATATAATTTTAAAATGTAGTACATGCGAGTTATAATGTCATTTTTCACATTCATAATATTTAATAAATGACGTTAAGTCGTTTAAACTTTTCATGCTTGTTTCCGCAAACTTTTCACGTTTACGATTCCATGATTTTCGAGGAAACATTTTCTTAATATTCTTCTTCTTACTGAGAACTCAGGAAGAAATTATTTACCGTTATTCATAAGTAGTTGTTTTTGTTACATAAAAGTCACAATTTGCGTTAAAGATCTCTGAAATTATCTGCCGGAGAAATAATGGGTCCGAAGTCGAGCGAAGGTTACTTGTTCGTAAAAGGGATAACGTGCGGCTGTGGAGGTTGTTGGTCCTGTTGAGCACCCCTGAGCCGGCGGGCAACCTTTGCCAAACGAGCGGGACACGCCCGCGGTTTTTCCTACCTGAGGGGGCGGGAGGGTTGTGACGGGAGAGGGGCCATGGCGGGCACTGATGGGCGGTGGGCAATAAGCAGAGGAATGGCTGCTGGTGGGGGTGGTGGGTGGCTGTTGATAGGTGGTGGGTGGTGGAAAATGAGCAGTAGGCGGCTTACATTTGCATTGGATTTTAGGTGACTGGTAGTGGGCGTTGGAAAATAAGCAGAGGAATGGGTGTTGGAAGGGGATGTGGATGCAGGATACAGTGGGAAGTTAGAAGTGGGGAGAGTGCAGTATGCAGTAGGCAACAGGCGATGGGCAGTGAGCGATGAGCGGTGGGCGAAAATAAAACGGTGGTGAGCAGTGGGAAGCGAATGATGGGCAGTGAACGGTGAACAGTATGGGATAAGAAGTAGGCAGTGGGCAGTGGTCAATGAGCAGTGGGTAATGCGCAGTGAACGGAGTGAGATGGGCCGTAAGGAATCGACTGTAGAGTGGTCAGCGAGCTACAGGAAGTGAGCGATGAGGATGAGTGGAATGCGGTGATCAGAGTGCGGCGAGACTCAGATACCTGGGAGGTTCGCACAGGGTGGGGAACGGGTCTGGCAAAGAGACAAACCACCAGTTGAAAGCTCGGTGAGAGAGTTAGATAGCTGCAAGAAGATTAATGTGAATTAGGCTGAATTGCTACAGGTGGTCAGAAGATAAGAATGAGGAAGAGAAATGAGCGAATGGGTGGTCTGATTTGCAAAAATAGGCAAAGCAGGCATTAAGCGCTACAAAAACGTTTAGACGTACAGTATCTTGGCAAAAAAACAGACGGCCAATTAACGAAAAGAAAAAATGTTGTAAGTACCTACGGCTTGTACGCACTTTTGCATACTAATAATAACATGACCGCTCAATCGTGTGCCGTCTTGCCTCCGATTCTGTGATATTTCTCATACTAACTAGCATTATAATTTCCCCTCAAATACCATTTATTAACCGCCCCGTGAGCAGTCTCTGAAAGCTCTCACAACGCAATCTTCTAAGACATATTATTGCAGATCTCGCTTCGCGCCTTCCTTTGCTGTGACAACAGTGCGGGA
Source organism: Acheta domesticus (assembly GCA_031308135.1). NCBI lineage: Eukaryota > Metazoa > Arthropoda > Insecta > Orthoptera > Gryllidae > Acheta > Acheta domesticus. The sequence goes on from JAHLJT010004567.1 coordinate 181,697,142, forward strand.
GGTCGCGAGAACGAATGGAGACGATGTTATTCCAGATTTCGCTTCTGGACTTTCCTCGCCGTGACAACAGTGTGGTCGTGAGGTAAAAGTTCTTAAGTCAAATTTTGACGAAATTGTGTTAAGTACTGGAGCTACAAGTTAAGCATCTATATTTTATTTTAGTAAAATTACTAATTCAAATGTTGCCTTCTTAACGAGAAAAAAAGCGTTGGGAAATAGCTTTGAGCATAGGAAAAAGCCTTGGCTCCATAATCTAACCCTTGTTTTCTCCAAACTACAATATTTGACTTAAGAACTATTACCCCGTGACTGTTACAGAGCGGGAGGTCGCGAGAACGAACGGAAATGATGTCATTCCATATTTCGCTTTGCGCCTTCCTTTGCTGTGACAACAGAGCGGCAGCAAGAGCCAACGGAAACGATGTTATTCCAGATTTCGCTTCGCGCCTTCCTTCCCCTGCTGTGACAAGAGTGCGGGAGGTCGCGGGAACGAGCGGGCGGGGCTGGCGCGCTAACAGGCCTATCGCATGGTCTATTGGCGGCGGCGGGGGCGGCGGGGGCGGAGGCCGCGGGCCGCGTCGCGAGGCCTCGTGCGGCGCGCGCCGCTAATCATTGTAATCCCGGCCGCTCCCTCACGAAGCGCTGCCGGCGCCGCGCCGCGCCGCGCCACGCCCCCGCGCGAGCGGCGGAAGGAGGGGCGGGGCGAAGGACGGAGCGTGGGGAAGGGGGACGAGAGGAGAGAGGTGCGAGGCACGAAATGGGAAGACGATGGTGTTTGAGCATCAACTGATGTCACTGTAGCACCTCTGACCGAGAGGTCCTAGGGTTCGACTCTTGACGGTGCGGTGGTAGGATTTTCGACATTAGCTAGTTAGCTAGGTCAAATTCAGACGCTGTCTGGAGAACTCTAGTAGACGGTGGCTCTCATTGGTAGTTTTCTCTGGTTTCTTTGATCAACCCCAGGCGAATGCCGGAAAAGTGGCTTAACAAACGGGTCACGGACCGCGCGCTTTCCGTCTTCCTTCAACTAACTCCCCAGTTACTTATTCACACTAAATGTACTACATCCATGCACTACCACATGTCGGGAGAATTTCCCGATTGGGAAGCTTAGAACCCCTTTGGGTTGGGGAAGTGCCCCACTGATGGAAAATACCTGCTTGAGGAAAATCCGACTTGAATATGGGCGCAGAAACTCACTACGCAAGGAAAACCCGCCATTTCCCATGAAAGCAATTCACTACACTCATGAGACCACAGCAATTGACGCGCCCGGAAACACGAAACAATCAATCGTAAAATGATGGTGATTGGTGGGGGAACGGGAATCAGGACACCGAAAGTTCGGGACGATAGGGGGTAGGATCAACGGGTAAGGATGGTAATTTAAGGGGAACGGGGAGTTTTTTCCTTGCACGGAACTAGGGACGGGAGATCGGAGGTAGAGAATCTGTGAACCAGGAACCGGTGACAGGGAAGGAGCAGAGGGCGATAGACGCGAGGCGGAAATGGAAGTAGAGGAATCGGAGCAGTTCGGGGAAGGGGTTGGGAACCGGAAGGTAAAGGGAGAACAGGAGACAACGGACAACGGGCAAGGAACGGAGGTCTAACGGGAGAATAGGAGCCCAGGTGTGATTGAAAGCCAGTAGACGGAAAAGGGCGGGGGGAGAGGAAGCGGAAGGCGGGCGTTAGGAACCGGATGCTGGTGGTCGGTGGTGAACAGCACGTAGTGCCAATGAGCAGTGAACATTGGGCTGAGGAATACTCGCAAACGACACACACTTAGAGAACACTGTGGAAAAGCTCTGTAGATGGAAAATTCATGGCTGTTGGCGTGAGAGGTAGAAAGGTGAGCGGCAGAAATCATGCGAACGACACGCCATATGATAATATGAAACTGTACACGTTTTTGGTCAGAATTTTGAAGAAAGAATATTGTGGATTATGGCAAAGTATTATAGCTGATAAGTGTTGGGAAAGTGGAATGTGTATATTAGAAAGTATGAGCGGAGTGAAGCGCGAGGTAGAAGGTGAACAGGAGGTACACCTAGGGGTACAAAAGTATACTGACAGTCGCACGACCAATTAGTTTTTAATAAGGGCATGTTGGTGGCTTAAACGAGAATGTGTGAAAATGACAGAAGGAAATACGTGTGCAGCATATAGTTGTCCCCGTTCATTAATTTATTGTTGTGAATGAATCAATATTGCAATTAGCAAAGAAACTTACATTTTGATCAGAGCGCACAAAACGGAATTTTTGAAGCAATGAAATGTCCTTGCGCAATTTTCTTCAGAAAGGAACAATCAGAGAACCGATGGACATTCAAAATAAGTAATATTTATGAGAATTGGTCACCACATCTTTGAACTACACCCTTGAATTGAAAACTTGTTTCAAACACTAATTAATCATTGAAAGCGAAATCCAAAGCTTTTTAGCAACCTCCTGGGAAACATATGGTTTAATGTTTCACTTGAAGGCATAGGATTTTAATGATAAATTTGGAGCGCTAAAGTAGATGAGAAGATCTACATGAAAGTGGTGAGTGTAGATCACAGACCGATCACAATGATTTATGAAAGGATGAGAGAATCCGCGTCGAAGATGACACCATGAACTTACGCAAGGCACCATTCCGTCACTCAATATCTGGGTCTTGCATATGTGTGGGTGGTCCAGTGAGTGGGATGAGGGAGGAACGGGCCGAGGACAAAGCAACGCAAGGAGAGCGAGAGATAGAAAGGGGGCGAGGGAGAGAGAGAGGGAAGAGAGAGCGGCGAGCGCAGTGGGTGGCAGCGCTGCCCTCGGAGCAGAGCAGACAGCCCAAAGGCCACGGAACAGATGGCGCGCGCCATGGAACAAATGAGTATGTGGGAGGACCGAACATTGAGATGGAGATCGACGCGATAGGACCCCGAAGCTGCTCGCGCAACGCTGATGGCGCTCTGAAGCAACGGCGCACTCTACGCAAAGTGGCGTATGGAAAGTGGCGGATCGTTGCTTGCTCTACGGAGCAGGAGGAGGTGATGAAATGTACTTACTTACATTACTTCCTCTTCATGGATTAAGCAAATTACCTGTTCCGACCTCAATGTTCACACCATCGCTTTCTTGACCTTCCTGAATTTTATTTGTGATGGAATTTCATATGTGATGAAATGTACGTCTTCTATTTAAATAAGAACGGAAATCAGTAAGCCAAATTCGCGTTGTTTTCATTTCATACTGTTTGACAAACGAGTAACAGTACATTAAGGGTTCGGCTGAAAGACATGTTAACTCGCATGGAGTTCCATGTGGGTTAACACGTTTTTCAGCCTAACCCTTCATATAATCAATCGCGTGTACACAAATAAAATCGAGTTAGGAAAGCACGTATGTCTTCAAAACATTGATATTCCCGTAAAAACATTGAGTGTTTAAACATTAATAGATTTAAAGAGATATTTTTAAATCGATATTTTCTTCTGAATGTTTTTACGTTTTTGATACTTCGTTTGTGCATTAAAAAGTGTCATAATCACTAAGAGGTTGTTTTTAGAATATTGTTTTAAGATTGTTGCGTTTGTAATTTGCCACCGGGCAACAGTCTATTTGCAAGGAATAAAGTTGTTGTTGTTATAGTAACAATAATAATAATAATAATATTAATATTATTATTATTATTATTATTATTATTATTATTATGAAGAAGAAGAAGATTCGGAAGGGCAAGAAATTGCTTTATTTGGAACAGCCCACATTTTGCTAAAGTATTGTAGAGGCACCGACAGTCCCTAGATCTGCTCCTTAGGTAGCTGGTTGCAACCTGGAGTAGATTTTATATTCAGCCGACTCATAACATCTTAGGTGTAATGTAGTGGAATAATAATAATAATAATAATAATAATAATAATAATAATAATAATAATCACAATTTCGTGAAAATAAAATGTGAAATAATAGTAAGCGTAGAACTCTTCTTCTCGCATTCTTCTACGCAAACTGAAGTATCTCTGACATTTTGAGATGACTATGATTGGGATTGCTCAAGCTTTCAGGCTCAGTATTGATCATTGTTTATCTATTTCAGCTTGTATTATCAATAAAATCTTAATTATAAATGAATAACCATTCTCACTGTCCAATTGAATTCTTCATTGCAAAAATATAAATAGGTTACTCAACAACTTTTAAAAACACCGATGGTTTTTAACATGTTTTTAATATTGAACATTGACGTTTTGAAACATCGATGATTTGTTGTCAATGTCACAACCCTATACTGAACGAGTTCAGGAAGACGCTTACCGGTCACTGGAAAACAAGGAGCACTTGAGAGGACCAAATTTTAAGATTGGAATCAACGTAACTGAACTGAAGATACTCACGCAACACAACCGACGCGACGCTGGGAATGAACTCCCTTGTTTTTCAAGGTTCGCAAAATTGTGGAGTGCTTTACGGTGGAGGAATTGGTGGAAAGAAAATATTTTATTTTCTCATATGTGGCAGATATTGTTCATTTATTTGTTTCCATCTGTTCACTCATTCGTTCACTCTTTTGTACAATTAATATTTAATTGCGCGAAAAGTACCAGGAAGCTCGATTTTCTTGATTTTAATAATTGCAATGAACTCCTCACAGATTCTCGAAATTCTCGTTAAGATTAATTTTATGTAGACGTTAGTAAAACGCAAACTGTGATTAATCATATTACTGCCGTATACTTGTTCAGAATGTACACTACTAAAAAGTAGTTGGATATCGCAATGTCGTAACATTTTTTACATTATGTTTGTAGTGAACGGTCGCTAGAAGTAACATGATTTTTAAATGAGGGGGCGATAAAAGAATTTAGGATATAGACAGAAAATAGGAATCTTCATTTTCGACTGACAACACTTACAAACAATTTATTAAACTAATTTTTCAGGTAGGTAAGTATGACGTTTAAACATGCGAGAAGTAATATTGAATAACACTCCAATTGAAAACGCAAATTTACTTTCTTTAATACGAAAATGTAATAATGTCAATATACATACGGCTATGATTAATAATCAAGATTTTTTTTGTTATTTATACAATGATGTAATTTTTATATGACGAGTTTCTGAATTGAATTTTAGTAGTATTTAAGTAATTCACATCACTTTAAACAAAAACAAGAAAACCCGGCACCATACAATGATTAAAGAAACTCAATATAACGCATGAAGCTTCTTTACACTGAAGAAATAAGACACTCTTTATATGGATAACATCACCTAGACTTTTTGTGCACCATCATTACCTCAACATCCACACCATCGCTCTCTGACACACGTCAGTAACAATCTTGCGACTCAACACCGTTCGTCTGGCGCAGAATTTCCACAAGATTGAGGCATTCCAGACCGCAAGACAACGGCAGAAAACGCGATCACTTTTTAGCGAATGCTCGGCCGCCATATACAGCACAGGCAACGGGGTGATTTAATAAGCTTTCACCGGACTCTTGTCCTTAAGGAGCGGTACATAGTACTCGATCATTCGACATGTGTACTACCATGTACAGAGTCAGTAACGAAACGAAAGGTGTGCTCTGTTAACGACAGCTCCGGTACACGGGCCTCCGGTCGCCGCCTAATGAACAATTAAGGCGGCGGAGAATTGACGTTTCCGGCCAGAATGCCGTTGTTCCGAGTTATGCCGTAATGAAGCCGAACCCGCGCGGAAAGCGAAGTGGGCGGGGGATCTCGGGTAGCCAGGAATTCCGCCATTTTTGCTGCCGCTGATGCCACTTCTTCGTGGAAGGCGTCGCAACAGGCGAGGAACTGTTCGCGTCGGTGCAGTAGCACGTAACTGGCTTCGTTGATATATATCTAAGCGCTCTGATAGGTGACGCCCTTACTTAGTTTATTGCCTTCGTTGTTTGTGTAGATGTCGTTTAAATAGTAATTAAAATATAGAGTAATTGCGTGATGCTGGCTGTTAGCTGGCTGACGATGGTGATGAGTGTCGTACTTCTTCGAGCGTGGGCTTGGAAAGAAATTTACGCCTTTACGCCCTCCTCTTTCTTGAGGAGATTTTTTTTTATTTATTGAAGGTCGCTTTTCAACTATTGAGGACATACACCAACCACTGTAAGTAACATTGGTTTTTGTGATTTGGGGTAAACGGTAACGGCAGCAGATCTCGCACATTTGGCACACGCAAACCTCCCGGGCATGATTCGAACCCGCAACTCTTCAGGCGAGGCAGCTACGACCCTTCAACCTTAGTGACCTCGGGAACCCTGAGCGATCTTGAGGAGAATATCACATTGGTTGTGTGGTAATCCAATTCAATTTTACCGTTTTCACAATGAGGTTTCTAATAATTTTGTCTTTCTCTGAAAATACAATTATAATAAAGTGATCAAGAAGAATGAATAATGATGAGGAGTGAATGATCATAGAGGGTGACACATTGATTTTCTCTTTAATCTGGTTGGAGAAGTTGTTTTAAACGGGAGTCATAAAGCCCAAAGTTTCCTTGTTAATTTAACTACATTTGATTCTTATCTCAGAAACTATTTAACCTAGTGTCATAAAAGTTTAGGAAGAGATAGGTAGAAATGTTTTAAGTAACTGAAAGCAGATTTACATATTTTTAATGGTTTTTGTAATTTACAGAATATTTGAAATAAAATTAAAAATGTTTACATTACTTTTCTATACTTTTATATGGAAGTCCTGAAACTTACTGTACTCATTTTGATACCATAAGTTCATTATTACTTAACTAATCTCTTTCAAAATGCTGAAAATTATGTGTTGAATAGTTTCAGATATAATGGGCCAAAATGTTCAAAAATGTACCTTTTTTCAGCGTCGAAGTGAATCCTTCTACGAAACAAGACACCTCGTCATAGCAACAAGTAAACAAGCATGTGAACCGCATGAATAATTATTGAAGATAATGCCTTGTAGAGCAACCGACAATAGAGATTTTTAAAAAATTTATATAGCTATTAGCTTCTTCAGTTTTCACAATGCAGTTTCTAATATTGTCATGTTACAAGTGCCATTTTACAATTCAGTAAACAGCTTAAAGCTTCTTTCGCTAAAGATCCCTCCCCCAATGCTGCAGATAGTCCAGATAAAGGTCTCACTTCGGAACATTGTATTTTTATTCTCTTATAGTGAGAACAAGTGTACTATTTTTGTTAATCCTCTAGAGATACTGCTTTAATTATTAATTTAAACTCTTATTAGTATTGCATAAATTTACTATGATCTGGTTTTCCAAGTCTACAATGAGAGTCTTGAAACGTTCTGGGGATGGTGCATGTGGTGGAAATGGCGACGTCGCTGGCAGGGGTGGCGGAGACGTGGCCAGTGGGAGCGGAGACGGCGATGGAGGCGGCTTCAAAGGTCGGCTAGGCAGTGGCGGTGGCGGTGGAGGCGGCGGGCGCGGGCCGTGCGGGCGTGCGGGCGCCCACTAATTGACGTGATGGATGGCCCCGCGGCGTCTCCTCTTCCCCTCCCCCTCATTTGCCGCCCGCGTCACTCAATCATCCCGCGAGGATCTGCATACCGAGGCGGCGGCGGCGGGGGCAGCGGCGGGGGCGGCGAGAGCGGCGGGGGCGGCGGGGGCGGCGGGGGCGGCGGGGGCGGCGGGGGCGGGGGCGGCGGCGGGGGCGGCGGCGGGGGCGGCGGGGGCGGGGGGCGTCGGCGGGGGCGTCGGCGAGGGCGGCGGCGAGGGCGGCGGCGGGGGCGCCGGCGGGGGCGGCGGCCAGGGGCCGAAGGAGCAGACGTGGCGCGGGGGTGAAGTCGGTGATGGGGCGGTGGTTGTCAAATGTTCACGTGACTCGCGGTTGACAATGACAATAGACGCCAATGTCGACAGACGTCTCCAGCCGGGAGGATCTAGGTTTCGCGGCCCAACGGTGGTGGATTTTCGACTCTGGATTGATTGATTAGTGAATTCGTAGTCTTCCGCGGCCGGAGTCATTGTATTCTTGGCTGTCCGGGATGAGCCGCGTGTCAGTCGATGGAGCTGACGTTTCGGCCATCTTGCTGTGGCCTTCTTCTGAGCTGTACTGAGTACTATACTTGAGTATAGCTCAGAAGAAGGCCACAGCAAAATCATCCCGGACAGCCAAGAATTCTGATTGCGCCAACTGATGAGGTCTTGTCCCATAAAAATGTACTGCATTTTTAATTGCGGGAGATGGCGGCGATCTTCCCCGCAGACTGGAGAGGTCCGGCGCCGACCTACACCGCCTTGCGGGGATTTTCCCCAACCAAGTATCTCCCATCAGCGTGGCACTGCCCCAGCCGGAACAAGCTCCAAGCTCCCCACCGGTCGCCTGGCATGTCTGGTAGTTTAGTGCATGTAAGTATGTGTAAGTAAGAGATGAGGATAGAACAAGGACGGGAAAGAAAGACAGCGAGCGGTTCGTTTATGAAAGCACTGCTCCGGCATTTGCCTGACGTTGATCAGAGAAATCACGAAAAACTATTGATCAGAGCAGCCGGCTGCTAGAATTTTTTTCTCGACATTGGCAGAATTCGACCTAGTTGTCAACGTAATGTCGAAAATCCTGCCACAGTCGGGACATGACCCCAGAGACCTCCCGGTCAGAGGCACTTCAGTGATATTGGTTGATGCCATGGGCCACCTTCGGCGGTTGACACTAGCTAGATGAACGGGTCGCATTAAACCAGTCTGTAGGAAAATTCCATAAGCTCTGATATGGTTTTCCATGGTTTCTCCGGTCTGTATCACGCGATTACTAGTCATTACCTTAAAAAATTACTACAAACCTCACGCAATCTTTCCTTCCTCACATTTGTCCTATCCTGACCTCTCCTTTACACACACACTTACATGCAGTACACTACCATGCATGTCAGTTGCGTAATCGGGAGCATAGAGCTTATCCCGGCTGGGAGTGGTCATTTTGGCAGAGATATTTGGAAGGAGGAATCCCGCAATCTGACGTGTAAGTCGGCGCCGAATCTGATGTCCTAGTGGGAAAGAAACACCACCCTGTTCCAGAACATAATATGCACTATACTTACGGAATCGACGTCTATGCAGTTGATGTGCCCGGAAGCAGTACGTAATCAATTATGTGACGCGATCTGAGGCAGCAGTAAGGGAAATTATCCTGTTGACGTCCAGACATTTCCCCACTTTTAATAACCGGAAACTACTCAGCCACTCCGAAACAATTATTCAATTAAAAACTGAAATTGGATAGAAACTGAGATTGGCTTGGAGTGAAGATGGCGGCATGGATAACACAAACATAAGTGATTGCAGTGACAGCAACAACGGACGTATTATCGTAGCGCAAGACAGTGGATTACGCATAATGAAGATGTCAGTGCCCTTAGAGAAGTTTTAACGACGGCGACATTAACAGTTTTTATGGTGGAAGAGCCGGTTTGTAGGTGGAAGAGCCGGTAACTCGCAGGGAAGTCTTATTGCGACCGCCTTTGCTTCCAAAACAGTCGCGAGTCATAGTACCGCATTGTCATTGTCGCCATGAAACAAAGACATACGCATGCTGTTGCTCAGCACATCCGGCTTCAACCAACGCGTTTCATGTACCAGTTCGTGTCACAATATTAGCGGGAATTTTTAATGCAGCCGGATACAAAAACAATTATTACAATTATTAAGTGATGAAAAAAATAAAGTTTTAAAAAAAATATTACATCTTTTATTTTAACTACGCCTTCATCGTGTAATTTTTGGTTGGCCACGGTTGAAAATTGTCACTTTATGCCACTTTCAAACTGTTTCTCTACACTTTTCGCTTGCCATGCGACATGACTCCCAGCGTATGGCCTGGTATTTCAAACGAAGTGCCTGTGTTGTCGTCAGCGACGTATCTGGTGTTGCGTAGAACGACCAAAAATCGGTGCACCGGATCAGCCAAGCCATGTCTTCGCGTCGTGATTGTCGCCACCTCCTCTGTCCATCTTTCTTCACGGAATGAGTAAAGGCCATGTCTTTCCACCCATGGTGGAAAGACATGGGTGAGCCTAATCGGGCGCACAGATTTTTGCTCATTCTGCGCAGCACCAGTTTGCGTCATGAACCACGTGATCACAGCAAGCACACTTTGAATAGCCACACCAAACACTGGCCGCCATATTGCATGGAGAACGAGAAGGGCTGAGAAACATTTTGAAAGTGGCATCAAGTGACTATTTTCAACGGTGACCAACAAAATATAACCTGATGGTGCTTAACAGAAATGCTTCATATATCTGTTTCAATGACTTGTAACAAGATTATAATTTTTATAGCTGTCTGCATTTGAAATTACACTAATATGGTGACGCACACTGGTGCCTGAAGGTCATTGGCGAACGTAGGATACGATGCGCAACATATCACCGGTATCTTTCCACCATGGGCGACCCGTGGTTGTAGCGTACATGCGCTCGCTCTCCGCTGCCATGTCAGACCTCGATTTCCGTCCCATCCAAGTGAAATTTGTTGTAGATATTACGCCATCCATCACTAAACACATTACCCACCCCTCCAATAACTTTAACTCAAACATCAACTCTATACCACACGCAATCCACTAAAACTTCGCCTCAACATACAATACTCCAATTCGAATAAATAACCTATACCTATCTGACGCCTTACTAAACCTACTGGCGAACAATTGTTAAAAGTATGTGCTGATTGTAGCTATCTACCAATTGTTGTAGTTAGAACTAGTTTTAAGATTTGGAAATAAGAATAATTGTAAGCCAACTAAAGCATATAAAAAAGTGTAACTGAACTGTGTACAGTGCGGCAGAAAAGTAGCTCCGCAGTCGCACCTTGCTGGTGAGAGTGCACAGAAATGACGCTGGTAGCACAATCTACAGCTTGTAACAAAAGAAAACATACCACCATCATCATAAATGCAATTTTTTGTAGAAGGACAGTTCAGTGCGGAAAGACTTTTCTGGCGCATTATAATTCCAAAAGAAATAAAGAAAAAAAATTGCATGTTCACGGCAGTTTCCTTCGGGGTTCTCTCGTTTCCCCTGACTTTCATTTCAGCATATTCTCCATGACAATGATCGTTCCCCACCCTACCATCCTCATCATTACATCACAAATTAAACGCCTTACCGACCGACCCGATGACTACCGTGTTGGGACCACTTCTGACTTTCGAACTAGGGCTATTGTGTCCTGCATCAGGAACTTCTTGCCACCCCACAAACATAGCATTATAATTACAGAAATAATACTTCCTTATATGAATGGCAAAATACCGGAAAACCTGAAATGCCTAAGCCCTTTGCAGAAGAAGAGTAAGAACAATAAGTAGATGATGAAATTGCATATGTTTTAATCAAAATGTATAATCAACGACACGCCAGCAACCAGTGATACGAGATTCAAAATATATTGTGTTCATTTAAAGATTTAAGTCAAGATAATATGGATATCATGAAATACAGAATATGTATCTGGATTGAGGTGTTCATAATTTGGAATTTGAAGACGTTTAATTGTATTATATGAGTAGACATACGTAATTCTTTCGTCGAAGTGATCATTGCAATTAAGTGAAATTAAATTTCACTAAGAAATTAAATTTCACTAAGAGATTATACTGAAACAAATAAGACATCTATTCAACATACTTGTATACATTCAATTCAACATACATACATTAATGTACATAAAACGAGAAAATTAATATATCATTAAATAAAACTAAGATGAATTGTAACGTATTGTATTTGGTTGGTACAATACAATTTTTCAAAACAGTCGCGGGCCGCACAATAAGATCCGGCGGGCCGCATGAGGCCCGCGGGTCGCCAGTTGGAAAGCCCTGTTTAGAGGAAGAGTCTCTGTTAGTATTAATAGTTATTTCAATACTTTCTAACAATACCTACTCAGTGAAATGTAATATATCGCTGAAATGCCAACTTACTATTTAGCAATTATACACAGTTAATCTGTTTTTATCCAATACTCCACTGTAATAAATTCCGTTGCTATGTTGATGTTGAGCAGGTAATAACACCCATTACTTGTTTGTTGACTTTTACCTCACATTTCTACAGCTTATAAACCAAGGGCGGGTTGTGAAATAAATAAACGTTTATGTGATAATAATTATCACAATTATTGCGAAATTAAAATACACTTAAATTACAATGAATTCATTTTCATTTAATTCAAAATTATTATGATAATAATTATCACATAATTATCACAATTATTGCGAAATAAAAATACACTTAAATTACAATGAATTCATTTTCATTTAATTCAAAATTATTCGAACTTATGGAAGTGAAAATAAGCAATATTTACAGAACCATGAAAATATTACTCCCTCAATATTATTCATTATTTTGTCAACCACTGACAAATGCACTTATACATCAACTGAGTTTTACAGCCATTTCTTTACAAATACATTTATCCAATTACATACTAAATTGGTACGGTCAACTATCTTATATCTATAGTTTTGTTTTTTGGAATATTCATTTGACTGTTGTGATTTAAAAATCGATTCTTCAAAATATAAAAGCGAAATTGAAGATATTCCTTAATCGTTAGAAGCATCTTGTTTAAGTTGATTTTTCGTCAAAAAATATTATGTTTAAATGACAGAGGTACTCGATATTGTTGGATAGCTCTAATGCATATTTTAAGCGCAAGTTGTTGTAACAGACTATATATCTTTAAGTAAATATAGTCAAAGAAAGAAAAATTCTTGTGAGTAATTATGCATAGCAATATCTAATGCATTCCTGCTTTAGTGAGGAAAGGCGTGTAACGAAGTAATTAAAATTCTTCAATATCCAATTTCAAGATACGTTTTGCACCGGAAATTGAATTTTTGATTGAGAGTACACAAACAGATGCAAATGAGGTAGACTTGTTCGTGAATCGACTTTTTATGTGCATCTTTTTATTCATATCGATAGCCAATTTTTGTTAATAATATGACCACACATTTTAACCACAGCACAGAACGCGTCTCTATTACATTTCTTTTTCAAATGACTGGTTACACATATCATCTTGATTCATTGCTTCCTAATACCCCTTCAATTTCTTTGCTTTATTACCTCATATGCGAATTTAAAATATTATTTTCTTTAATTCTCGCTGTGATTAGGAAGCACGTACGTAAGCAGAATATATATTTAGGATACATTTAATGAACTACGAACATTACAAAATTACTAAACAATGACAAATATATTCATTATTATTTCATATTACCCTTCAGGATCATCAAATATTTCGCGAGTTGGCATAAGTGTGTTTTTCTAATACCGTAAGAAATATTGAAATACATTTGATGGATGGTTATTGACGTGAGGAAATAATGCATTTGGCACAATATTGGGTTAGTGGTGAAATGTCGTTGGCATTTAAAATTAAATGATCACAGGTGTTGTCATTCATTTGGCACAAAATATTTATGCAATGTACAATATTTCAATTTGTAAAATATTTTGTACAATTGTACAATTATTTATACAATTTGTACAATATTATCGCAATGCTGTAGTTGTAGTAATGATTTAACATTTTAATAGAAAGCAAAGGAAATATTTTCTCTTTCAGTACCTCAATCACTTAAAATTGAATAAGTAGAATATTCGTCGATTTCATCAAATGCTAAAGTTATTATTATCATCATCAATTACCCCCCAAAACCAAGTTAATATTATTGTACATACAATATAAATTAATTTTGTTACAAAAATACATCAGCAATTAATGACCTCACAAAAAAGCCTTTCACTTAGAAACAGTGGTCAGTGTGAAGCGTTGAGTCTCCTTGAGTCTTTTCGTGCTTACAGTTAATTCAGGCATGTATTGCAATGTAAGTATGCTCCTTGAAGAATCCTTCGCATCTCTGACACTGCACAAGCAGTATATTCAACAATACACGTTGGATTACATCTTCAATCTTTCTCAAGATTTGTGTACTCATTTCGCACGTTGCAAGGAACTTTGTAATGCTGTACGTGTTTCTCAAAGCACCAAACTACAAATTACATTGACCCTCTCTATACTTGTCTTAACACGTGAAGGCGTTCATCTGTGGGGCATCATGATCATAACTCCGTATGCTGGATGGTCATTCCACACACCTTCTACATAAATGCAGGCTGCAAGGAGACGCGTGGTACGTGATGCAACAGGTATATTTAGCCTGTCTCGCGCAAATTGCAAGGTAGCATACTGTTTTCACAGCACGCATATTCACGACACCGTTAACACCCATGTAGCGGACACGATAGAGAAAAGAGAAATTGGCTGATAAATTTATTCTTCCCAGGAAGCGTTCAACTTTCGCGTGATGATTGCTCCACAGTGAATTAGAAAATTATAAGTAAGCATTAAATGTTGAAAGAATGTTTGCCTGTGAACGAAAAATATATCCTTCGATTAGAAATTATTAAAGCTTCAACATTAAAAAAAACTTTGTATCTCATATTGCCGAAAATGTGAATGTTACGTACGTGGCAGGTATTAGTGTAGAATTTTTCTAATGCATTGTTGAGTATTAGTGTACTTGAAAACGTGATACAATTTTTTCTTTCGTTTGTTTCCCATCTACGATACGACTTAATTATTTTTTACTTTCTATTTTTTCATTGAGAATTAAGGAGTGGAATTGAATCCAGTATAGTATTACCACAGTATCTACGTACTGAAAGCATATTTTTATTTGTTGCTTCTTTGCATTATCTATCACTCCATTGGCAGTGTATTTCATTTAATACTCCTTCTGGAAAATATCCATCTTCATAAATTCCTGGTCTTTTTTGTAACATTTTGATTAGATTTTACAGACTTTTCTATGCCTTATCGAATATTTTTATGTCATTTAAAAATAATTTCCATTGACATATTTACTACTCATTTACCCACCTTCTCTCGCATCTCTTTTGTCGCCCTTTCGTGAAATTCTCCTTGGTCCAAAACATCGATCTAATTCAAACGCCAACGACTAAACTCAAACATTTTACCAGCACTAAAACATTTTACCTTGTTCCTTCGACATACCCAACAGCAGGTGTGAACTTTCAGCTACCTGGATCAGCTACTTGGGTATCCTGGAACCACGAAACTCTTTTGCCGTCCGCTCGAGCTCTCTCGCCATCTCCCCGCGCAAAAAGTGCGCGCCCGCGCCGCGGGGCCCCGGCCGCACGTAGCGATTCCCAAAGCAAGCAAGAGCGACGTGCGTGGACGCGGAGGGTAGCGGCGAAACGGGCCGGGCTGAATAATTCATGCGTCGACCTCGGACGCCGCCCTCCGCCCGCGCGCCCGCTCGCCGGACCGCAGGCGGGGACGGAATCAAAGGGAGAGACCGCGTGGAGACCGAGGCGGAGGTGCTGCGGAGTGGAACAGACACGAGAATGGGGACGGGGGGAAAAGCAGAGGGTGTGTGGAAGCGAGAACAGGTACGAATCGGGGGCGGAGAAAGAGACGGGAAAGTGACAGGAGAGGGACAGGAAAGCGATGGGAAATGGACGGGGGGTCGAGCGGAGACGAGCGGGCACGGGCGGAGATGGGCGGGGACGAGCAGGGACGAGCGGAGACAGGTGGGGACGAGTGAGGACGAGCGAGGACGTGCGAGGACGAGCGGGGACGAGCAAAGACGAGCGGTGACGAGCGGGGACAAGCGGGGACGAGCGGGGACGATTGGGGGCGAACGGGGACGAGAGCGAAGACGGGGGAAACGCACGAGTTTGGTGACGGGATAACGAAGGGAACGGTCTAGGAACGGGGACGGAGTTTGCGATGGGCGGGCGGGCGGGCGGGCGGGCGCGCGTGGCGCGGGTGGGTGGGCGGGTAGGTGGGTGAGTGTCTGACTGGATGGCTTATGGGCGATGCCGCGCTACGGTAAAAGAAATCCCAGCTGCATTAGGTAAAATGGCAACTGTTTTCGAGGCTGAGTGTAAGACAGACCCCCAAAAACATGTGAAGGTGGAAGAGGCTGCATAGACGACGACAAAGTTAGATGAACAAGGGGGACGGAAGCAATGGATGGAAGAGGAAATGTGGATGGAACTGGGATGCGTATGGGATGACAGGCGTGGACAGGATGACTGGCTTGGGTGAGATGTTGGGAGAGGATGGATTGCTGGGCGCGGGCGGATGAAACTGAGGCGTGTCATTGATTATATAGAATTATATTGAGTTTCTTTAATAGATAGATTTATGTAAACTGCAATTGGGCATAACCCGGTGGCAGCTATTACAAAAAACATAAATATACACAGTCTCTCAGTAACATAGAACTAATACCAATAATAATAATAATAATAATAATAATAATAATAATAATAATAATAACAACAACAAGTAGGTACTTAATATTTATGCAGGTACTTAATATTTTGCAGGTACTTTAATATAATGCAGGTACTTAATATTTTTGAGTAATGAAAGTGTGGTTGAGTGTAAAAAGGGTGTAAAAAGAATCGATACAGTTTATTAAAAGCAAGTCTGTAAGCTGGCAATGAGTACGAATGCATTAGAAAGGTGAACGTCAGAAGAAGGAATTGAATATGAATGGAAGTCAGAAGCATATTTATACCAGGGAGAAAACAAATTTGGTAGTTTTTACAAGAATTCTCCGAAAAATAATTAAATGCAAGGACAAACGGATAGAGAGCATGAAGAAGAGAAAGACTAGAGGAGAAAGGGAAGAGAGAAATAAAAACAGCTAAAGATGAATTAAGAAACAGAAAGTAATGAGGAAAGAAAACTATGGAGTGTCGACGAGGGAGCCAGAGACAAAGTGAGAAAGAGATTAAACGAGAGAGGCAGAGAAAGGAAAGCAAAAGAATGAGGAAGAAAGCAACTGGGAGAGAGAAATAACGAGGGAGAATTGAGGAGAGGGAAAGGGAGAATGAAAAGAAGAAAGGGAGGAAAAGAGGGTAAAGAAGAGAGGAAGAGGAAAAGAGTAAAGACGATAGATAGAGCAAATTAGAATCAGAAAGATCCTGAAAAAACGCGGAAGAAAGACAAGAGATGAGGGAGAGAGACAGCAGATGAGGAAGAGAGACAGCAGATGAGGAAGAGAGACAGCAGATGAGGAAGAGAGAGAGCAGATGAGGAAGAGAGACAGCAGATGAGGAAGAGAGACAGCAGATGAGGAAGAGGGCAAAAAGAGAAACAAAGCGAGAAAGTGATGGCGGGACAGGGGAGGAAACATGCGTGGAGAAACCGGTGAGGGGAAAAGAGAAGAGGGACACTCGTCTAATGGAGGACGCAGGACTCGCCGATAGCAGAGCGCCGCCGAGGCGACGCTCAAGCGACGAACAAAAAGGGGCGGGCGCGGGGAGGCAGAGGCGCGAGGGGCGAGCCGGGCGGGGCGCCGGACGGCGGGGGGCGTGGGCGGTAATCCTGCGGCACAAATCGCTGGAACGGCCGCCCTGTGCTGCAGCGCCCACGCGCGCCGGGCGAAGTGCTAGGGCACCCGCGGGCGATGGGCAGGCGGGCGATGGGCAGGCGGGCGATGGGCAGGCGGACGATGGGCAGGCGGGCGATAGGCAGGCGGGCGATGGGCAGGCGGGCGATGGGCAGGCGGGCGATGGGCAGGCGGGCGATGGGCAGGCGGGCGATGGGCAGGCGGGCGATGGGCAGGCGGGCGATGGGCAGGCGGGCGATGGGCAGGCGGGCGATGGGCAGACGGGCGATGGGCAGGCGGGCGATTGGCGGGCGGGCGGGCGGGCGATTGGCGGGCGGACGGGCGATTGGCGGGCGGACGGGCGATTGGCGGGCGGGCGGGCGATTGGCGGGCAGGCGGGCGGGCGGGCGGGTCTGGGTAGGTGAGTGTCTGGCTGGATGGCTTATAGGCGATGTCGCGCTCCGCTCAGAAAATATCCCAGCTGCATTAGGTAGAATGGCAACTGTTTGGCTGGAGGCTGATTGTTAGAGAACAGAAGAGAAAAAGTAAGCGGGTGAAGTATATGGTAGAAATTTGCACTAACTGAAAATACCTTTAAGAACGTGTCTTATCATGCTGTAATGAAATTAAACAATAAAAAATTCAGTTGATAGTACTACCAGGATTTTGCAGTAATTTGTCCGTTAATGAATGTTTCAAAAATCGCATAAAGCTAAGATATAATTTTCATGATGCAATCAAAGATATTTCACAATAATAATAATAATAATAATAACAACAACAACAATAATATAATAATAATATAATAATAATATGATAATAATAATTATTATTATTATATGCCATCAATTAACACGACTATTCACAGTTGAATGTGAATTGAATTCAACGTTTAGTTTCTCGTACTCGTAGGTAATGTGGAGTGCATAATAGGGAGTAATGTGGTAAGCCACAAAGGCATCACTTCATATACAGACGACTTCCAAAGCGAGCGACAAACATTCAATGCGAACATTAGGCAGCGACCCTTCAAAGTGCTGTCGAATGCAAGCCAAAGCAGCATCGTATGAGCGGCGCTCTGGAACGATGACATAGTATAAGAGGATCTCATGCAATGCTGCGGAAAATCCGTGTCGAGATTTTAAATGTAAATTCACATTTTAGGATCTCCTGAAACAATTTTTTTAAACGTCCGTAGGTCCATCCGTCCGTTCGGCAGTTCGTCCATCTTCTCGTCTGTCCCTTTCTTCGTCCGTCCGATCGTCCGTCCATTCAGCCGTGAAGAAAGGGAATATTTTTTTGTATTTTTGCAATTCATTGTATTTTTCCTAAAATTACCATTTCCCGATCAGTATGACCTGACTCGAGGGCCTGCGAATTCGAAAAGAATTATTTAAAATTCACATGATGCCTCTAGGATATTTTTAAAATTTTCTGAAAAATGGCTCCAGATTGGTTTTTCAAATTCTCTCAATAATAGAGTGAAATACATTTGTAAAAATGGCATTGTGGGATTTTCACTCAAACTGACATTTTGGAAATTGAAAAAGTTAAATTGCAAAACTGCAATATTGATGACGGTTTTTTTTTCTTCCTGAAATTTGTTCTTTAAAACTAGATCTTAAAACGTCATGTACTCTTAATGTTGAAACATTCGCAAAGATAAATATCTGTAATGAAGTGTTTATATAATAGGATTTATTTATCCTGGAGTTTATAAATAATTTAAACCATTAGTTCTGGTCGCTTCAAGTATCATATCTTTCCTTGTCTTCGCGGATGCTCGAAGGATTAACAATCAAGTAATTTGAGGATATTTCTATGTTATCTGTGTATCTATTAGCGTCTTAAATGCTTTCGTGGGAACATAGCTGTTTTGAAAGTAAAGACTGAACAAGCGTTCATAAAAATTAAATTATACATAAGTATACAATATTACAGCCTTTCCTGTTTATCTCACGACATAAGTATCTCATAATTTTAGATATTCCGCTGACAAAATATTCAGTAATAATAATAATAATAATAATAATAATAATAATAATAATAATAATATTTTGTGTACATAAGGAATATTGCACCTCACTGCATTACTGTACATTACTATATAGTTTATTACTTTCAATAATATAATAATTAAAGAATAAACGAAAAAACATTCGAAGAACATTTTGAAGGATATAAAATTGGCATTGTAGAGACTATTCCACTTGTGAAATTAAAACCAATCGTGTTTAACTGTACATACAAAACGCCCCAGGGCTGTGTATTTCAAAAAGTTTATCTCTTTTTCCATTAGATTTTTCTCACCGCTTTTCCCTCCTGGCCAATCATAAATTATGACTCATCTATCTTTGGTGGTATATATCGATCGCTATGTCGATGTCGATAAATCGCCAATGTACTATAACAATCTCATTGATTTTAACATATTTTCAATATCTGGCGCAGTTTGGAACTCTGATGAACATAATTTCATTCGTGGAGTAGTGCTATTAAATACCATTTGTGCATTTTCAGATAAATCCCCTCCTCGCTTCACGAGTCGGGAATTTATCGATAATTTCCAAAGCACTCGTGGCATTACCTACGAAAAAGACTCTTACCCTCATAAACGGGATATGGACCCTTTGACAGAATGTCTTTGAAATATATTCGATATAATTACAAGTTGGGCAAAATTTTGCTTAACATATGCTAAAATTATATAACTAACGAAATTAATAAAGACAAAAGACAGATATCCATCTTGGTGATAGTGATTTTCTTCACATTCAGTAACATTTTTGGGTACAAAAGAATATTCTACAAACAAACATGATTATTTATTTCCATTCCCGTACTTCGCTAACGAGGGAGCTAAAATTGATCAAATCACGAATCCCCCGGATGCATTTCGAATTGAATCAAGGGGTGCTCGTTGAACAACGAGGTCAACAAGCAAAAGATCTCGATAGCAAAGCGACAAAGAGACAAGCATCATGATCGATAGCTTCCGCTTTGGCACGTCTCTTTGGCAGAACAGAGGAACTGAAGCTCGAAGAGAGAGAGCTTAGAGGACAGAATTAGGATTTCCAGGAAGAGATGCAACAATTTGCAAAGACGAAAATGGTATCCTCTAGCTTTATATAATGCGTAAGTTTCAAAACATTTTTAAAAAAATTCTCTGGACATCAATTATTATAGGCAGTTGAATAACAGAACACACTGCACACGTTATAACTTTTTTTGTATACCATCATTATAAACGAACCTTTTCGATACCCCGAATCGTACATAATCCAGTATATTATCGCACGCTACATGACGTCATCGCCATTATTAAACGCGACATGACGTCATGACGAACTTCTACTGTTCACAGAAAGACAGATCTGTAGAACCGGTTTCAGAAAGTAGACAAAATATTCTTACTCTACCTTCATTAAGAGATATTTCTCATCATCTGCTTCCACTAAGAATTTTCTCACATCATCTTTCGAAAATATCATAGATTTTTCAGCTTCATAGCCGACATTAGCTTGTTTCATATATAACTGAACTTTGTTATAAGCAGAGATGTCAATTCCATCTTTAATTTTCAGCATAGTCTTCAATTTTGAATGACTGCACCACAAAGATGATGCCTTACATACTGCAGACTTCAAAATAACATAAATTAGAAAATGAAAACTCGACACTAGGACACTATCATACACACACGACACTATCATAAAAAGTATGACAAACTTACCAACTCAGATATATATGCCAGAACAAATGTCTCGCATATAATATTTACATTATTTGTTTCCATCCACTTCCTAAATTTTATATATTCCTTCTCGTACAATGCACTCGACTTTTTAGGTATTAAACTTTCTTCTGCCTTCGAGGCTTTTTCTAAAACTACCATTGGTAACGACGCCATCTTTCATTCGAATGCGCGCGTGAATCGGCTCTCCGCTGTCACAGTTGTGACGTCATAATACCAACATCCATGTTGCCAACTATAAAACTTTACTTACACTTCGTTTCATTTATAACTTTATAATGATGCTATACAAAAAAATAGCGTATGCAACTCGTTTATAATGTTCCTTTTTTGCACTCATAAGAAAATAGTCTATTACTAAACTCACTCCTTCATCGTTCGTTTAGTAATAGACTATTTTCTTATTCGTGC
Organism: Acheta domesticus; assembly: GCA_031308135.1. Lineage (NCBI taxonomy): Eukaryota > Metazoa > Arthropoda > Insecta > Orthoptera > Gryllidae > Acheta > Acheta domesticus. The sequence continues at coordinate 181,718,692 of JAHLJT010004567.1, forward strand.
AAAAAAGGTCAACATTATAAACTAATTGCATAAACTACTATTTTCATACATATCAATATTTTTATTATACATTTTTAAAATAAATAAATTTATTAGATATTTTATTATTATTATTATTATTATTATTATTATTATTATTATTATTATTATTATTATTATTATTATTATTATTTTTAATATTTTACTATATATTTATTATATATTAACAATGAATACATTTATTGTAAAGAAAGAGAAATTATTTATATTTAAAAGATTAACAGACAAATATCAAATAAAATTTTTAAAAAAATGAAAATTAAAGAATATATTCTGTGTTTGTGGTAGTTTCTTTTTACCTTATTTTGGTTGATTCTACTTAATTTTATTTTATTATCGCAATAATCATCTCGCTATATTTACTTTGGTCAATCAATCTAAAGTACATGGATGATATGTACAATTTGTAGCCATTTTTTATTCTCTTTATGTTGTGTGCTTTATCGAGAACCTCATCAACTCCAAGTTTATTTGTCACATTATTGCAATATTTCAAAAATCATTCCGTGAATAATGGTGGCATAAAAACAATTTTGACATACATAAACAAGAAGAGTACCAAAACGAAATTGATACTTGTAGTTTCCTCGATATTAATTTATTTATTTACTGCTTTTCTCTCTCATTTATTTCTTTTGTATTATTAAAAATGATTACTGTTAAAGTATTCTGCGTTTATAATTGAAGATTTACGCTCTATTGAAGTACGTTTTTGAATCAATGAAAATTATTTATTTTCACTTATTTTCTAATATATTTTTCACGTAAAGTATTATTAATTATTAGTAGTGTAATTAGTTATTAGTAGTTTAAAGTAGTCGTATTTTGTCAAATGACGTTAATAATAAAATAGTAAAATAATTATCAACAAATCTCTGAGAATAAAGAAAAGACTACACGCTGCGTCGATTACTACTGAAAAGAAATAAAATTTCCTACCACAAGTCAGAAGCAATTTTATTACATTTAAGATGAAGATTAAGATGATAAGAAATTGTTTGCTTACTATATGCAACTTCTTCAAAATAGCACCACAGAAAGGCGATTGAAAAATTGCGGCATGTCAAAAAAGTTTCAGATTTCTTGAAATTTGTATTTTGACAGGAAGAATTTATGCGACCGAAAATATTCGAAGATATATTTTAACTTCCAATGTAATGTTTAATTTAACCCAAGATTGTTTTTACTTTGTTATTAATATCCGAGCATTAATCATTTCAAACAACTGTAAGTTTCAAAAAATGAAATAAATTGAAATGTTAATTACCAACTCTCGGTCTCCTGACATACTTTTCATAACCTTTGGCAAAGTCTATCAGTGAGTCTGCTGCTTGCGATTCATTCAACGCGAGACATTGCGGGAAATCAAAAGGTCTGGACGTCTTCTCTGCACACGAGTCATAAGTAATGGCATTTTAATGCAAAGAATGAAAGCGTTTTATTTAAAATGAAGTTAAGAATATCATTATTATACATAGAATCAACTAGATTATTGACTATCACTGTCATGAAGAATAAATGTTAATTTTTGAACATTTTTGAAAATTATTAGTTATTATTGTGTTTTTGCTACTTATGGGTTATTTAATTCCAATCCAATAGTGTAAAAACCACGGGTTTTGCTTCTTCTTCGTATTCTTTTCCTTCTAAAGTCTTGAGGGTTAGAGAACTGCGACGATTGTTATTGTTGAAATCCTCTTTTGACTGAGCATTTCGCACATCTTTCCCTTCAAGTCTCAATTGGTTTTTTGGAATTCTAAAACCGTCTCTTTATAGTATGAAGCTTATCCATTTGCTTCAATATTTATTAACATTCCGGATAAAGTTGCGAACCTGCAGACTTATCTGCGATCCCTTCTATGTGATCAATTTGGGACACAGAATTTTAGAAAACTGCATATTTATGGAGATAAATGGAGGAAGAACGTACTAAAAATGGATGCAAATAGATATCTACTTTTGGAATAGTTCTATCACCTAGCTGTCATTATATCCCTCGTAAGAAAATGTTCGGATTGTTGGCCATTTCCACAACTCTTGGGTTCAGAGCATGATTCCGCCTAGACGCCAAGAGCATGTCCCTCCCTCGCAAGATCCTACGTCACCCCGGCAGGCCACGGCTCAAGAGATGTGGTTAGAATGATGATGCATGGAGAATAATCATGTCACAAGCACAGGGAAATAACCATGTGAAAACTGGACACGAACTGCGAGAACGAGATCTCTACTACATGCTTGCTTTAGCGCTGTCAACTTTCCAGATCGACTATGCCAATATTTAATTTTATGCATATAAATTAAATTGTTCTGTCACCACGTTCAAAAAAACAACAAAAACAAAAACAAAAAAAAAACAAATGAAGGTTCAACAGCACATATTTTCTCGCATTATTTTAGCGTTTGCAATTTTCAAATATTCAAAGATTTTAAAGAACATTCTGCGTCCTTTTTTAAGCGTCCATTTCTCTATCCCTAGAGAAAATTAAAGCAAAAAATTGTAGCGCTTATTATGAAAATGCTTCTGGCGTGAATTGCATTAATGTCAAGCAGAAATTACGCGGTAACTATTTCTTTTTTTTTTCTCAAAAAATATTTGACTTTTCCAAAGTTCTAACTTTTAGAACAGATTTCTTTTAAATAAAAAAGTTTTTATTCGATATTGTTTCTTTGCAACGTTAATTTTTTGCTACATTCAAAAATAGAGTTTGTCGGAAATGAGACTAGCATTACCTTTTCTACCAACCTTTGCTATACGCGAGGAGAACATTTAAAGAAACAAATTGAAGCAAAACGCAAACGCCTAAAAAACTCAAATTTTCGAAAACGTATACATTGAGAATTCTGCGCCAAAAAATGTTGAACTTTTGGAATTTTCGTCAATTCAATGAGTTAAACGAAAGTGCGACCTACGCCATTTATTCAACTGTCTTTTTGTCTATCCGAGGGGAAATAATTGAGTCATTTTTAAGAACATTTCGAAAATGTTGAGGCTATTTGTGAAGTACCTAAAAATCAAAATATTCGTTTCAAACTCACAGAACCTTGAGTCCACTCAGATCGATCAAAGAATATAACTTTTGGGGAGAATTGTCTAAACGATTTAGGAGGTAACGTTGACCACAGACGGGCAGACGTTTTTGCCGTCAATATATTTTTCGGTACAAAGGGCCCAAAAACATGGATTCTGACTACACAACTTGTTAGAACAATTATTAATATAATTGCTGGTGGTGTAGATACCTTTTTAATAATGAATAAAAGACGGGTGCTGTCAGGTATCTGATATTTGATATTTGATAGCACACAACACCCTTCTTTTATTCATTGTGAGAGCAAGTAGTGTATTACATTTAGAAACATAATTTATCCATTTTTTCATTACGAGGGTTCCCTTATAAGACTATTTCCGTTGAAAAATCGTCGATTTTCAGCGCACGATTAAAATACTTCCTCTTCTCACAAAGTAAGGCGAGAAAGTAAAAAAAAAACTAGTAGCAGAAATAATAAATATAAAAGCAATCTACATGCAACATTCATTTATCAGAAAAAATGACCCTAGGCTTGAGCGCCGGAGACCTACACGCGAGAGGCCCTGAGGCACACGGCCGCATGCGAGTCACGGCCGTGCGGAGAAGTACGGGAGTGGCGGGCGCTTTGCGTCTCCTTATTGATGTCGCGCGCGCCTGCGACGCATGCCAAGCGGGCGAGGGCGGCCCGGGGCGACCCGCGGGCGGTGCGTGGGCGGCGCGGCCCGTGACGGACGGCGCCGTCCCGCTGCCCCGCCGGTGGTCCGGGCGCTCGTCAGCGCGCGCCGACGTCTCACTAGCTTTATTAGTACGGCGACGTGACCCACTATCGCTCTGTGCCCGGACTCGCAAGTACCGTATCTGCTCGTGGAGATTCGGTTTAACCCTTCTGCTACCGAGGGGGGTAACTGAGTTACCCCAACGCATATTTTACTATTTTTTTATCATCTTATAATTTTCCTACATTTTTTATATCTTGTGTAGTAGTTTTTTTACATATTTATCTAAATTATCTTGTTGAAAAAACTCGTTTTTTTCTGGCTTGTAGTCATTTCACGGCTTAAATTTATAGCTGGGATTACTACCTTACCCCCGTTGGTATTGGGCGTTCGGGATTTAATAACGTGGTTTGAGGTTATGTTATCAGCGGGAGATGGGATATGGTGTTGTGGACATTCCTACGAATTCTTATTGAAGTATTGGTGCGTTAGTATGTGAACATGTCGAAGAATTACAGTCTTGAAAGTTTTGAAAAGTTATTAATTATTCACAATCCAGACGATTTGTGTGAAGACGATCGTGAAGTGTAGATTGTTCTGTGAGCGTGATGAAGAAAATGAAAAAGATTATAGATAAAGTTTACGATTTTATTTGCACTGAAGACGAGGAAAACGTGAATGATGACGTATACATCAGTTCAGAAGAGTATCTAGTGAAAGAGACAATATGAATACTACAATGTGTTCTAAAACAGGGAATCATTTGTCATTCGAGGCCTTTTCGTTGTGGACAAAGTCCTTCATGTAAAAAAAATTGCTAAAATCTCTAAATATTTTATTAATATATCAAAATAACGTTTAATCTGCATAACCAAAACAATATTACGACATTTACGGGAAAAATATAAATCTATATTGAATTTTCCCCGGGGGTAACTTGGTTATCTCCCTTGGTATTCGACGTGTGCAAAATACCTGGGTAGTCGAAGGGTTAAGGATTTGCAGTGGCTCCAGACGGTGAACTGCAGCCGGAGACGCTATGATTTAGGTAAATGGAATACGATGTTAAATGTGATGGTTAATTAATTACTTCATGGCGATAAATGCCTGTGTCATTTCTGGGCGTAGACGCGAGAGGAAATCTATCTCCTTTCTATTTCCCCTTTTCCTGGGTATGCACTTACAGTGGCGATTTGCTGTTGCTTTTGTATACAAAGAATGGCTCGAGAATGAAGGATAAATGATGATGACGGGGAAGATTTTGGATAGGTAATTATTGGTGGGCTTGTCAGCTGAAACTATCCGTCCCTTACGCGAAGGGCGAATTCGCATTCTTTGACTCTGCTTTCTTGGACGACTCTCCAAGATCTGTGCCACAGAAATTTGCCTTCATCAAATTAAAAAATAATCACCGTCATCATCATCATCATCATCATCATACAATCACCATCGTCATCGTCGTCATCATCATCGTCATCGTTGTCATTGTCGTCATCGCCGACTGCATCGTCGTCATCATCATCATCAAGTACATTTTGGTTTGAGCCATTGGCCTGTTCCGATAACAAGCTTTCAGGATTGTTGCAGTCGATCTCTCCTTTTGCAGGGGCGTCCTATAATTCTTTTCCAAAGAGGGCTGTACGCCACCGGTTCTGGATTCATTCGTTGCATATGTTCAAACCAGTTTTGCTGATACTGTGTTATCGTCTAACATACTGATGTTATTTCCAATTGCCGTCGGATATTTTCATTCTTCTTATGACTTTTTAGTTTGTAATCTGGCAACGGTTTTGAGAGACGCACATTTTATCCTCCTATTCTCCGCAAATCTCTTTTTGTGAGGGTCTATTACTCTGAACCATACAGAAGTAACGGTATAGCTCTCAAAACAATATGTACATCAACTTCGGATGCTAATACCCATTTGCCCACAATATGCCAATAATTTGTTGGTATATATGCAACTTCTTTCCAAAATCATTGAAATTATAATAAGAGATATCACATTCCAAATACTAACACGATTAGCTTGTTCTCTGTTATTATTATAAATTATAATTTTAGCCCTTTCTAATTTTTTCAGAAATGGAGAATACGTTTATTTTGGTAGATGACATATTCCTGATGTATTTCAAGCAACATTGTACAGAGACGATATTGATGTTACTATTAACAAATTATCAGCAATAACAAACTGTTTATCCAAAGTGTCCTAAATTTTATCCTAAGTGTAGTAGGGCTATTTCAGATTTTGTTTCCATCGAATAATTACGTAATGTAAATATATGGAATTAGTAAAAAGAGCAAGTGACATCGGACACCCTACTCTTACCCTTTGGTTAATTACTAATGCTCTTTTCTGATTTTGACAATGCCACGGACCAAGTTCCTTCTCGAAACGCATACTGACGGCATTTTCTGGTTATTGGGAAAAATATGTCTGGATCTCAGCGAAGTTGCTAATCTCTTGTTACTTCCACTGGAACTGACGACTGCCACCGGAAAAGCATTATTGGCCTGTATTTCAGGACAATTCTGAATTATTGTGTGTAATATATAACGATTAATTTCGTGTATGTAACGATTTTATTACTAGAAAATGTTAATAGAAAGACAATTAAATGTTAAATGTTTTGTTAAATATAAAATTATTAAATGTTTTGTTAATAGAAAGACAATTTATTTACTCTTTACGCCAAGAAAGTACCAATAGATAATATGTTTTAAGTAATTTAAAACCATAGTTTTACATTTTCGCCTTACTTCATAAGAAGAGAAAGTGAAACATCTATCAGCGATTTTTGACAGAAAAATTGACGGGTCCTGGTAACGAAATATTCGATAAATCTTGTTTTTGATACGTAGTAAATTACTTCAACCAACTCGTTGTGTAGTGAGAATCCATGTGTTGTGATTTCGTGACAGCTAAAAACAATTAACGGAAAACGTCTGTTTATTCGCCCTTCCGTGGTCTACGCTAGCGGCTAAACCGTTCAAACGATCTTTTCCAACATTGATATTCTCCGATTCATCAAAATAAATTGCAGATCCTGCGGGATGGAAAAGTATATTTTAATTTTTGAGGATACTTTACATGTAAACTCAATAAACAAATCGTTACTTAAAAAGGTCGTGTAATTTTTTTAAACAAATGAGAAGTTTTTTATATTTTCTTCTTGAAAATGCAATTTATAAAAGAAAACATTTTCTCAAAAACTAAACTTTTTCCATTATTTTTTTTCCACGGAATAACCAACAAATACTTAAAATAGTAAGTCTGATTTGGTTGAACTCAATCAGAAACCTATACTTGACTTACATTCCGCAATTAATTACCCACTTGAAATGTAATGATTGAAAAGGTAATCGGTTCAATGCCCTCTTCTTGAAAAAAATACACACTAAAATGTAAAATATAATAAAAATTAAATATCTTATACGGTAGGATAATAATTTCAGTTCAGGAAAATTATAATATTTAATTGTCTAGCCTCTGAAAATTATAAAGTGTATTTATTAAGTGTTGTTATTAAGATTATAAGACTAGCGTAAGTCCCCGGCGTTATCCCAGTATTTAGTATTCATAATCATCCTATTACACCTGACTCGCCCGCCTCTTCCCGCTGCCATATTTGATACGATCATCACTGCTACCACCATCCTTGCTATGGGCAGTTATAAACAGATGCATTCTTGAATACTCTCGGCAAACGTCGCGTAACACATTAGACCTTCAATTACTCTGAAACTAATTATGCTATTGGAATTAATCAAAATGCGTGGCTAGGAATAATTTATACAAACTCCCTTAAGACTGTAACTTTTATGTTGTTCTGAAGGTCACGTGTACAAAATTTCATTTAGGTATAAAATGTAGATTTGTGTAATTTTTTCTTGATGTAATAGAAAATACTAATTTGAAAAAAGTAGCTTTTATTAAGCCCAACCAAACACTACCATTCAGTGAAATCGCGTCTATATCGATTCAGTCGTTCCAGAGGTTACCCCGAACACAAAAATTGTGAAAACAAAATTAAATGGATTTTTTATCACTTAAATAACGATATGAGAGTAAAACAGACAATTATTTTGAAATCACAGACAGACACTTCAAATTTATTTATAGAGATTATATTATGTTATTATGCTAATTATAAAGTGGGTAACTAACTGAGTGCAGATGCGGACGTTAAATACGCAGAAACCATCGTTGTGATGCTAGATACCATCTAAACTTCGTATCTTCATCGTATGCAGTTACTAATCTTACAGAATCAACGTGTTATTTTCAGGGTTGTGTAACGATATCTGTCTACAGCAAGACAAGATCTACAGAACTTTCATTACCCTACTTTCGCAACTCGTGCATAACATAGATTTATTCAGAGTTACAAAAAAGTTTATGCATAAATGAGGCTATAAATTCATTTCTATGGCCACTTCAAGTGTCTTTAAGTGCAGACATTTTGTCAGAATAGCACGGTAAATGAATCGTTGGCTTTCGTTCTCATCCATTAGCGTGTCGAATTGTTGGAAGGTCATTAACACTTAAAGAAACTACGAAAGAACGTTAAATATGACAATGTAAGGGAGTTTATATCTTCTTTATGGACATCAAAATACAAGGTGTTATTAGGACGAGGATTCATTGTAACAAAAAGCCAAAAAGGCCATATGTTAGCTTAGGTAAGCACACGCAACGGCAAGTTAAAAGAATAGGCTACCAATGGTACTATAAATAAACATTCAGGTGAAATCTTGCTTTATTACTAGCGAGATTACTGAAATGGCAGTACTGGAGCCCTAGGAAACCCCAAAAATTTATTCACGAAATTTTTCTAGGGCACCTGAAAATTAAATAATAATAAAAACAATATTTATAATGAAATTACATAGCAATTGTAGGAGCCATTGTTTGTAGTCATTTTTGATGGACAGACGGACAGACGGACAGACGGACAGACGGATATTTTGAAAAACAACAATCACTTTTTCGATATCAGGGGACCCTAAAAGTGTATTTTCGTTAAAATCTCGAAATCGATTTTCCGCAGCATTACATAACTTTTCATATCCTACGTATATTACTCCGTATATACGTATGTATACGGGAATGTAAAAAGGCTTAGGTGACCATGGATATCGGTTGATGTCACTGCAGTGTCTGTGACCGCGAGGTCCTAGGTTTCGAGCCCCGACGTTGGTAGGATTTTTGAAACTTCAAAGCCCTGAGTCACCTCAGCCACAAAAATTGAAGTATAGTGATTCTTAGATTTTTCTGTAAGAACCGATGACATTAGGTCATTGTTACACCTGCCTCATAAAATGAAACTTTTAACAGTGTTTAGTACATTTCTGAGGCCAAGAGCCCCGTGAGAAGGAATCGTGAATTAATTAAAAATATTTATTTTGAAAAGAATGAGGTGTAACAATGGCCTAATGTCATCGGCCTCTAAAGAAAAATCGAAATAAACCTTCTACACAAATAGGTCAAATTCAGTCGCGGTCGGGAGTTGAATGCTAGGAGTCAGCTGCTTCGATCGGTAGTTTTCCGTGGTGTGTCAGAACAACAGCAAGAAAATGTTGGAGCAGCACCCTAACAAACGGGCTAAGGACTGCGTGCGATCTTTTCTTCCTCTTCCTTGTCCTATCCTCACTTCTTACTTACACATTTACACGCACTACACTACCACATATGCCGGGAGACCAGTCAGGAGTTAGAGCTTGTCCTGGCTGGTGGGAAATACATTTTGATTGTGGAAAATCCCTGCAAACCGACGTGTAATTCGGCGCTGGATCTCTATATCACGGGGAAGATCATCACCATCTCCCGCAATAAGAAACATGCACTACACATATGAGAATAACGACCTCACCAGTTGATGCGCCCCGGATCACTAATCAATCAAAATGAAACGTCGACTGCTTTCGACGGATCGATTGCAACTCACAAAACAAAACAAGGCCAGCTACTAGTGTACTGTAGTTTGTCTTGAAAATGACAAATGTCGGCAGATAAGCTTCCAATGTATTCGCACTTTCGATGTATCTCTAAACTTAGTGTTTCTTTATTATAGAACCACGGGGGAAATGGCTCAGGGAATCAATTGATGTCACTACAATTTCGAGCTTGTCAGCTAGGTCGAATTCAGTCGCTGTGTGGAGGAGCATTCTAGCGGCAGGTTGCTCTTACAGCTAGTTTTCCGTGGTTTCTGCGATCAACATCAGGCGTATGCCGGAGCAGTACCCTAACATATAGGCCACGGACTGCGCGCGATCTTTCCTACCTCTTCCTTGGCCTATCCTCTCCCCTTACACACACACACACACACACACACACACACTAACATGCTCTAAACTACCACACATGCCGGGAGATCGGTCGGGAGCTTAGATCTTGTCCCGGGTGGGGCGGTTTGCCTCTGGTGGGAGATACAGAGTTGGGGTATCTCCCCGCTAGCCGACGGTAGGTCGGCGACGGATCTAGTCATCCAGCGGGGAAGATTACCGTCACCTCTCGATCAAAAGTATCCATTACACTTACGGGACTAATGACCCTAACTGTGGACGCGCCCGGAATCCTAATCAATCAATATCATAAAACCAAGGAATAAGAGCAACGGACAACACATCTAGGACTCACTCTTTTTTATTTAAAGAAAAAAACACAAAATTTGATTCAGTATAACTCTGCTTTCTAAACGAAAACCCTTAAATGCTTTAAATATGCAGATACTCAAATTATACTTTTCTGGTATTTTTACCACTAATTTCATGTGCATTGTACGAAAACTCAACTGATCCAAGAACGAAACTTGCATCAATTTTTTTATTTTTGTCAAAAAACGTTTAAAGAATAAAATATTTTTGTAGCTTGGTTTTGCCCACTAAATAATGGCAATACTTCAGAAAAACATTCTTGCGAGTTTTTCTGAAATATAACATTTTCGGTGTTGAATAATCTGAAAACGCAGAAAATTAGGATTTTAAGTACATAAAAATACATGTATAAAACTGAATAATAATGACAAAGTAAATTCGAGAGGTTTTGCTGAATTATTGGAAATATGTCAGAAACATGGAGTTTTCATGTTTTATTCAATCGTGATTTAATTTAACTGAAGGTTTTTTCTCTTTATTAATTTTATTAATGTTTTAAGTTTGGGCGAGTTAAATGAAAACTAGAAGTGGAAGGAAAGCAGAGAAGTAACTCGTCTCTCACACATTTTTCCTTTCTGAATAATTTACGGTGCCATTCTTTAGAGGTGAGAATGCTGCTCTTAAAACCGATATCTGCGAGCACGAGATCCAGTCATCTGATTACAGCAACCTGTTAAGCGACTGTATCGACCAGTAGTAGCACCGGAAATATTAAGTCCCTGACATCGATAACATGTTCGATTCATGCAACACTGTATTTATCTGGGTACACTCGTTTTGTCGACTCGACGAACTATAAATTACTTTTACAATCAAGAGGAGATGCCACTGTTTGCGGAATGACAACTGTAGTAAATCTCCATGATGAATGTGATGTCACACTCCGAGTCCTTTGGTCTCCAGCGAGGAGTACTTCGCAATAAATTTTGTGTTGAAAAAAATATTAACATACCTTTAACCGTTGTCTTGAGGAACGTCATAAAAGCAATTTACATTCAATGACATTCAGAAGATTCGAGCATTGTTTTGACTTTGTTTTGTGGAACCTCTCGGTAATACTGCAGGTTCTAAACTTTTTCGAAGTCACTCCGATTTATAAACAGCTTTGTAAGTACGAGACAAAGTAATTTAGTAAACAATTCCCTTATGATAACTAAAAGGGACATTTGAATGATGAATATCTAACTCTAACATCGTCAATTCATAAATGTTCAAACTGCAAGAAAAAAATATTTTGTACAATAATTGAAAAATGTAGAAACACACAGTTATAGACCTGACTGGAGAAATACATCAAAATTAAATTATTGCTTATTTCCAATAGCCATTTTTTATCATTCTGCCGAAGAATCATTGAATCACACGAAATGAATTCATGCCTCACTTTTGTGCATACTGAAAAAGAGAAACATAAAATTGGAAAGGACATTCATCGTCGATGAAAATATAGTGTAAACATATTTTACTTGGACGTATAATCTGCCTTACGGAATTTAAATTCATTCTCGGCTCATAGAAATGAGGAAGTCTTGATGAAAACAAGTCTGAGCGACTTAAAAGTTCGAGTTGAGAGGTAAGGTATAAAAAAGTATTTTTCTTCGGCAATACAAAAGTTGTGGATCTACAACAGCTCACAATTTCTCGCATTATTTCTAAATTTTCAATTTTCGAAAATTCAGAAAATTCAAGAAAAAAGAGACCCAGATCATTGTTTTAAGCATCCATTTTTCTTTATACATGTGGAAAAAAATTTAAGAAAAAATTTGGTGCGGTATTTGAGAAAAAATGTTATTTTTTTTAAATTACGTACATTTTGTGTCGAATTACACCAAAAACAACTCATATTTTCGAAAAACTTAATAAAATCTTATTTAAATAATAGTCTTTAAGGAACAGATTTCATTAAGGAAAAATCTCTACCTTCAATATTATATTTGGAGGAAGAAGTTGCAAAAAATTGCACTTTTGCAATTTTAATAAAGAACTGGAATCTCAAGCAACGTGAGACCATTCTCTTAAGCTCCTTTACGCTATCCGATGACAAAGTTTGATCAAAAAATTTGGTGCCATTTTAAGAAAATTTGGAAAATGTTTTTGAAGCTTCATGTAAAGTAGCCTCAAAAATCAAAACATCCATTTGAAACTCTCAAAACCCTGAGTTCTTTCAGATCCACCGGATAAATTTTGAAGCAAATTGGCTCAACGATTTAAGAGCTAGTGTTGACTACAGACAGACGTTTTGCCGTCAATCGATTTCTCCGTATCAAGGACTCACAAAACATGGTTTCTGGTTACACCACGTGTTAGAACAATTTTTTCTATATTTAGCGAAATGATTTATCCACTTTTTTGTTATCAGGACCCGGCAATAATATTTTTTACTGCCGAAAATCCGCCGTTTTCTGGCGCACGATTACATAACTTTCTCTCTTTACGAAATATCTTCGTAAGCAGTACCTTCGTAAGAGCGAGAAAGTGAAAAAAATCATCACCGCTCCGGCGCACTTTAAACCCAATTATAAAAGAAGAAAAATTGTCAAGAAATTGCTGTGTAGTAACGGTGGGTATCTTAGCAAAACAATACAATAATGTTTGTCTAAATGAGAACAAGACGATGGTGTGCTTTTTTTCCGCAATAAATAACTCACCCTGCCTATTTACAATTGGACTCCCTCGCAGAGGCTTATTTTGCTTAAGATATAGGGGCTCGTATGGCCATTAACAAAAGAAATAGAATTTCAAACTGAATTAGGAAAGAAAACTCACTTTCTTAGGAAAATAACCATTATTTTTGTGAACGCTTAACTGGTCTTAGAAAAATAATACGCAAAAATAATTTGAATCATGAAAACGCAAATAGCAAAATAAACAAATTGCAAAACAAACAAATTGCAAAATAAAATATGTATTAAAAAAATGAAAACGCAGAAGTCTACCTGACCACAAGAAAAACTAGGCGAATTCAAAAGCAGAATAGACAATCAAGAGATTAAAATATTTCCCCAGATTCAAAACCGACAGATAATCTCTCAGTTAGGAGGAAACGACTCTCTAAATCGGATTTCAAAAGCTGGATTGTAGTACAAGGAAAATTATTAGTATTTCATTCATGCTCTCAAGAAACCGTTGAGTCTAGAGACGTTTCTAGCCCCTAATCCGCTTCCTTCCCGTGTGTGAAGTTGCAATTTTTGCAGCAGCTACGAATTGGAATTCGGGTCGACATCTAACGCGTCTAACGAGAGCAGCCTAACGAAGCGCAGATGCCGCTTTGCGGAGAACGATAGGCCGAATCGGACTTCCCGCGCCGGGACACTTCTTGTGAGCGGAATTGAGGGACGAACTGAGAAGGAAATGAAATGTTACATGGGGAAATGAAATAAAAAATAATATTGTTTACAAAAGTTGTATTGAAAAGTTATACAAAAAATATTACGTGAAAATTAACTTGGTATTTTGTAATGAATAAGTATTCTTGGCTAATGGAAACAGTCTCGCAACACAAGGTATTGGTATGCCAGTACAGCCAATATTATTGGTATGCCAGTCAAAACCCAGAGACTTAATGTTTATATTCACGAAAGTCAAGATTCTACACGAATTCGAAATTCAAGATAAATTTTTAAGGTACATTCTAGAGAAAACTCTGAGAATTTCGTTATAATAATGCTGCCGCTAATCCCAATTAAGTTCTTAGGCTCTAATTTTTTCTTTCTTTTGAACAGAAAGTTTGCATTTTGCCCTTTTCAAGACAATTACGAATCGGAATTTGACAAAAGTGTAGTTTGCCAAGTTTGTCAATCCAACTAAGTGTACAACGAAGCGCCGCTGGACATTTTTCACGAGTCTTTGGAGAGGGCACGAGCCTTCTAGTTCTAGAATGTCCAAATTAAATTTCTGGCGAGAACGCATTTCTTACGGCCGATGTTTTTCTTACGGTCGCTCGACGACACGCGGTCGCGGAATGAAATGTGAAAGGAATGGAATGGAATCTGGGAAAATGAGAGGGAAAATATAACTCGAAGTCTTTAAAAAATTAACAAGAAACATTTCTGCGAACGTTAAATGGATCTGAGGGATGTGGACGTAGAGACTTCACATGAAAACGTAGCAATCTGAGTGAAACTTTGAAATTCTTATTGAGTTTACACTAAGAATGGAGGTTTAGACAGTCATTTTAGGACGTATAGGTGATAATAGCATACTACGTTTATCAACAGGCATTAATATGATTAGACTGGTAATCAGAAGAAATTCAATTTTTACAAGATTGATGTTTGATTGACTAATTTGTGACTTCGGCCGCGTCATCTGCAAAGGTCATTAGTTCCGTAAGTGCATGCAGTGCATGTTTTCCTCCCTCTCATGAGGTGGCAATGATCTTTCCTCGCTGGATGGTGAGATCAGATGCCGACTTACGGTGGGCTAGCAGAGTTTTCCCCAACCAGGAATCTCCCATCAGCGGAGCACCGCCCCAGCCAGGACAAGCTCTAAGCTCCCGATCTCCGGGCATGAGAGACAGTATAGTGCATGTAAATGCACGTGTGAGCGAGTAAGGGTGAGGATAGGACAAGAAATAAGAGGCAAGATCGCGCTCGGTCCATGACCATTTTGTTAGGATACTGCTCTGGAATTCGTCTTGTGTTCATCGAAGAAACTACCAAAAACTACGGATGAGAGTGCCCGGTCGCTAGAATTCTTTTCCAGACAGCAACTGAACTCAACCTAGATGACAAGCTATTGTGAATAATCCTGCCACCGTTTGGCTCGTATCAAGGAGCTCCCGATCAGAGGCACTGCTGTGATGAGCAGTTGATACCCTGAACCATCTCTCCTGGTATCATTCTTCCAAGATAAAACTACAGTTTGTATATATAAAACCTTGTTTAGTAATTGAGTAACCTACGTACGTCTGTTCATCATTCGCAGAAACTTTCTTTCCGGACGATCAATTGATCCATCTAGAAGATTCTAAGAAATTTCTCTACAAAACATTTTTTGTTATTTACGTTGGTAGACAAGCACTTAGCCTCTTAGCAACCAACCACCTAAACAACGCCTTAAGAGCGCGTCGATAGAAACGGTCATTAAAATTCTCGAGAGTCCATTAAAAATATTTTAGCGGACTTTCGGGTTTATATTTTATCAGGGCTTATAAATCTTGGTATAAATATGACGTTGACACAAAACAAAATATTTGGGAATAAATATAAACAAAATTTATTATTACAATAATTTTGGTAGAGATACATTACAGGTAGTAGGCTAGCATAACTCTTCGTTTATGCCTCGAACATTTATTTTTGTTCGCCACTCACAAAGTAAATCATAAGCTTTCTCATAAGTGGTTAGAGATTTAGAAGGCATCAAACTAGAGCTTGAAGCTTCTGCTTCCTTCAGAATACCATCTGTCACGAAATATCTTCTGATACTTCGAAGTTCCTGGACTTTTTTCTCAGTCAGCTTGCATTAGCAAGAAAGCCTTCAACTGTTCTATCGCAAACAAAGCATCCAGTGCCAGCAACCCTTGCTTCAGAAAATCGAGAGTATTGATAATTCTTAATTCATGAACGTGATAAAAGTTTATTTTGAATAAGCGATATTTACAGATGTGATAAACAGCTCATTCAATTATTATCGACAAGACAAAAATTCGCACAATTTTTGCCTGGTATCCTCTAGGATATACAGGAACAATTCTACAAACTTTTTTAATGTTTTTTAGTACGGAATGTGTGAACAGCAAGTTCTCATAGAATCTCGTATAATATTGTTTCAGGAAGACAGCCAAGGGAGAATAATGTTTGATGCATGATGGAAACTAGATGTTTAAAAGAAGACAATGAGTAAAATTGTTCGGTTTCAGTAAATATAAATAAATAAGATATGATGATTACGAAATATTAATTCATCAATACCTACAGAAGTTACAAGCAGCAATGTAAGTACAAGAGACTTTTATAACATCACATTTCATTGCAACTACGAGTACGTGAAACGCTATGTATTACTATATTCTCTTTCGGGTATTTACATGAATCGTTACGATTTAATTCATCTGATTGATGATAAATAAACATAATTTTGTAACGAAACAAAATATTAAATAATAATTTTTCAACGACAATTTCTCTTATAACTTTCTACGCTAGAAGGATGATGAGCCGGGCTTCTGTAATACGAGAGCGAACTAATCAGTATTAACTTACATTTTATACTAATTTTGCAAACTACAAATAATATCATTTTTACACAAAAATACCCATTGGAGGCCTGATTCTAAGCTGGTATATTAGTATTTTACTAACGCACTCAACGCAGCTCAAGGATAGACGTTTTTCTCGGCCTCGCTTCCTTTTTATCATTGAACACATTTCGCATTCAGCTCCAATATTCACGCCAAACTCACAGGAATTCGGCGCGCGACGACGAAGCCAAGTAAAGCGTCTATCGAGAGGAAACTAACGAAGCGCAGTTGCGGGAGAACCGAGACTTCTGAAGCGAGAAAACCCAAATTAGACTTCCCGCGCGGCAGCATTTCTTGCCACAGATGTCGCTGCTCTTGTGATCGCTGCTCTTGTGATCGCTGCTCTTGTGATCGCTGCTCTTGTGATCGCTGCTCTTGTGATCGCTGCTCTTGTGATCGCTGCTCTTGTGATCGCTGCTCTTGTGATCGCTGCTCTTGTGATCGCTGCTCGCCTATGCGGGGCGAAATATGTAAGGTTGATTGACTGATTGATTGCAGTTTCCGGCGCATTAACTGATGTGATCGACTGTTAGCCTCGTAAATGTAGTGACAGTTATATTACAGAAGCTGGCGTTGTACCTTCTGCTCTAGATTAGGAGATCCGTCTCCGACTTTCACGTCTTCTCGTTGGCATGCGAGGTTTTCCCTCTTCAGAAATCTCCAGCGGATCTCCGCCCTTGGCAGGACAATGTAACAGCTCACTCATGATCTTCCGACATATGCGAGAGTGTAGCAGTGCATGTAAAAGTGTGTATGTGTGTGTGTGTATACGTAAGGAGAGAGGGGAGGGGACGAAGATGAGATAGGAAAGATCACGTGCGGTCCGCAGCCCATTTGCAAGTATACTGCTCCGGTATTTGTCCGGTATTGTTCGGAGAAGCCACGGCAATCAGAGCAGTGGGCTGTTACTAGTTCGAACTAGCTATCTAGCTACATATTGTCGAAAATCCACCACTGTTGGGACTTTTTCTCTTGAACTTCCGGATCAGTGTGGCTGCAACGGCAAAACTTGTTTCCATAAGTTGTTTCCAGTTCTTTCCATGAGCCATGAGTCATGGAAACAAATGTTGTCATGAGCTAACGTACACGAGCCATGAGCCATGGGCCATGTCAACAATTGTTGCCATGAACTAACGTACATGAGCCATGGAAACAATTGTTGTCATGAACTAACCCACATGAGCCGTGGTAACAATTGTTGCCATGAGTCAACATACATGAGGCACGAGCCATGGGCCATGGCAACAATTGTTGCCATGAGGTAACGAACAAATCATGAGCCATGAACCATGTTAATAATTGTTGTCATGAGCTAACGTACACGACCCTTGAGTCAACAATAGTGTTGCTAAGAGCTAATGTATATGAGCCATTTCAACAACTGTTGCCATGAGCTAACGCACATGAGCCATGAGCTAAGTCAGGCGGTACGCGAGGGCAGCGTGGCGTCCGGAGCCAGAGCGTCCAAATTAGCCATCCCGCGCGGGGGCATTTCTTGCGACAGATGTCGCCGCTCTTGCGGTCGCCGGTCGGCGACGCGCCGCGACGTGTCGCGCGCTCGCGGGGCGAAATGTGAAAGGAATGGAATGGAACGGAGGCGGTGGCGGCGGTGCGCCTGAGGTCTTCGACTCGTCGCGTCGCGAGCGTCCGTCCGTCCGCCGCCGGTCGCGGAGCCTTATACGTGCGGCCGCCGCTGGGCAGGTGAGGGCAGCGCACGGGGCGTTTTGCCACGCGAGGCACGAACCCGCGACCGCTGCCGCGCGGACGTCGCCGTGGACGCGGCGGACGCCGACCGATGCCGACCGACGCTGACCGACGCCGCCGTCGCGACGCCGCGCCAGTTTCCGTTGAGGACTTGCCTTACCCCCTCTCGCCATGATGCGATTTGCCGAGGACTTGCGCTACTCTTGGTAGACGTCCAGTTGAAATAGAATGTACTAATGCTTCATACACGTATGTCTGAACATTCTTTCATGGCAGTTATTTTTGTTAGTAATTACGAGATAAGACAGTAAAGTTGTTGTAAGTAAAGAAAAACACAATAATGCGTAGTAAGGAGTTTCTCGATATTTAAGGTCAAAACATTAAACACAGCTAGTTAATCCCGAGCGCAAATTCTCAATTGCTGCAGGGCGGACGTTGTCGTGCATGCTGCGCTCGTTGAGAATTTGCCTCGACAATATTTGTCGAGAAATTGCGTTGCTTGTGGTTGATTTGCAGTTCTAAATTAGTGGTGTCAAAACAGGACACACTTTCCCGTATTATTAATTACCGTTACAGAGTATTATCATGTTACAATTTTTTCTCCACTAACACTTTAGGCACGAGTTGAAAGAAACTCTTAATCAAATGAAGTGCGAAAAATACGTCTCTGCAGATATGATAACCACTTAATTTTTCCAGAACTGCAGCGAGACTAATTTATCTCATTTATGTTAAACATTCAGGTGATAAAAATTAATTATTTAATAATGTGTAATATATTCCAAGGACGTAATATATAATAACATATTCCAAGCAGCTAATTTTGGGCTAAGAAACCGTTTTTCCATAATCGCACAAACTCGCGACGAAGGTAGGAACTCGCGACCTCAAATGTGCGGACGTTAACGAGACGAATGTTGGGCACTGTTCAATCGCATTGTCGATGCGTCATCGGCTGATATCACGCGTCACTTGTTAATTGATGATTCATTGACGTTTCCGGGCAGATCAACCACTATTATCATTAGTCCCAGTAGTGAAGAGAATTAAATGATCACAGGTGTTGTCATTGCCAACAATGTTATTTATTTTCAGAGCAGCTTTCTATAGCTTAGCCATCATCATCAGTTTTCTGTCTGGAAGCCACGAAACGACTACGTAGTCGTTTCGTAGCTTCCAGACAGCAGAAACTGATGATGATGGCTAAACCACCGAAAGCTGCTCTTAAAATAAAAAAAAACATTGTTGGCAATGACAACACCTGTGATCATTTAATTTTAAATGCCAACGACATTTCACCACTAAACCAGTATAGTGAAGAGAATGTATCATACCTCGGGGAGTGGCGGCGGATGGTGACCCACACGTCCGCTTGGGGAGTTATCTAGTTATCTCCCCACAGTATGGCACCGCCTCAGTCGGAAAAAGCTGTTGACTCCTGACATGTGTAGTATTGTAATGCATGTAAGTGTACAGGCAAGGGGAGAGGAGAGGAGAGGACAAGGAAGAGGACAGAAACATCCGCGCAGTCCGTGACCCTTTTGTTAGAGTTCCGGCGTTCGTCTGGTATTGATCGCAGAAACCACGGAAGCCCAACGATCAGACCCCAGAAAACTTTCGGTCGTTTAAATTCTTCTCTAGACATCGACTGAATCCGATCAAGCTATGTAGCTGATGTTGAAAATCCGCCATCGTCGAGACTCGACCCTAGGTCCTCCCCGTCTCAGTCCCTGTAGCATCTCTCGTGATTACGTTCATCATCGGTAACGACATGTTTCAAGGGGCGAAGTAAAATTGTGAGTACTGTTAAGTAATAAACTTGAGGTTATTAAATTAGGCTTTTCAAATCGTGCGAGACAGGGATTCATTAGGTACCACGAAGAAGAACTGCAGTATGTATGTAGTTGATGCAAATACGAAACCTATTTTTGTCGAGGTTGCGTTGTTCTCGATGAATGGGAGTCCAGTAAATTTCAGGAAACAAAAATGTACACGTGTCATATGTGATGTGTCAGCAGATTGCGTTAGAAGATGTTGAGTATGAATTGTTCTACGCAGTCAATTATTCATGTAAATATTCACGTCGGGAGCATGATCATCAAATTGCTAATTTCTAACTTTATAGAGAAACCTGGAGTGGATGGTTGATTTTAATGGGTTGATGACTATGATGTTTTGATTTTAATGATGCGCAATTGTGGAATGAGAATTGCCGGAAATGGGAAATCCGCCTCAAACCCGCTTTGGCCTCTACCACAGAATCCTGGTAGATCGACCGTCCGATCAACTGATTTCTACCCACGTTTAGGGAGATTACTCTAAGAAGTTTTGACAGCTACTGCCTGACCCCTTCTAGCAACGCAGGTTAACTTCTAGCAACGCAGGTTAACTGCAGGTTACGTGCATACACTCATTTTGTCAGTGCGTTCCTTTATAGTTAGCTCAATTGTAAATAGCTTTATCATTATCTTTTGTCATCTGCCTGCGTGACGTTCATTCGTTTCCCGATCTGTTTAAGGGCCTCTTCTCAGAGTAGCCCCTCTACGTAGATGTGAAATCGAGAAGTCTGATCTCTGGACGGTCGTCATTCAAAACGGAAAGTTGAAAACGCATCGCCTGTCTCCCGACGCTTCCGCTTGTTTCCGTAGATGCCGTGAGGAATTTTGCAATGATGTTTACGTTTATGGAGGGAGCAACATCCATTTTTCTGGGTTTATTTCGAAAATAAATTTTCTACATATAAAAGACACTATCTAACGTAACTACTTGTTTCTACGTTTCCCTAACTTTGCATTACCCGACTCTATTATTACCATTATTTTTCATACTTTTTCTCTTTCCTTCTTCCCACTCTTAATTCAGTACAAATTCCTGCACGTTTCCCATTCTTCATTTTACGTCCACATTTTTTAGTTTTCTTCACCTAATACATTATCTCGGTCTTATCCATCTAGTTGCTTTCCTATCTCTCTTTTCTTTTCGTGCATGACTTCATCTCTGTAGAGGAAGCCATGCTTCTCTCTTTCTATGCACGTATTTCATATTTCTTTTTCTTTCTTTGAGGTCCATCATTCTCTTCTCTTTTTTCTCATTTATCTCGTCCTCGTCCCCTTAAAATTCCTCTTTTTGCTTCCTCTCGCATCACCAACACGACCACTACCCTCGTCGTCACCACTTCTACTGCCACAACCACGCCTGCAACAACTGTCTCCGCCAAAGCTGCCGCTACCCCCGCTCCAGCTGCTGGCACCATCACCACTGCCTCCTACAGCAGTGACTAAGCCACCACTGCCACCACTGCCATCACCATTTATGTTACTCCCACCGCCATCCCCATCAACGCCACCGACAACACTGTAATCGCCATTCCTGGCCCTGCCGCAATCATAGCCAACCAGTGCCGTCTATGCTACCAACACTATCACCGTTCCCACCGGAGCTACCGGAAGCACCTCATGGCCACCGCCACCAACAGTGTCGTCTACACCGCTGCAACTTCTTCACCTTCATCTTCGCTATCACTGTTCCCTGCTGCCACTTTCGCAGCCAATGCCACAGTCTAAAAGTGCAGATATCAGAACCCCCAGCAACACCAACTTCACCAGTAGTGTCACCGTGACCATCTCCACCGTCACTACCATCGTCACCACCACCGTCACCACCACCGTCACTACTACCGTCACTACCACCGTCACTACCACCGTCACTACCACCGTCACTACCACCGTCACTACCACCGTCACCACTACCGTCACTACCACCGTCACTACCACCGTCACTACCACCGTCACCACCATCGTCACCACTACCATCACCACCAACCTCTGCTCCGTTTCTTAAGCGCGCACGATTACCACCGCGTCGGGCTCTCTCAGTTCCTCAGCATCGCCACACGTCATGACAAGTCCATGCATCAAAATTTATTACGATCAATAGAAGCCAATTAACTTTCTCTAGGCTGAATGCCCAATAAGTATAAGCGCGGGGAGAGGTTGCAATCGGGCCCGTCAGTTGGGCTCGCCGCTTTCGATCTCCGCGTCCACGCACGCGCCTCGGGGCCTCCGCTCACGCGTGTTTCACGCGCTGACAGCTCGCGACGCAAACCTCGCCGCACCCGCGCTCCCGAGCCACTGCGCGGGGGGCGGGCGAGGCGGTGGGAGCGGGGGCGAAGGCAGACGGCAAGCGGGTGATTGGACTGATTCATTGATTGATTCGTGGTTCCGGGCGCGTCAACTACAGAGGTCATTAGTCCCGTAAGTGTAGTGCGTGTTTTCCTCGGGAGGAGGAGGAGGTGGTGGTGGTGATATTTACCCCGCTGGATGGCTAAAGATCCGGCGCCGACCTACCGTAGACTAGCGGGGTTTCCCCTCAACCAGTATCTCCCACCAGCGGGGCACCGCACCAGCCGGCTCTAAGCTCTAAGCTCCCGACTGGTCCCGGCATGTGTGGTAGTGTAGTGCATGTTAGTGTGTGTAAGGGGTAAGGATAGGACAAGGAAGAGGAAGGAAAGATCGCAGTCCGTGGCCCGTTTGTTAGTGTACTGCTCGTGTTGATCGGAGGAACCACGGAAAACTATCGATTAGAGCAGCCGGCCGTTAGAATCCTCCTCCAGACAGCGACTGAATTCGACCTAGCTGTCAAGCTAGTGTCGAAAATCCTGCCACCGCGCCGTCGGGACTCGAACCTAGGACCTCCCGGTCAGAGGGACTGCAGTGACATCAGTTGATGCACTGAGCCATTTCTCCCGGTGGATTGATTTATTGATTGATTAGCGATTCCGGGCTCGTCGACTCCTAAGGTTAGTAATCCCGTAAGTGTTGTGAATGTTTTTGTTGCAGGAGGTGGCGGTGAGTTTCTCTTTGGATGGCGAGATCCGTCGCCTTCCTTCCCCTCGGCTTCCGTTATTCCCCAACCGGGTCTCTCCCAACAGAAGGGCACCGTCCCAACCGGGACAAACTTTAAGTTCTCGACCGGCCTCCCGGTATACGGACTGCACAGGGGTACGGGCAAGGTGATGGGAGGCGTCGACTTGATTGATTTATTGGTTGATTAGTACTTACGAGCGCTTCAACTGCTGTTATTAGTTCCGTAAGTGTAGTGAATGATTTTTATCGATGGAGGTGGCGGTGATCTGTCCCCGCTGGATGACGATATCCGGCGCAGATCTGCCAGTCGGATGGCGGGTTTTTTCCATAACCCTATACCTCCCACCAGGGGAGCACCGCCCCAGCGGGACAAGCACTTAGCTCCCAAAATGAGTGGTAGTGCAGTATATGCAAGTGTGTATGTGTGAGAATAGGAAAAGGACGAAGGAAAGATCGCCGGCGATCCGTGGCCCGTTGTCCGGGATACTGCTCAGAATTGAGAAAAAAGAGAGAATTGTAAATGTGAAAGCAAGTGTATGGTTAGTGGGTCATGGATCATTAACACTAATTTAAAGAGTCATTAACACTAATTTAAAAATTCGCGAATACCATTACTGGCATCTCGCAAAGCAAGATGCCAGTAATGGTATTCGCGAATTTTAAACCAGCCTATGTAAAAATACAAATCACTGGAAAATGGTGGAAGTTTACAAACATAGATCTATCAATAATATTAAAATAATTAAGAGTGACAAAGTTTTATTTTACTCTTGAGCTATTTACTGGAAATACTTATGTATATAACGTTCCTTGAATGGGAAAGAACAATATGAGGGCTTCTTTTCAGTGGAAAAAAGTGACACTCAGCAGAGGCAATCAGTTACTCACACCACTGATCATCAGCAAAAATAAGAAAATGGAGGATATTAAACACCCGATGAGATGGCGAGAGCAAAAATCATCATATAATTGCGGGGGATTATAGTGGAGGAGTAAATTTGCAAACAGTGCCTGTCATTACACCATCAATGGAGATGGAGGAAAGTCTAAATTGCGCACTGTAAAACCCACATTGAAAATTCACAGAAATGGAGGAGATATGGGAACGCCAAGCAAAAGACTCCACCAAAAAATCTGTAAAGACGAATAAGTGAGGGATGTGAACACCAAACATTCTTCCCCATAATTAAAAGTAAAGATAAAGAGCTGATCCCTGCGAGTACCAATTAATACACACTACAAACCAGCAAATACGAGACAGAAATTCCACCGAACACCGAGCATTGCAGCAGGTAACGGCAACCAGCGAGAGTGAAGAGGAGAGACGGCAACCAGCATAGGATCAGAACCCCTGCGGGGGCGGGGGCGGCGTTCAACGAATTTTCTAGACCTGTGCCCGCCGCTCGCCCCACCTCCGACGGGCCGGCCGCCCGGCGCCCGGAGATTTTTGCATAGGCATTAGAATTTCTAATGAAGGCCGCTCCACCGGAGTGCCCAATAAAACAAACGACGCCGGCCGGGAGGTTACTTACGAGAGGCGCGTCGCAGTAATGAGTCGATAGATCGTGCTCGGCGCTGCCCGGCCCCGCCGCTTCGACCCGGGAATATTGTTTATCGGGCCCGCCGGACAATAATTACGTATTAATGAGAGACTAAAAGTACTTAGACATTATTACAAGCCATCGCGCAAGCCGTATAAAATTCAACGCAGCCCTCTTGAAACTACATTGAATAGTATAATATTTTTTACTAACTTATCATTACGTTTGAGTTTTAGCCGCGTGGTAAATTATTTATTGTGGGTTTAGTTTCAGAACGAGAGGTAAATTGAGGGAAAATCCGGAGTACCTACCACCTCGGAATGGTGCAACAAGTGCTAGTGCGTTGTTGCTGGAGTGAGATGGCGCTCTCAGCACCTCGTTTGTTTGCCGCTGAAAGCTTACGCCTAAAGGCGCTGAGCTTTCATGACAGGTTCAATTATTTCCAGAAAGCTCTTTCCCGGTAAGTACATTTGCGTGTAACACAATCGTTTTCAATTCAGAACGTTCGTAGCAAGTATGTTCTCGAGGCAGGAGTGGCTCTTGAGGTGTAGTAAGTAATAACGGTTGAAGAGGTTTCCGGAACTATTCAAGTACGAATAATCGTGTATTATATACAATAGCCTTCCATTGAAAGGCATAAAGACTTTTAAACGCAAAGAATCTTGATTTGATGTACAGGTGTTTCAGTTTTTAACAATTTTTTTCTTCACATCGTAAATACGCAATCTTTGTCACCTGAAAACCTCTTGTCTTCCAAGTAACACGGTGTTTTTGTGGCCAATAATGTTTTATGTAATATGTTTTGCAATGTTTTTGAATCGAATGTTAATTTTTTCAATATTGTATGTTGTTCATTCTTATGTTATCAGTAGGGAAATATTGACTGAATTTCTCACTATTTGTACACTGTTACTGATGAACTTGATTATGATAAAACCTATTGTCAGTTGACGATTTAGAAACCTGAATCAGACCCGGACAATAATTACGAATAAACCATTAAGATGTAAACCATGCGTCCCTACGTGACCTGATAAAATTTTGTTCAACACTTTTGGTTCAACATATGGTTGAAGTGATTCTGAAACTGTTAAGTATTATCTATTCTACCTAATCTCCACTACTATTAATAACAACAGAACTTACTTTGTTTGGGTCTTTAAATTTAAGAAAGTGTTCAGATTAAATGAAAGAGTCACTAAAACGTATTGTGATTTGAATAAAAAAACTAGCCTGATCTATTCAGACAGAAAAGATAGTTAATAATAAAAATCGAAATGCATATTAACAAAAATAAAAATTACTTCAGAAGTAATTCCAGCAATGCCTAGAAAAACTTTCAATATAATTGTAAAAAAATATATTTTTAGGACGAATACGCCGGAATATTTCAAAGCTACCCATTATGATCATACATTTAATGATTAGAGATCAATATGCGATAAAAATGCAACATCCGACATCATGCTTTCATCTTAGAAAACCGAAAACACTTTAGAATAGCATTTTCAATATCAAAATAATTTTACCAACTGGTAGATTTCCTTTTTCGAATGACATACATCGAAGATAATATAATTCCAATAATTCAGACTTTCATAATTAAATGTGGATATGTATTTGGCGTTAAAATCAACACACACTTTAAATTACTGTGTTATAGATACGCGCATGCATTGGAAAAATTAAGAAAAATTACAAATGACTTTTCTTTTACATTATTTTTTAAGAAATAAACTTAAAAATCAAACTCAGTTTCTACGAAATAAATAAGTTACTTGTCAAGAATTCTATATTATTTCAATTATAAAAAAGTCTTGTCTTAAAATAATTATCATATTTTGAGAAGTAAAATAATTTCTTTCTTCCCAGACATATCTGTTTTTCCTTGAACCACAATTTCGATCTCTGTTCAAATACTGTTCGTGATTGATGAATTTATTTTAATATGTAAATGCAACGAACGTACATCAATAATTTACAAACATTGCAACCAAAAGATGCAAATAACGAGTTGAAGCAAATGATTACGTATGTTTTGAGAGAAATATATCCCACAAGATTTTTTAAGAGAAAAAATACCTGCATATGAAAGAGAAATGCATATTTAAGCATTATTTCATTGATATATACCCCCCTATGATACACACTTTCAAAATAACATATACAAATTTTCTTGAATTTTTTTTCAATTTTTTTTTCATTCAAATTTCGTTCATCGCCATCGTTTTAACTTCCTAGCAATTATTTAAAGCAAGATCTCAACCTGATTACTTTACGGAGAACTCACCTGTTTCTGCCCATAAAGTATTCTCATTTTTTAGTCTACCGTTTAACAATTATTATAAGAAACTGAAATTTTCCTTCCGATTTACTTAAATACAATAAAGCACGTACAGTTTCGAATGACATATTTAACATGCTGGAGAGGATGAATTAACGTATCAAAGCATTTCCATTTTGAAACGGTTTTTAATTATGATTAAAATATTCCGAAATTGTCACGTTTCCCCAAATATGATTGATGATTGTTAGGGATTCTGGGCGTGTCAAAAACGAGGTCATTACTCCCGTAAGAGTAGTGATGTTATTTCATCGGCAAGTGACGATTGTCTTCGATGGCTGGCAATGGCGAGATCCGGCACCGACCTACCGTCGAATAGCGGGGTTTTCCTAACCAGGTATCTCCCACCAGGAGGGCACCGCCCCAGCCGGGACAAGCTGTAAGCCACCGTCCGTGGCCTGTTCGTTAGGATACTGTTCCAGCATTTGCCTGATGTTGATCGGAGAAACCACGGAACATTCCCCCCAAAAGTTGTTACTTCGGCATTCCTGTAAGTTCCAATGACTTCCTGGCACGCTTGAAAGAGAGGTCACTACAGTCTGGCCAAGCAATAGACGCGCAACCCGCTGAAAGCCACCCACCCTATCCCGAGTTCACCGGCCGATCACCAGCCGATCTTCGTCGGTTTGCGGCTTGGCTGAGCGATCGCGGTCACGAGGCGAGAGACCGTGGCACCCGAAATCGTGCGCGGCAGGTCTTCCATTTACACACGTCACGCACGCGGTGTCTGCTTCTCTCCAATTTAAGGTGTGAGGTGGGGTCGCGACCCGAAAACAATCGCAGAGAAGGCAGCAGGCGCGGAGAATGGCTCGTAGCGGGAGGAGCTGGGGATCAGTGTATGTGTGCGAGTGTGAATGTGGGGAGGAGGGGCGGGGTCAGCTATCGGCGAAGATGAAGCAGGAAGGATAAATACTGAGATATTTAGGTAATTTAGTTTGGGTTAAGCTCCCGGTTGTAGATTTATATAAACTTTCTCAAACTACAATAATCACAACTGGGGTACCTCAAGGCTTCATATTTTTCGCATAGTTGCCAGTTTTTACCATTTTGTACGGACAGCTTCAGTTATCATCAAAGTAACCATGTCCACAATGTTACTCGAGTGAGAAATAAATATTTCACTCATTAGGTGAAATACAGGAGCTTCTTGTTGTTAGCATCTTTACATATAGATTGATTGATTGTAAGCTTGAGGATCAGGATAAAAGCTGGGCCCGTCTTGTGCGTTGTCTGATGTATTTGACGGCCTGGCTTACAGGAACCAAGAAAAGTATGCCTTTTGCTGTTCCGATGATATGGAAAGAACTCCAGAATCTCTTTAGTGACTTATTTCTGTATGGCCAATACAGCAGGAAGTAACAAGAAGAAACAGCGTGTCATCGAATATCCAAACTTGCTGTCCGTGATCAGACCAGTGCCTCATGGCGAAAATTTACCTGCACCTACTCTTGAACTATCGAAACTACTACCTGAAACTATCAATATTTCAGCACCTACGGGAACCGATGAGGACACTAACTCAATATTTGATGATGATCTGATAATCCCTTCCATTTAAATGATGAGACTTATTTCATCCTTCAACATGAATTGAACGATTTAGCGAGAGACTTACTACTTACGAAAGAGATAGCTCAATTCTTGGGTGCTAGACTCCATGAATGGTGTTTACTGGCTCCCGGAGCTACTTACACTCATCACAGAAAAAGGAACGAGCCTTTTTCAGAATATTACAGAATGAAAGATTCCCTTTGCGTATGCACGGACATCAATGGCCTGATGAATGATTTAAGAATCCAACACAATCCATCTGATTGGTGTTCTTTTGTAGATTCATCTAAGTACAGTCTGAAAGCAGTTTTGCTTCATAATGGAAATAAGCTGCCGTCTATTCCTTTGGCACACTGTTCCAAAGAAAGAGACTTACGAGAATCTCGCACTCATTTTAAATCATATCAAATACAAAGATCATGGTTGGCAATTTATGGAGATCTAAAAGTATTTGCAAAATTATATATTTGTCTGAAAGGTGGATTTACAAAGCACTGTTGTTTGTTTTTTGTGTCACGAAAGGAGTGGGCCCCCAGAGAGTCATTTAAGCCCGGTACCAACAACGTCAAGTATGAGTCTCTGGTCGATCCTGGCAAGGTACTGCTTCCGCCTCTGCACATTACGTTGGACCTCATGAATTTCGTAAAAGGAATAGACAAAGTAGGTGAAGGATTTAAATATCTTAGTGTTTTCCAAAACTAAGTGATATACATTTGTATACATATGTGAACATTATACCTTATAAACTATTCTGGTATGTAAATGCTGAAGTACTTAATAGTTTTTTAATTGTTTAGATTTAATAAATTAATTTATAGAATTTTTAAAATTGATTGTCTTTGACACAAGTGCTAAAACGAAGTTGATTCCCTTTTTGCAGTCAAACAGCTCATTCTCCGGTACCTTCAAGATACCTCATTATGCCTATAACGGTAAATTTGGCAACTATGCATTACACAAAAATACGAGCTAATCTAGTAAAACTGCTAACATATTCGTATTCAGCGACCCGAAATTGGTCAGAATCAGCGAGTTTTGTTTCTGTAACTTTTCAAAAGTTTGAAAACGTCGGCCAGTGTAATTTATGAATGTAGGTTGGTAGAATATCTGCATATAAAATTGAATCGAGTAAGTATGTACAAAATGGAAAAGTTTGCATGTTATAAATATAACATATGTTTGATTACATTAAGTAAAATAATATCAAGAAAACTAAATTCTTGTCGATAATCCAGCGGTAAAAGATCGCAGAAGTAAAAGAACATGAACCCAGATGTTGTGTGTATGTAATTATAAAAAATATACTAATCTCTGAAAGAGGGAAATGTCGAACGGAAAGAAAATAAAATATTACGCACAATACTCATTACATTAATTAGCACATGTGAAATTTAGGTAAACTAAACATTAGTAAATGCAAACCCAGAAACACACATGTACATTAAAATACAGTGAATTACACACAGGAACTTTTTTTGATTACGGAGAGTACAGACCACACGTATAATATAGACTTGTAAGTCCTCAAGGGCCACAACTAAAACCTTTAATATGGTTGCGGGCCGTATTTTCAGTACTCGGGCTATCCACACGTGAAAACACACACACACTACACATAAATAAAAACTACACATAGATACACATGCTCACATTCCTTCTATATTCATATCACATCTGACATCACTGATGTAAAGCCAGCAAAGGCAATGTAGTGGGACTGATGAAACATTATAACTAGACATCGAATGTTAAGGCACTAAAAACTTACGTTTTAGGCGCCTAAAAAGGCACTCAAAATGTGGAAATAGGCACCGAAATAGGCATTGAAAACAAAATCGGGGAGAAAAAAACAGGAATATATTTCACTGCACTTGCATCTAAAATTAGCTAATGCCAAAAAAAAAACAATATAACACGAGAGAATGGACTATTAATAAATCATTAGTGAGTGAGAGACTTTGACATCTTTCACGATTGAGCTCGGTTACTACACTTCGCGTGGTGCACAACTGAGACCTCTGCGGGCGGGCAGAGTGAAGACGCACGTCACGCCCGGCGGAGATGGGCTTGCGCTGCCCTTTTCCCAGAACAACATCTGGCAAGGAAAGATATCAATGTCAGAAGTGGGGATCATCGCCTTGCCCTCAGAGATACGAGTGCTTTGACTACGTTGCGAATCGGTGCTCAGCGCTCATGTAAGCGCCCACCACTGAACCAAGTGCCCAGAGATCACAGTTTTTATTTTATTTTATTTGTGCAAAGAAATTCAACAAAAGAAATCTGAAACCACAAAACAAGCCTTTTGGTTCCAAAAAATCAGTGACGTGCAAACTCAAATGAGAGCTTCAGTCGAGACAATGTTCGTTATCAGTAGACAATTTATGTGATTAGTGAAACTTAAAATGATCTAAACTTGTTTTTATAACCAAGAATAATACATAAATTTAAAGATAAAAGCATTTAAATAGAAAAAAATGTCTAAATAGGCATTTACATTACAAAGACGCTATTGAGAGGACTGAAAAGGACTGAAAATGAAATTGGGTTTGTCATCTAATTGAAGACGAATTTAGGGTGCGAGGTGAAAATTATATTTAGATACGTGTTCCGATGGAATAGGACAAGTAAAAGAATTGTGACAGGATGGTGACGGCACTGAGAAAGATAAATGTTCACCGCGATCGCTGCAATCGCCGGCTAATGAAAGGGCTTTGATAATGGCATGAGAAGGGAAGGGATGAAAATGGCTGTGAGGATGGAATTGGGAATCTGTTGAAAACAGCGCAGAAAACGTAGGATTAAGCGTGGGATTCAAATGGGGCAATGCTGAGGATAAGGATGACAGTGAAAGGGTGAACGAGAATGAGGAGGAATATGGTCAAGGAACGGCGATGAATGGATGAATGTGGATGAGGATGCAACTGTAGATAAGAACATACGACATAGATGGAGATAACAATGGGATAGACAGGAAGAAGGACGCAGGAGGGTTGAAAGTAGAAGCGAAGCCGAGGGCAAAGCAGAGGCGGATTTTCAGAGGGAAGGGAGGCCAAGCCTCCCCACAAAATTGATTAGCAGCACTAAAAGATATATATTTTCTAACCTAAACATTGTTAGAATTATTGTTTTTATAAAATTAGCATAAATGTTTACGGCAATACATTTAAAAGAAGTCGTTTCCCTTGCTGCAAATATCTCAAGATGGAGCCAAGGAGTTCTATGCGTCACATATAGGTAGCACCACCAAATACTAGCAGGATACCGGCGGCCCAAGCTGACGCGCGCCTCCCTGTTACCATGACGACGTCCGTCATCCAATAAGAAAAGAGTAGTTTCGTTTTCTCCAGCTTTGGAGTTGGTTGAGAATGGAGGCTCCCGTGCGTCTGGACGCCTCCTGTGAAGGCGTGTTGCGGTCATAGACAATGGATGCCCCGTGGATGCGTTGAGAACCATTGCGTGGCAGACCCAGTAATTCAGTGGTCACAATAAAGTCTTTAATGGAAGTGCCTTTTTCTCGAAGAAGTGATCCTAAAAGAAGAGGAATATTACATCAATTATTTTATTTGGAATGTCACCAATATCAGTAATCCAAAGGTTATTGGCTTTCAGTTTCACAGTATGATTACCTGCCTGGATTTTTCTGGGCCTCCCCAAGTTTTGAACCCACCGTCCGCCACTGAGGCAAAGGCGGGGCGCGAGCAAGACCATCTGTGTGGGCGTATGCGTGGGCGCTGGGGAGTCGTTTGTCTCAACGAGGGCAGGCACCTTGCGCTTAAGGCGCGGGGCGGCGGGGATGTGTATTCCGAAACTTCCGCTGGGCGGCCGGCAACCAGAGGGCAACAATTTCCAAATTAACCAATCAGAGCGTGGCGAGCGCGTAGCCGGCCCGTCGGTTCCGCTCAATTGGCGGGCGTAATGCGGGTTGGCGCGCCCGCCGCCCGCCGCCCGCCGCCCGCCGCCCGCCGCCCGCCGCCCACCGCCCACCGCTCGCCGTCCCGCGATCGCCCCTGCGCCCGCCGCGTGCCTCTGCGCTTTGCAGGTACCCACGCCATAGGCAACGCCGGTGGCTGACAGCGGGCGGTGGTATTACCGAGGAATAAGGGTGGAGGAGAGGAGCCGAAACGTAGAAGCGAAAGCAACTGACAGAAATGGTAAGGAATAGACGACAAAGTCATGGATGTGGGCAAAAGATATATGAAAGTGAAAGAGAGGAGAGAGAGAGGGAGGGAGAGGAGAGAGAAAGAGGGAGGAGAGAGAGAAAGAGAGAGGAGAGAGAAAGAGAGAGGAGAAAGAAAGAGAGGCGAGAGAAAGAGAGAGGAGAAAGAAAGAGAGGAGAGAGAAAGAGAGAGGAGAGAGGGGAGAGAGAAAGAGAGAGGGGAGAGAGAAAGAGAGAGGGGAGAGAGAAAGAGAGAGGGGAGAGAGAAAGAGAGAGGGGAGAGAGAAAGAGAGAGGGGAGAGAGAAAGAGAGAGGGGAGAGAGAAAGAGAGAGGGGAGAGAGAAAGAGAGAGGGGAGAGAGAAAGAGAGAGGGGAGAGAGAAAGAGAGAGGGGAGAGAGAAAGAGAGAGGGGAGAGAGAAAGAGAGAGGGGAGAGAGAAAGAGAGAGGGGAGAGAGAAAGAGAGAGGGGGAGAGAGAAAGAGAGAGGGGAGAGAGAAAGAGAGAGGGGAGAGAGAAACAGAGAGAGGATAGAGAAACAGAGAGAGGATAGAGAAACAGAGAGGTGAGAGAAACAGAGAGAGGTGACAGAAACAGAGAGGTGAGAGAAATACAGAGGAGAGAGAAACAGAGAGAGAGAGAGAAGGAGAGAGACAGAATGCTTAGAATAAGGAAAGAAATTGAGGAATTTTACGAAGGACGTGTTGGGTACCTAAGACTAGAAGATTAAATGCTTGCAATGGTGAAGGCCTGCACCTGTTTGCGAAATAGCTGAGAAGATAACGCGTTAACTATTTGGGCTGAAACGTTCATGTAATCCTCCCATCATTAATTTTCTAGTACCATTAACACGTTGAGTTTGAGTTAATTGAAAAGAATGGACTATGGTAAACATTTAATGAATGCGTATTACTTGAGCACCAGTGTAAGTCGTGGTGAAATATCATTTAAAGGTGTTATCAAGTGGTTTTTATGATTCTTCTTTACATTAATTTTCTCACGCCCTGAATTTATACACATAAATGTAAATCCCAATCAATTTAAAATGACTTTGTTTTTTTCAATAACTTTATTTACATAGTGCAACGATATATTTTTTAAATTTGTTTCTCCCAAAATACACAATAGAATATCTTTAAATAAGAACATATTTTAATTGATCGTGCAGAGAGGTGTGGATTTAATTCAGTAACCGAACGGCAAATATAATTACTCCCATATTTTTCAACATTAACTTGAATCAGTAGTTGCGTAGGTAAGTGGCAAGGCAAATATTGTACAGATCATTTTACTTCCTTACCAGTCTATTCACTATTTTACATGGCATTAAAATCACCCATCAAAACTCTTCTTGAGGAAATTACTGATTAAAAGTACTCCCTTTTTATCTTGAAAACAACACACAAGTTAAAGAATATGTATGTTGTAAAAAACCAAATGTCTTAATACATCGACAAGTACACGGTGGTCTCGCAGAAAATGATGCAGCGCACAAGACAAGCTCGTAAATTTAGACTGTGCGACGGAGGCAACCTGTGAAGGGCAGAGGAGAGCAGAAAAAGAGATAAGGCGCGGTCTACACTGGTCTGAACAGGACCCGAAAGCGCGCACGGCCAAACATTTTTCTTTCCATCAACAAATATTCAATAAAAATATCAATTTTAGAAATTTCGAGTAACTTAAAAATAAAAAATAAATTTTGTTATTACTGTAAATAAAAAATAATTAAATACTACCTATATAATCATTATAGCCTATATTTTCCCATTGAGATAACATGTTCCGATCATTCCTCTTCAAACTGGCGACTATTTAAATTATGTATTATTCAGTGTAAAAAAATGGTTGCTTTACCACTGCAGTAAATTTAGATTTCCTGTAAATAAACAATTATTTAACTTAAATCATTGTTAGCGTTTAAAATTAGTTTCCGTGAAATATTTTGAAGAAAATTTAAAGTATTTCTCAAATGGAAGCTTTGACACGTCCTCCGGGCGCGTTTGAACCTTCCTCAGACCACTGTGCAACGCGCCGCTGGCCGCGCCGCGCGCTCGCCCTGTGGAATTATGTATTGATCGGCGGGCGGGCGGGCGAGCAGGTGAAATAAATGGCCTGCGCCTTTATTCCGGGCACGGCTCCGCAGCGGCTCCCCCCGATGGCGCGCCCACCGCCAGCCGCCAGCCGCCAGCCGCTCCGCAGCCCCGCGTGCGTAATGACGAGGAGGCTGGCTGGAGCGGAGGCGATGGAGGTGATCGGGTGGTTGAGGAGATGGGGGGATTATGAGGGGGATGGAATGGTAGGGAAGACACTGGACAGAAGGGCTGGCTGGAAATGTAGTGGAACAGAGTTGCAATGATTGAATGATTAAGGAGATGGGAGTCGGTGGGATTATGAGGGGGATGGAATGGTAGGGAAGACACTGGACAGAAGGGCTGGTTGGAAATGTGGTGGAACAGAGTTGCAACGATTGAATGATTAAGGAGATGACAGTCGGTGGGATTATGAGGGAGATGGAATGGTAGGGAAGACACTGGACAGAAGGGCTGGCTGGAAATGTGGTGGAACAGAGTTGTGCAATGATTGAATGATTAAGGAGATGGGAGTCGTTAGGATTATGAGGTGAATGGAATGATAGTGATGGAACAGCCGGTGACCAGAAGCGACAGCTCGAAAGGCAGAATGGAGCAGAGTTGATGGAAGTGATTGAATGTATGAGGAGATGGGAGTAGGGATGATTATGGGAACGACATGATATCGAGGGAACATGCGTGGCCAGGAAGGCTGGCTGGAGAGGCGACGGAGCAGAGGAGGTGGAATTGATTGGGCGTTGGAGGAGACGAGGGATGATAGTGCCATGGAATGATGTTAGGTCAGTAAAGCAACATTCACCTGACACTCCGCAGCACGGAACAAGGACGCTGGCTGGAACAGTAGGTAAAGCAGAAACGATGGAAGATGGGTGATTGACAAGATTGGGATCGTTAGGTTGAAGGAAATGACGCGGACCAGAAAGGTTGACTGTGGAGGCGGTGGAGTAGAGGTGATGGAAGTGATAGGATGATTGAGGTTGTGGGGGAGGGTCGGTTGGATTATGGGGATTATGGAGTTTTGAAGGCCAGGGCAAATGCGAAAGTGGAGCGTTTGGTAGCGTTTGGAACAATGGACGTTTTTATGAAAAATGTGGTGTGCTCGGACCCTTCACGTTTGCTGAGGGGATGACGAAATGTATGTACGAGAGTTACGCACAGTCTCAAATACGGGGTTGGTGAGGTTTGCTGCGATGGAAGCGATAAGTTTGTTGTAACCGATAACCATGGAAGTGACAGCAAAAAGAGGGAAGTTTTGTTCTAGATACTTATGGTAAATATTGTCTAAGTTAACGGAGGGTCGTTCGCCAGACTCTTAGCAGCATAGCGTGCGAGGTGGCAGGCTGAAATTGGGGGTGAAGCAAGATGTAGTGAAAGGAGTTTCTGAGTCGGGGGAGTGGGGAGTTGTAGTAAGTTAGGATAGTACTGTGAGGGATAACACTGGTTAGGATGGTGTGGGTGTATGTGAATGGTTGGTATGTTTGGAACGATGATCATTACGATGATAACGATAGGATGGTGGGGGTTTGATTAGGGTTGAGGAGATGGAGAAATTGACGAAGGGTAGATGGAGTGATATTGGTAATGGACACAATATGAATGATGGAGAGTGTTATTTTGGTGGGGCTTTGTTCCCATGAATAGCAATATGATTCAGGATAGATTTTTGGAAATGAAGATCATGAAGATGGCAGTAAGAAGATTGGAATTTTTGTTGCAGGTAATTACAGGAATTTATGAGATTATGGTGACGGAGGTCATTAGCAAGACGATCGACAACAAAACTTAGCATTGGTGGAGACTAGCAAGGAAGGTGGGGGGTGAACGTAGAGGTGGATGAATGAGATGAACCCGGCGGTTCTGGATTCTTAAAGAAAATCCAGTTAGCTAGGCTGAAATCTGCCGAGAAGGAGGCGATTCAAGCGAAGGAGGAATATCACCGCCTCCTAACACATGCACTACATCATCGGAATAAACGAACAACGTTATAAACCCGAGCGTTGACTACACTGGCGCAGACTATCCCTGATGAAGACCTTGAAAAATATGGTCGAAATGTCGGCTACACAACCTTGTACGCGTCACCCGGACAGCCAAGATCTCAACTCTGACCGCGGACGCCTAAGACTTCACTTGACCAACGTGTAGTTGGCTCGTCCGGAAATCCGAAATACAAACACACTTATGGGATGCTTAATTTAGGATGGAATCGGATCGAATCACCCCCATCGTGACGAAAAGCATCTAACGGATGAATATTATAGGAGATCGCGACGCATATTTCAGGGTCATACCATTTAGGAATACATTGTACAGGGCATCTCATCGCATCGTGGCACATCTCATCGCTTCATATCGCTTTGCGTCGCGTTGCATCGTATAACGTGACGTAGCGTTGCATCGCGTCGCGTCGCGTCGCGTCGCATCGCATCGCATCGCGTCACTTCGCGTCGCAACGCCTCGCGCCCCGGGCAGCTGCACAACGCTCGGCCGGCGGCGAGGCGGAGCGGCGTCCAAGAGGGCAACTTTCCACGGGGCCCCGAAGATGTAGCGGCTGTCCGCGCGCCCTCCCGCAGCTTTCTCCGCTTCGTTTGGGAACGCGACGCCACGCGTTGCCCGCGACACACGCACAGTGGGCGCCGCCCCGCTCCAGGGTGGCTCAGGGGGACCCAGGGGATCCAGAAGGACCCCAGAAGGACCCCAGAAGGACCCCGAGGGACCCAGAAGGTCCCCGAGGGACCCAGAAGGACCCCGAAGGTCCCAGAAGAACCCCGAGGGACCCAGAAGGACTAAGGGGATACAAGAGGGGCCAGGGGAACATTGAAAGTCGGAGAAATTTAAAAGTTAATGAGGAATTTCTCCTTCTGCTTCTTCCTCTTTTTCACTTTATTCCTCATTTTGTCATGTTCTTTTTGTGTTTCCTTTTTTATATTTTTTTAGTTTTTCCACTTGTTGTTTAGCTTGTTCTTTTGTTTTTCTTCGTCTTTTCATGCCCTTCGTGTTTCTCTTTTTATTCTGTTTTTTTATTTTCTTTTTCTTGTGCTCTTTCTCTTCTCATACGTGTCCATCTTTGTGTATTCGCTCTTTTAAAATGGGACGGGAATTTAAAGGAAAATGTTGCAATCCCTACGTAAATATACAAAGCATTAAAGCAGTGATATAAGAACTTTGTCAATGTGTGAGTGTAAGAAAATTATATCTAAAACAAATGTTATCCCTGATAACACATTTGTCATCGACGTAATTGTTAATTACGTGTTGTTGGACTTGCATCCTCTTCTGATGTGTTCGTGCACAAAACATTGAAGATTCCTAGGGGGAAGTAAAAAGAGTTGAGGTACCGTATTGATTACGGCGTTCGCTTGCTACCCTGAGGGATCCGTTTGAAGATCCAACGAGGTGTTTATTCAATGATCAGAGACATCATTTACAAAGTGAAGCGTTTTCTATCAAGAGAATGTCATTTGATTATTTTCTAAAATATTTGCATTTTTGAAAATTGTAGTGAATCCTTGATAACCTCACGAAGGGATATAGTAGTTGAAATTTAGCAATTCAGCTTTTTTCCACTACAAATGTTTATTCAAATTCAGCTTATTTCCACTACTTCCTCTATAATTTCCTCCACACTCTAAACGTATCTAGTTTAAATGAAATCGCGCATGGACGCGAGAAATTTTTTGTCTCCTGTAAAATTGCAACAAGTGAAACAAGATAGCTCTGATAACGAACACGTCAGGTATTGAATATTTGAATAGATTGAAAATAAATCTTTGGAGTCAAGGTGGCTGGGGAATAGGGGTTATCTATTTATTTTCGTCTAGCACTGAATTAAGAGAAAAGGTTTGTTTATACTTACGGGGCCAGGACCTACCAGCAATGTCCCGGCCCGGCGGCCATGGATTAAGGGAATACGTGTGGTTAGCACATAGATATCCCTTCTCCGTGTTCTAGTCTTTTAAAGCTGAGAATTGAGTTTTCTCATCGTCACACAGCAACATATATTCGGACATTGCAAGAAAAACGCACACTAATCTTGCCCGACCGGGAATCGACCCCGGGATCGGCTCATGGAAAGCGAGCACGCTGACCAACGAGCTGCCCACGAGGGCAAGAGAAAAAGTACAATCCTTAAATTGCTATGTGCATAAGTATAATGGGGTCCTTACATGTCATGGAGAATAATCGTCACCAGAACATGGAATTTGCCAGATCATCTCCAACTAGGGTCGAAGGCAGAGAAAATGTGGATTCCTGATCTCAATCTCCCTTGTAACCCTAAACGGATTACGTGCGTAAGCACAGAGAACACAATGACTTTGGAAACGAAAGAAAAGAACAATTACTAATACCACGAGGAGAGCGATCGACTTTGCACCGATCCCCCTTTCGCGGGCCTACTGTGGCGTCTCGCCGCGCTGTCCTCGCACTTTTTATCAGTGCCCAGAGATCCACTAACGAAGCGCCATTATCGGGTACACGGACCCGGCGAGGGCCCCGTCTCTGTCGGCGGCGCGTAGCAGACCTCGCTCTCCTCTCCGCTCTCCTCCCCTCTCCCTCCCTCTCCAATGGGCTCTCCGAGGTCCCTAGCGGAGAATTTCCACCGGGGAGCAATCTTTGTCATTTGCGTTTACGGGTCTTCTATCTCAGTCACTTAATTTCCGTCCGCCGCGACGCGGCCCAGACGAATGGTTTCATGAACGGCATAAATAATGTGGCTTCTACGAACCAAGGTGCGCTCAAGATTCTCGGCCTATTTCGGTCCATGACGCACGACTGGAAACGGTGAAAGAGATTTTATCGCGGGGAGATGTAGAATCGTGGAAACAATCCCAGAAAACCACACGGTAGCCAGTCGTAGCTCGTAAATACACTCCTATAATGTAGCTTTTTTTGTATTTAAAGCCTATCACTTCTTGTTTTTATTGAATTATGGTAGTAACATTAAAACGAATGGAGTTAGAAGCTCGTAAGAAAAATCTGGAATATGATAAAGCACATTATTTGTAATGTGACTAGGTCTAAGAGTCTAAAATTGAATTTCGGACCTTCAGACACAAGATTAAGGCTCGTATAAAATTACTGTTTTTTCCGGCGCCGAAACACAGTTAAAAATCCGGTAGAATGGCCTCCAGCTGCTAACAGGTGAAGGTAATGACTTCAAAGCGGCCACACCCAAGAGCTGACCAGCATCCTTTTCACACTGCGGTGCGCGACGTAATTCAGGCAACACAACCTTTCTCCTGGCACATTTGGAAGTAACTACTTCTTCTTAGATACAAATTCTAGAAACCGGCACCAATAATGGTAAGGAGAGAATGTACTTTCAATTATTGCGTTGATTTCTAAGTGACGTTTCATGTCTTAACTGTAGACGTATCGAAGCGTGCACTGAAAATTCATGGATTCTACATCATTGCAAGGATAAAGAATCCAATCATGTATTCACTACGTGGTCATGATGATTGTCTGTGTCAACGTTCCTTTACAACCTGCATTATTATGAGTTTTTCCTTAGAAATACTTTGATTACTGTCCCAAAACTTTTCTTGCAAAAACTAACCCTCAAGCGGAGAAGAACGGGTCGGATGCACCCTAAGCGAACTACTTGCGAAATTCTACTTCCTATTTCCTCTCAAGATCACGTAATTTTAGGAAACCAGTCTTTAATTTCATCTCCTACTGTTCTTGTGTGTTCTAAACTAATAATAACTGTTTCCGTTAGAACATGAGTCGGATCCTACGTTACGAGTAACCTTATCGTAGTAGATTGCGTCATCTTACTCTTAACATAACGACTGTTTAATTTCTTATAGTTATTTTGTTCTTTTTTCTTGATCTATTACACTATACGATATGGATTTAAAATGTATTTATCCTCTTTGGAATAAGTACTTTAAGGTATTTTTGATTTATTTTGTGAGAAAATTGGAAGCACCAGTGAGAGTTCAAGTTACCACTTGGGGGACAAAGTGTTTTTGTCACAGTCTTTGTGTTTTGGAAGTCATTCTTGCACATCTCAGGAGTTGAAAATATTCGAGTCTGCAGGGAAAAAATGTATTTTTATAAAATAATAGGAGATTGGTACAGATACGGGTAAGTCTCAGTTTTTCTAGATTACTAACATATACTACACACTAGTTGATTCAAAACTTTTTTAGTTTTTTTACAATCTTATTTTTCTCTTCCACTCACCATTATTAAAGATACTTCAACCGAAAAGATACATATTCACCCTAAATGCATTAGATATTTTGGATATTTTTTGCATTGTAAATATAAACACATATTACTATTGAATATAATTATTTTATCACTCACGTTGATCGTTATATATCAAATAAAAATTTACTCGAGTTGCATCCCACCTTACCGTATGAGGTCTCAAATAGCACTTTGCTAATTGATTAGCTGTCATATTACAAAGAAATCGAAAATAAAAAAAAATATTTGATAGAATTAATACATAAATTACCAATCGTGTTATAAATAACAGAATTTAACAAAAACGCCTTTCTAGAATATTGCACATTATGTAAATGAATTTGGAAGCAACCTAAGCTAACAGTTTTGAAAACAAATTATTACCAGAAGCTTGAAGAGTTAGAAAATCTCCATTCTAAAACAGTTGCCACGCCTAAATATTACTTAAATCAACGATACCATTTATGCCAGAAACAGCTCACTCTGGTACAATCGTACTTATAAATGAATAGCTAAACCAGCATAAGTTGATTAGTGTTAATCTATTTAACACTTACTTCTGTTATGTTGTAATGCGACCTCTGTTCTTATAGTATCTGCATACAGCAGATGAATTACATGACCAATCCCATAAAATCAATCATTTGATGGAGGGAAAAATTAGAATTAATATAACAGAATAAATTATATGTAAAAAAAATTGCTGTTAACAACTCTTACTACTATTCTCTAAGAAACAATTCTTTTGGAATTAATTTCAAATTAGATCTTCTGAACGCGTTTTAAACAACGAATAAGTTGAATATTAGTCATAAAATGCAAACCCAATAATTAAATATGGAACAAAGAACCACCTGTGTACCAATGACACACAAAATTCTTCGATGTTTCGATGAAGTCAAGTTTTGATGACGCAGTGCCACATTATCATACAAGCATATCTCGTTCAATCGCAATTTCTCTTGTCGAGGGTCTAATTCTATTTCCATGTCGTGCCTCCACAAGGTGAAGGAAAGCAACCCGCAGGAGCGTGCCTTCGCCTCTCGCTGCAACGCAGTGACCACAGCGACCCCCGTCGGCTTCTTCGCACATTGAGAAGCGCTGACTAACGTCCAGCAGATCCTAATCAATTCCGGCTTTCTCTTCGAACGGTATGCAAAGAAGTTATTGCACGCTGGAAACAAGTGCTAATAAGACAATTTCTCTACGGCTGGTAGGAACTCCCGCAGACATTGCAACGGATCTTTGAGTCACTGACTCGCCGTCATTTAGCATTCTATGCATACTGAGACAGGGGAATAAAGATTGTTATTTTTAATTTTCCACACGTCAAATATTACTAAGATAGATGCAGATACATTATTCAAACTCGACATATTTTTTTTTAATATTCGCAAAAAGTACAGTGGTCACTAAAACGAAAAAGTAATTTTTAAATGGATTTGGTGTTCATATGTTTTGTACCTACGACCTTTTGGATCAAATAAGTTCACAATGAGAAAAAAACTGTTTCAATTTAATATTAGGATAATGTTTTATTGCCTTAATTCAGGGTGAAAAACTTTCAAAACGAAATTGTTATTAACAACAACATAAGAAAATAGGGTTTTGTATTTTTTATTAGAGATTTCTTATAGATCATTCTAAAATATGAGATAGGAATAAAGCACTTGTGGTGATAATAGGCAGTAATGAATTACCAAATACCACTAACTCAATTTTATGGTGATCGAAGAAGATGGTCTATTATAGTTCTCGGCCCTTCAATTACAGTTCAGTGCGCTAAAGACTAAGGTAATAAGAAATAAAATTTAAAATTTCCCAAAAATATAATAGAGGAATCAAAAACTTTAATAGAGAATCCACTTAAGTATGAGAATAAATAATTCTTCAAATATCTGAAGAAAAGTATAAAAAAGAACGTTTTTCATCGAAAAAAGAAAGAACCGAAATCGGTGGAGATATAATGTATTCTCCGTTTCCTTCAAGTGTGTGTTCAAATATTTTTAGTGTTTGAGGTATGACAAGGTCATAGATTTTTTTCCTGATTTTCTGTTCTCGCTGTCCTTTCCGCGAGGCACGGATGACCACGCCCATTTGTTTTGAATAACTAGTTTAATACTCACAATGCTGACCAGAGTGCACAAACTGTTACCTACATTGACAGATTCTAAAATAAAATTGCATCGTGTTTAAAGGCAGGCCTGGCTGTAAGAGAACTCTGGAGTTTCCACGAAGTGATTACATATGGCGACGGGTTTGAATCAGGGTTGCCAGATTGGGCGGAATTCCGATTTTGGGGCTGAAAAACGGCTCTCTCTCGTGGGTTCAATTCGCGGAATACCGCCCAATGTTTGGAAATGTATCAAAAGTGTGGTTTTGGGCGGGTTTTCATATTACGACGAAAGTTTCAAAAACAACCACAACGACGTAGACAGTGGATTTGATTTTTTAGTTGTTTTTTTTTTAACTTTATACATGATTTTTCAATAATCATTTTCTAAATCGTTCAAATTTACGTTGAGAAGTGAGTAATGTTAGATTTTAAACCTCTAGTACAGGGTGTGTTCTAAAATTCAAAGCGTCTTTGCCCAGTGTATGGTGTCAATGCCAGCATTTTTCGTTAAGCCATAGGGTAAGCATTCATATGTAAGCATATGAGTGGTAATCTTTTAATGCGCAGATATTTAAAAGGAGCAAGGAGAGTAAAATGGTCATAGAAATGGTCTAGTCATAAGAACAGTCATAAATAATTTTGAAATATTAAGAAATTACTCATTATTAGAAAAATTGTAA
Organism: Acheta domesticus; assembly: GCA_031308135.1. Lineage (NCBI taxonomy): Eukaryota > Metazoa > Arthropoda > Insecta > Orthoptera > Gryllidae > Acheta > Acheta domesticus. The sequence goes on from JAHLJT010004567.1 coordinate 181,762,625, forward strand.
GTTTTTGCATAAATTATTAATTACAATGTTCACAAAAAATAAAACGAATAAAGCATTTCATACAGCCATTACCTAAAGAACCTTCAAATACAATTATTTTAATGCAAATTCAAATTTCTCTAGCGGAAAGTTGAATTTTTCTCATTGGGCAGAATTGGCGGGTTTATAGCCAGCTAACGGCGGAATACCAAAGTATGTGGCAACCCTGGTTCGAATTATTTTGTAAATATCTGATAAATATTGAAAGACAAAACTAGTATCACTTAGGGTTAGGAAAGGTTCTGATAATGAAAGCCCCTACATTGAAACGGTAACTTCTTACCTAAACAAAGATAAGAGGAATACATTACGCTGGCGCACGTCATTAATCCTCTCTCATTTGTATGCGAGTGTTACGGTGAATTAGGGGTCAATAATAAATCCAAACCCGAGTGCAAAATGTATTAGGCTCCACTGAAGTCTCATCAATGTTAACCTTATTTCAGTTGTATACATTTCTTTTACCCTTCAGTTTTGTCCCACTTATACTCGCTACTATAAATACGAAGTAGTTATTTGTTCCCATTTATCACAAGTCCGGTTTAATGTAAACACGATGTATGTGAAGAATTGAAATTAATAATTTAAATGAAGGACAAAGTTAATTTTAATACACAAGAACAATACATTTTATTTAAAAAGCCCAAAAAGTTTTAATAAACTATTCCACTCATCAAACTAAAATCAACAGCGTTTACAATATATTTGATATGCAACAATCAAGGCAGTGTATCTAAAAAAAACTATATTTCTTACCACTTTTTTCTACCTTCTCACCTCTGGGCAGTCACAAGCTGAAGCATATTAATCAAATTAGGCAATTAATGAATTGTATGAACTGAAAGCGCGAGTTTCAGCTTAATATAATTAATATTTGACGCATTTTGAAACTCTTTCGGAAAATTAGATTTCACTTGTGCATTGGAAATATGCCTATAAATTTCACCCACATGAGTACACTCGTGGTATTACCTATATTAATGAATAAGCACAGGTTTGATATCAAAACATGTAGCAAACGTTTGAGTCTAATGATTTCTAGAAATGACCAATACTTATATACATATTCATGTATTTGATTGTATATTTGAAATTGTGTCAAACAAGACTAGGTCCTTCGTTCCCGGACCTACTGCTATTCTATCCTCAGAAGCAGAAGATCGGATGATCTCTCATCCAATATGAGCCAATACCCATTACCCATAAACTAGAATATAATGCTAAACACTACGAAGACATGGGAGACCGTGGAAGGTAAAATTCAAAGACGATAGTAGTGTAAGAGTACGAAGAAAGGAAGACCAAAAAAGAAGAATAAGAAGAAATAGATGAACCGAAAAAGAAAAAAGAATAAAGAACAAAGAAAAAAAGGAAAAAGGGAAAAAAAGGGAAAAGAAAAATAAAAAGGAAAAAGAAAAAGAACAAAGAAAAAGACGAAAGAAAAATATTGCGTCAGAAAAAAATTGAAGATTAAAAAGAAGACTTAAGATAAAATATAAATCATTACTGGCAGAATACAGATATGACGCTTCAGAAATGGCAGGCATAAAAGAAATTGGGAAAGCAAAGGCCGCCGAGAGTGTGCGTTCCCAGGGCCTATTTCTACGCGGAAGGGCGTGGCAGCGCCTGGCCGGCGACGTCCAACGGAGCCGCGGACGCCGCCGCCGCCGCGGCGAGCTAGCACACCGGCCGCGGTCCCTCGCTGCATATTTCACATACGGAACGCCGGCGTCTACGAAGACTCGGCCTCTAAATCTCCGGGACACGGGGGCATCGACCTCGGCAAGGGAGCCGAAGAAAAAAAAAAGAAAAAGAAGAAGAAAGGGGTCATTTGGAAGACGTTTTCCTAGGTATCACGTAAGGTCATCACGGGCTGGGGTCACGCGGACTGGCCACTCGGCACCCGTCCGCTAGAGGAGAGGTGGAGGGGGGCAGGGGAGGTGGCGTGGGCGGAGGCCGGGGTGGAGGCGGCGGTGGACGGATGCGGAGGCGAAGGCGGCGGCAGGGTTTAAAACGAGTCCCGTTGCCGGCGACCCCGACTTTTGCAAGCCATCTGCAACGCAAACAGCCCCGCATTCTTACCTTACATCATCTGGTTTACCTTCCCCAATGTCAGGCTAAAGCTACTAGTCCAGACCTGTCTGCGGGATGCGAGGCGGCGGTGGCGTCCGCTGCTCTAGTCGGAGGTTGCGGCGCGGGATTTTTTCCAGTTTCCATTGAGATGTCGCTAAAGCGCCGCAAACAAGGTGCTCTTCGGGTCAGTGGTCTCCGCAACCCAAGGAGATCGAGTGCGAAAGCGGTCGCTGCGGAAGGAGACTCGCTTGGCGGATGGGGCGCCTTGCGAGCGCTTCTTACGCGGTAGGACCGGCGCATGGTTGCCAAAATTAGAAACGGTTTTGAAAGTGCGTGGGTGGATCAAAAAATAAAATTACAAGAGCACTGACTGAATTAATTCCCCAGACTCGTATACTCATGCATATTAGGGATGTATTAATATTGTTGTGACCTTGCTTGTTTAAAATATTTCTTCTGTTGGTAGACAAAGACATCGCTGACGCCATGGAATTATTCGAGTACAAGTCTACGAAGTAGCGGTGTATATTAAGTAGTGATAGGGTCCTATGCAATAGGCCCGGGACACGGTTGCGAAATTTAGGAACATTTTTGAAAGTGCGAGGGTAAATTAAAAAAAATTACAAGAATTCTCACGGACGTAATAAATTCCACAGTCTCGTATATTGATACTTATTAGGAATGTATTAATATTATTTAGGTACTTGAATGTTGGGAACTTGTTGCTTAAAATATTTAAAGCATCGGTGTAGTCATGGAAACATTCGGGGAGAAGCCTATAGAAAATCCCGTCCATGAAGGCATTGGTTCATAAATGCGTTTGTGGAGCGATATGCTTGGAATGTCTCTTCGATCATAATATTATGCACAATACAATTATTAATTTTACGTAAGTAAATTAATGAAGTTCCTGTAAATGAAAAACTGGTTTAAGTAGACGGGGAATTTAATAGTCGATAAAACGTTTTATAATAGTTAGTTTATTGCATCTAAAATTCTCGTATAAATAAAATTATTATAGTAACCATTGGCAAAACCACTTATCATTTGTGATTACATGTGGCATGTTAAACAATTAAATGCAATGGTACATTTTTAATTCTATGCCTGTAATTAATATGAAAAATAAATTACACAAAATACCACGAGCTATATTAATTCTTAGATCTCTGTGAATATCATGTAAAATCAATTTTTTGAAAAATTAGTTAAGTTTTCTACTGGATTCTACCAAAAATTCCCTACAGTTGTGTACTATCAGGTAACTTAAATCGCAAATTGTTGCCGAGTTTTATTTTGTCACTTGGAGCACGTTACAAGTGTCATGTAAGGCGCTAAATGTCACATTTATTTTTCCCCAGTCACATACGGTGGATATTTGCCATTTCTTGATTGAGAGAGCAACATCTAATAGCACCACCCTTTATTACAACGTTCTTAGGTTCTTAGGGTTAGTTCTTAACTGTAGAGGTAAAATTCAAGAATGTTTATGAACGAACCTTTGAACTCAATCATTTAAAGTTCCCTCTCGTTGGTGACCCTAGCTACCTGGCTTGGAAATGTAGTTACACAATTTTTCATCAAACTTGCTCCGGGAATAATTTCTGCATCGTCGGTGGTTAAGAGAATAAGGATCTTCAAGTACTATGGATACAATTTCGTAATAATTGTGAGCCACAACTAATCTTTAGGCTCAATTTATACCACGGCACTCGTCAATTTTTGTAGCGCTAGTACTGAAGATACGAAAATATTTCCAAATACGTCTAGTGAATGATATGCAATCATAAATAATTAATGTAGATATTTAGGGACATATTTTGTCCATATTACAATTCATGAAAATATTCAAAACCTAAACATTCGAAGGATGTTAGGTTAATATACATAATATAATATCAGCTTTCTTAAGTGATTTTTACATGTAAAATCGTATAATTTAATTGGACTGAAATTCATTTTGGAATTCATCTGTTTCTCAGAAAATTAACACCTTTGTAAGATTTTATATATTGGCATTAAAGTATTATCAGTATACAAACACACTCACGCGCGGAATATAAGTAGGTTCGGAAAATTCAAATTTTCAAAAACTTTTCAGGATCTGAAAATTACTTAAGGAGACCTAGAACAACGAGCTATCACAATGAGTAGATGATTTGTATTAATTTATATCAAGCACGTCGTAGATAATGTCAATATCTTCTATTTATTTTCGTATCACCCAATACGAGGTTGGTTTGAAACCAGTTCATTGAAGTTGTTTAGACTGGAACAGGTCCCAAGCAATTTACTTCCACATGCTACCGAAATATAGAAGGTTGGAAAATAGTCGATGCTATTTTACTTGAATACGAGCCGCACTGAATCATAAATAATTTAATTTAGTTTTGCGCAATTTGTAATTTGATTTTCGTTGGGACACGCGAGGGGGTAGCCAGTAGCATTAACAGGAGACAGCTGTCGTTTAAATTTGTGTCACATCGTGGCACAAACTTGAATCAAGTTCTTGCAGGACTACATGACTTAATCAATATTGGTTATGGAATAGTTTTTATGGAATGTCAATGAACAAATTTATGAGCTAGTTTTATATTTCGTCAAGAACACATACGTCGTTCTTTCTGTAGAAACTGACCTTTATTACATTTAGGATTACAAAAACTAAATAATGCAAAAAAGGAATAATATAATTTCTTAGAATCTTTCGAGAGAGATTTATTAATTGCAATACAACAGAGAGAAAGGTTATCAAATCCATATTGGAAAATATTATAATATATTAATGAAAGGTATCAGTTTTCATGATTTTATTAAAGAAAGATAGAGCAATTATACAACTGACAGGGTGAATAATAAAAATTGTTTTCTCGGTGAGGTCATACCATTCTTTAAACAAAGTAAGGTATATTCAATTCGATGTTCATTTTCAAATAAAAAATAAGCTGGTGTTCCACGGACATAAGTGAGTTCGTAGAAGAGTTCGTAAAGTAAAAGAAATAATTTTCTCCTCGTAACGAGGCGAAATAGAATAGCAAATGTTCATATGGCACAAAACAATTCTTTTGGAAAGTTTTATTTTTAAACATGAATTATCCCCCAAGTGAATAATGTTTTTTACTCTTAATTTACTGGGTACTGAAGAGATCCTCCTTGAATTTCTCAGCAGAATTGTGAAGCTTTAATAGAATCAAAAGTAAGATTAAGTTCACGTATGAAACTTACTTTCAATTCAATAGACGATATTTATTACATATTATTCGGAAGCTCTTTTGTTCATTTCCTGTACATTTATCATTGTCAAAAGTTTAACATTGAAATAATCTTGATTTCTTCCATTTACAATCGAATATTTTAAACAAATAGTTAAGTATTTCACTCTGCACTACATTCTATCGAAAGGGATTGACAAAACCGTTAAAAAAACATCAGTATGTTTCAACAAAGCACGCATCAAAGAAAATTGTCTTGAAAAGAATATCGATATCCATTCTGGGAAAAACTTGATATACTTCAGAATATTGCAGCAATTATACCTTGGTACGCAAAAAATCTTTCCTGTCGTTAAGGGAGACGGATGGGTAAGATGTGCGATTAAACTGTAAACAGGAAGAATCTGTCCAATACCTTCGTGTGTACACTGACTCACACGATTGATGGGAAAGAAGAGAATTGGAACCTGAAACAATTTCCTGTTTAACAAGAACAACGTTTTGTAATTCACTTTGTGGAGACATACGCGTGTAATAAGAAACATTCTTGCACAAGATAGATCCAATAAACATTCCTCGAACTGTCTGACGAACATCCTCTGGTGAAGGAAGTTAAAAATCATGAGAAGCATCAGAATTAAAGCTCACATGCTGAAAATAAAATGCGATCTTACTTACCACAATGGATGATTCTTAGTGTAAATTAAGTTTCAGAATCTTCTTGCGTTAGAGTGTCCGCCAAACAACTGAAATATGAAAAATATAACATTAATACAAGTAATTAATCAAATATAATCTCTACAAAGTAAATAGGGAAAAACATTATATTCATTTTTTTTATTAATTAAAACAAATTGTCAAAAGTAACGGGGAGGAAGATTTATGTAATAAATGTATTTATTTCCACATTTACATATTTTTATTGAGGAAAAATATGCCGTATTCCTTAGGAGACGACTATTATTTACAATTCTTCATTATTTTCAAAGAGTTGCATAATGGTCATTGTTTCGTAACCAAAATCTCAACATATATCATCGTCGAATTTCCCTGTTACGACTTTTCAGGTGAGATATGATTATGATGATGATGATGACGATGATGTGGTGATTCATGAGAACGAAGAAGGAATGAAAGTCAGGGGGAAGAGGAGACTTTCAAAAAAAAAACAGCTGTGGACTCACTTCTTTCCTCAAACATGGGGACGTGGGATTTGAATCCCGTCTCACAGAGATGGCGCTGTAATCCTAACACTTGAATGCATCTTATGAGTGAAAATAATGTCCTGTAACATCATTTTGAATTTATAGGTGAACAGATGAAATAGAAAAGCATAGAAATAACCTTCATCTGGAATACAGACTGTTAGAAATCTGTCTTTGGTACCTCATATTTTTAGTCGTCATTGTTTAAGTAAACGTGACAGAATTTGAATTCTCAAGCAAGCTTCCTTTTGTTTCATACCTTTTATGTCCAAAATGATGGCTATTGAGTGTTTTCATATACTTCCGAAAGACATTTGATAAACGAGGGCGCCTCAAGATAATATTTAAATTTTAATAATTCATTTTATAAATTATTCTAAAATTTTGGAGATATTATTTTTAAAAGCGAGTTAGGAAAAAAGTTTCTATTCTCCTTACGCAATTTGTTTTGCAGAAATGAAAAGAAGGGTCTGATTTCACGATCTTTCAATCATTTCCATGATATCCAAAAAGATGGATACCCAGAAGACCTAACTAGATGCTTACCGGGGTTGCAATATATTAAAATACGAAATTTTGTAAACTAAAAACATTGCACATATTTTCACAAAATTAAATAACTATTATGAATTAGCAAAATTCTTTATTTATGCAATTCCTCATCTTGAAATCTTAAAGAACGAAGCATTTGGGGAACTATTAAAAAAAAGATAAGTTATTTGAATGTTTCTTGTTTCGCCCCTGAATGGAATAAATACAACAAAAATGATAGACGATACCTCGGTGTTAATTCTTATAAACAAATCGTTATGACAATCATTTCTCGTCCACAGCTATTTCTTAAAGATAACGATTAAATGGATGGTGATGACCGCACTCAATAAATTTTAAAGAAACTGCCATAGGCTGCAAGATACTTTCGCAAGAATGTTCTAGATCTCATTACACGTCATTACCAATGACATCCATCTTCACGAGTTTGACTCAATAAACACATTTCAAATATGGATCCCATATTTCCTTTTCAGAAAAGACATCTCACTAACATAGTGGAGTAGACCTTTGAGCGCCAGGCATGCGGTCGGCAGCTGTCGGCACTTCCCGCGCACTGAACATCCCGCCTCCTAGTTCACGCGAATATTTACGCAGCACTAAGCGAGTCTTCGCTTCCCTCCAGGGTTGGCGTTACCATTTACGAGGAAAGCTCTCCATAATATACGGGTCTACGATCGCTTACATTTTAAATCTCCCCGCGCTGGAACGTGCTATAAAAGAGGTGTAGCGCGGCAGAAATCTACGAGCGCAATTAGCGCTGCATTCCGTAAGTCGCGTCGCGTGAAATACGCGCATCGGGGTCGCGCCGACCCCGCGGCGCGCTGTGCGGCGACGCGCCAGTCGCGGCGACCGCGAAGCACAAATCCAACGCAACGGCGGATGGAAACATTTTAAGAAAATATTAGAATTAGGAGGAATGCTACCCTTTTTCGTTACCGAATTCGAACACCAATATTGGTTGTAGCGGCACATTGGTTATACCAACCTCGAAGTACTATTCCAAAGCAACGGCAGATGGAAAAATATCTTAAGAATGGATTAGAATTAGGAGTAAAACTACACTTTTTTGCTACCGAATCCGAACACTAACATAGTAGATAGCGACATGCGGTTGTGGCGATCGTGAAGCACAATTCGAAAGCAACGACGGATGGAAAGAAAGTCTTAAATGAAGCTTTTTTAATGTAGTGAATAATATTTCAAACATTTCTTAAGTTCTTAAGATAATTATTGGTAAAGAAACAGCATGGAACAAATTATAGACAGAAATTTACTCTGCGAGTAATAAATAATTATATTTTTTTCATTTTACATATTAAGAAAAACCTTTTATTTTCTTGTTAACTATGGCATTGTTAACGTGAAAAAATGGTCAAGTCAACATGAAAAGGAACACTGAAAATATTCTGCCTTGGGGTCTCACAGATCGCACGTCACCGGTAAGAGAAGTTTGATGGCACGTCACCAGTTGACGGTTGAAAATGTATTAGATTTAGGAGAAATGCTGTACATTGTTGTCAGCGAATCCGATTCATAATCCGAACACATAGCCGAACAATAACCTGAACGCGAATTTGATGTGAAACTCAATACAAAATTCAATTCCAATCCCAAATCGCTTCTTCCGAATCTACAAACTATTCCAATCGCTATCCGAACTCATACACGACCCAAAACCGAACTCAAACACCAGTCCGATAGAATCTATCCGATCCGATCCCAAATACCTACCTGATCCCAAACTTCAAACCGGCTTAGTCCGCTCAGACGCAAACATCAGCATTGTCTCTTCTGCAACTCTAACCGTGAGGCCCTAAAATTTGAGTTCCGGGAGTGGAACGTTTTTAATACAAGCTGGAAGATTTCAGCCACCGTTTGGAGGTGATTTTCAGCTTACTACAGTTTTGATCGGTACATTTCCGAGGAATCTCTAATCAAAACTGTACCTTAACAAATGGAGCACGGACCTCGCACGAGCTCCCCTCCTAGCTTTGTTTCTTTATCTACCCTTTCATGCTCACACACTTACATTGCTCCACACCATTACATACGCCGGGAGACCGGTCAAGAGCTTCGAGTTTGGTAGCCGGGAGACCGGTCGAGAGGATAGAACTTAAAGCTTGGTTGTAGGGAGACCGGTCGAGAGATTAAAGCTTAGAGCTTGGTAGCCGGGAGACTGGTCGAGAGCTTAAGAGCTTGGAAGCGGGAGACCTGTCGAGCGGTTAGAGCTTGTCCTGGTGGGGCGGTGCCCCGGTGGCAGTCATATCTAGAGAGAAAGACCCCGCAAGCCGATGTTCCGTCGGCACCGGAATGCACGCACCAGCGGTGGAGACACACCGCCACCTCCCGGAACAACATGCACTACACCTTCGGGACTAATGACCATAGCAGTTGATCCACTTCGAATTACCAATTAATCAACCGAACATCAATCCGTTTCCGAATATCAATCCGATCTCGAACAGAAATCCGAACACTAAATCAAATACTTTAACACACTCGAACACAAACCTGTCTATCAAATCCGGATCTCAATTCAAAACTTGCGATATTATTGAATTTCTCATAATATGCAAATCTCTAATTGTTGCAATGTTTCCGTACAGCTATAGTCCGTACTATGAACTGAAATTCAGCTTACTACATACAAAAAGCAAAGCTGCCAAAAGGTAACAACTCGGAAATAATATTTTAATTTTGGTTTGCTGATATTTTTTTAAGAACAGGCTTTGAGTCATATTTCTGAAGTTGTATTTTTAACACTAGGTTTTACCTTCAATGCCTTATATTGAACGTAACTAGTGGTGCTACAGAATGGCACAGACTTTCCCGTATTAGTTTTCTATTTCCTTGGGTCTTCGCTAGTTATTCGGAATGGCCACATACTCTTTCTTGCCAGCTACAATCTATCATGTGAGAGACAAGCCAAAAAATTACATATTTTTCAATTTTTGAAAAAACAAAAGAATACAGCAATAGGGCGTTTATGTCATCTCATAGTGTACATTTAGCACTATCCCTACTAAAAGTTTAAAGAAAAAAATTGGAGACGTTTTTGAGAAAATAAAATATTTCGCGTAATGTAGCCAGAAAACTACTAAAATTTTAAAAAAATGTACATGAGCTTAATTAAAGAAGTCACTTTGGAGAATAAATTATATTTGAAGAAAAAATCTCTATCATTAATTTTGTAATTGTATGAATATGCCGAAAAAAAATCAAATTATTGCAATTTTCGAAAATTCAGAGTTAACCATGAAAATCGGACATATGCCCTTTAATAAGTGTATTTACTCTATTCTTATAAGAAATTTAAAGAAAAAATTTAAAGCCATTTTTGAGAAAATTTTGAAACTGTCCCGGGTGCTTCATGTAAAGTACCCCCGAAGTTTTTCAAAATCTCGGCGCCTTGAGTGCAACCAGATCAACTGGGGAATATCCATTTTGGAAGAAGTCATACTTATGGTTTAGGCGCTTGTGTTGTTCATAGATCGACAGACGGACAGACAGACGGATGGACATTTTGAAACAAAAATATTTTTTGGTGTCAGAGGACCCCAAAACGTGTATTTGAAACGTAGAAATATCGAAACCAATTTTCCGCAGCATTTCTCAGTCTGAATCAGTGAAAACTACTGATTGACAGTGACTATTCACTGATCGTGTCAGTTATAATCCTGACATTGACAATCAGTGAATTGAACTGAACAAATTAGTGAAAATGAGATCCACATATTGAATCAGTGAAACTTCACTGTTCGAATCAGTGAAATCTGTGAGAACTACACTACAGCAGCACGTGAACGACTGAACGATCAGTGAGTGATGGTGGCGCGGCACTTTTACCACTGATGACCAGTGAAATGCTGGCGGTCATTATGAAAAGGTTCGCATATTTGCTGAGTGTCAGCAAAACTACACATTTCGACTGAAGATATCAGAGACTTCGATTCTCACTGATTGAATCGTCGATAATTTCACTGATTCAGATTCAGAGAGTACATAGCTTTCCCTATATTATGTGTATTACTCCGTATGTACGTACGTATACGGGAGAGTAAAAATAAACCCTTTCTGTCATAAGTTTGGTAGACATTTCTATTAAATCACATTTAGCACTGAGACGACAGATGCAGCGATCCGCATACGGAAAACGTGGATGTGGAAGGTGCTCCCAGCCGCCTTGGTGCCAACGACCGTCGCCAGTGGCCACATGTGTTCCAACTTCTGCAGTTCCTGGTACGTTCATCATCAACAGCCTACGAGGTAGTGAGAGGGCCGACCGTTCTCTTCCGTTTCTCAGTAAATTATTGTCAGCTCTGAGAAACTTCAAACGATATATAGCCTTGCATTTCTTAAGATAGGCTCGCAACCTGCAAGCGGTATCAATTTGCAGATACTGCGAAATGGAAACAAAGTAGCAAGTCTCTGTGAAGGGATTGTAATTGTAGTTTTACGACGGAAGTGCTGATGAATCTGCCGACATAAATTTGCCATAATCGCAGAACCTCTGAGTGCATTACTGCAATAAAAGGTGGTTCAAATTAATAATCCAGTTTCTAGCTCGCAATGAAAGCTGAGACAGTTTATGGGCTTAATTGATATTTCAATATATTTTAGAACATAGTTATTCATTCTGCTACAGCTAAAGTCGTAGCTTTTAACTCGCAAATATTGATCAGAAAGCTTCGAAATCCGTTTCAGAATTTATTATTGCACTTAAGTCGTAAGTTTTTTTTTCGGAGCTTGTTTCCATTCTAAATGCACTACTTCAAGGTCTCCTTTATTTTAGAAAAGACATAAAATAATTATCACAGAAACTTCAATGTATTCATTTATAGCATGCATGAACAGTTTGATCTTTAATGAAGCAATAGATTAGAGTATTAGTTCTCGTTCACGTTCAGAAGAATTTTCATCAAATTCTTTTACTAAAACCTAAGTTGAAATTACCATTACTGAACTTTTTCAATGCTGCATTTCTGCAATTCACATTCCCTGCCAACACAAATCGTACCTTTTGAAGGTATCTTACTTTATACTAAAAACTGAAATAAATTTTAGTGTTGCAACACATTCGGTAAATACGCCATGTGCTTTTAGCAAGAGTTACATGAGCTTATTCCTTCAGGCACAGCGGACACTTTGAGTACTGGTAGATGACAGGTTGCCAGCGGTGCCAGGAGCGTAGATACAAGATGGCGTCACTGCGATTTAACGCCACAGAGTGCTACCATGCAGCGAGTTACGTAACGACGTCTGGGTCTCGCCCGTCTCCTGGCGACGATATTTATGGTAGAAAGTCCGCGCACACTACGAAACTGTCGCGATATTTCACAGATCAACTCTTTAAGGGTCCCAAACCCTGCGTTTAGTATGTAATGGAAACCTAGTGAAGCGAAAGGATGTCGGACATCGCGTTCTGAAAACTGTCCGAAGTTCTTTGTCGGCCATAGCCTTTATCTTGATTTACGAACTGCGTAATAAATAATTCCGAGAAGGTCATACGCGATCGTTTATGCCGAGATAGACTCTCGCGGGAAAATGCCACAGCAATCTTTTCGTGTCTTATCTTTAATTATTGAAGTGTATATTACATTTTACGCTCCCTTAAATTTGAAATGAGAAAGATTTCGAAAATTTTTCTATCGTTTGATGCACTTGATGACTCTCTCTCTCTCCCTCCCTTTTTCTCTTTGCATAAAAATGTGATTTTGAATGTGAGAGAGCTCAGCGACCTACGTAACGAATATTTTAGCTTGCAGAAATATCCGCATTAGGCAACTTCAAGTTGCCTTGCTACCTGATTATAATTTGCAAAACGAACAAGAAACCCGTGACCAAACATTCTTGTTTAAAGCACGAGCAAACAAATTTCTTTCTGAGGGCGAATTGCATATAAGAGATATCTGTTCCATGGGACAATGCAGAGCGTATTCCATCGGCGTATATCTCACACTATATTATTAGGCTTGTTCCTCGTACTACAATGCAACATACGTTGTAAGTTCAGGTTGAGACAAGAGGTTATATAATGCAAAACAGGGCGAGTGGACGCGCCACGCCACGGAGATTCGAACCCCCGATCGCAAGAGCACAATTGCGCCACCCACAATCGAACGTGGCCCTCGCGTAAACATTGTAATCCCGATATCAATAAATTACCCGGCACATCTGTGGCGGCTCCGTCGGCCTCCATTACCTGTAATTTTCTTCGGGCGCGGGCGAGAAACGCTTCGGGAAGCGACCGCCCACCGCCCACCGCCCCTTCGCCCCGCGCCCGCCGAGTGCTCGCGTGGGCGACCGGGACGATGCCGAGGCAAGCAATGGGGAGGTCGCGAGACCCTTTTTAAACGACCGCGAATGTCTTTATTTATTTATTTATTTATTTTATTTATTATTTATTTAACGTCAAGAACAGTTAAAAACCGTGTGACGTACTATGGGGAGAAGTGTATTCTGTGCAAGTTTTCTTAAATTCTGGGATCCCTACCATAAACCATATAAAAAATGAATTCTGAATACAAAAGGAAATGAGCGTTTTTGGCAACAATTGATAAGAAAACTTTGCATTAAACAAGTATTAAGTAACCATGGCATTAAACGAGCTATCACTTGAATTTAGTAAAGCGTAATTCTGTATATACGTAATGGGCCTTATGGGCCTTCAGCCATAGCGACCTCCGCTGCCCAGGCCGGTTCTGTATCTATATTTATTTTATTCATTAACCTCGAGTTTATTAATAAAGGTTATATTTTATAATATAATGAGTAATTGCCATCAGGTTAATACGCAGTAATATTCTGTCACTACCAGAACGTGAAGAGATTAAGGCATGGTGTGCACCAACCTGTAATATTGCAATTGAAGTGTTGCTTAGCTTCATTGACAGAGAATTGCAGTGAATATACAAATCACCTCTGAGAGAAGATCAATATATCCAAGTATTTGGGCTTTCATTTTAGCAGTTAAACATTGAGAGTAGGAAGTTTTTAATTGTAGCATAAGTTTGGAGTTGTACTGTAAGTTTTTTGTTGTATTATGTTGCGTTTTATTATTTTTTATTTTTGCAATGAAGTTTGTTTACAAAAGAAAATATTTTTATTTTAATCCTATCATTAATTTCAGTAAAATACCAGAGCGATTTTTCTCTTTACGATACACGGTTATTATACACGGCATTTTTTTTTTAAATAAAATTTCTGGCCCTCAAGAAAATGTGCGCAGATAAATTTCTTTCCCTACACGTCATATACAGTTTTTACTGTTTTTTTGACAAATAAATAAATCAATAAATCAATGAATTTCTTAGGGTACCTACCACCGTGTATCGTAAGGAGAAAAATCGCTCTGGTAGGTTGGTGCACACCATGCCTTAATCTCTTCACGTTCTGGTAGTGATAGAATATTACTGCGTATTAACCTCACGCAACACCATGATGAACATTGGGAACTTGGCGTCTTACTCAGTCACTTCAATTATTGGTAGAGACTATCTGTATTCAGGTATCTTGGCCTTGAGAGCCTCGGATGTTTGCTACCAAAACTCAAAGTTCTAAAACTCGCACGTCTTTGGTGCAGGTGGTGGTGGCTTCGTGCAAGAAAGGCCAATGTCAATATTCCAAGTTTTACAGAAAGGGTGGTTTTCTTACACCATCCAAATGACAAAAAATCGTAGGCCAATGTAAAAATAGTGAAGTCAGGGGATACGATCGACTTATGACTTGGGCCTTTTTTGCACCGAAAGAAGAAGCTTTAAAGCACTCATTTGTTATAAAAAACAAAAAAAAAATCCTAAACATTGACTGGCCCTTCTTGCAACTAATCTTATACTTCAGCCCAAGACATTTAGTGGTTTCTCTACACTCCTTGCTGTCAAAATCCTTCTCCTTACATTATCAGTTGATCGATTTACCGTCACATTCTCTTCAATGTACATATCAATTCTCTTTTGCACATCAACACAGCATCTACTGTATCTACTCAAATGTATAGAACTGCTGTTCCAGCCAATCGCTATTTATTAACTGTCTAATCTTATACACATTTCTCTATCTGATTATTGTTCCAACCATTCTGTCTATTGATTACTTACACATGATCAAGTATACCTTCCACCATGGCAATCGCCTCTTCACGCTTCATGACTCTCACCGCCTTTAGATATTCTGTGAATTTTTCAATTATGTACGTAGTTATCTGTTCGTGTATTTATGTATTTGTATGCATACTACTTACGTATAATAGAGAAAATATTGTAAAGTTGCGAAAAAACGTCGATTTTTATATAGAAAAACACGTATTGTGTGACCCTGACGTAAAAAAATGTGTAATTTCTTTAAACATTGGGAAGTCACAATCCACGTTTTTGAGATCTTCCTACAACTATAATATTGAAAGTGATATTTTACTTAACAAAATACGTTCTTCAAAGAAACTCTTACCACTTACAATTATCCGAAAATACGAATAGTTTTCACATAATTGCGGGAGAAATATAAGTAATTTTTAAGCAAATTATGTTGTTGCTTTTCTTAAAAACGATTCCAAATTTATTATTTCATTTTTTTCCTTGAATAGAACATTTTAAAATATACTTCAGCAATAATTGCTCTGGTATAGATATTTTGAGTGAACGCTCTGAATTTTTGAAAATTGAAAAAAAATAATGTTGGCACACCGGAAGTTGCAAAATATTGAGACAGATTGTATTTCTTAATGAAATCTGTTTCAAAAAATTAATCTTCTTACAAGGTCATGGACAATTTTTTTGAAAGTTTCCGTAGTATTAGCGTTATTTTTCCTTGAAGAAAAGTTAATTTATAAAAAAATATTAAAAACAGCTCCTTTTATTTTTTCCTTTAAATGATTTACTTCGATAGAGCAATAAGAATGTTCGAAAATTGCAAATGCGAGCAATGAGAAAAAATATGTCCTTCTTTAACAGCTTTATTTTCTATCTGTTCAATCCATTGATTTTACAGAGATAGAAAGTATGTACTGTTGCAGCACTACTAGTTTTAGTATACCATGTAACAATTGTTAGTACAGCCTACAACATTCTGGAAAACATGAATGGAAAACTGTAAACGGTGGAGTACTTTTCGCAAACAGATGATATTTTAAAATTATACGCCGCGCCATGACGCTTCTGAAGGATCCAATCGGAATTAAATATATTTCAAAAATGCTTTTATACCACAGGGGCGATAGTTTTTGCCGGCGTTTCTGAGGTGTCAGGAAATGAAAATCTCGTGCGTCCTTGCATCTTGACACCTTGCCGAGTCTTTGTTCCACATTAGATTATTTAGTTTCGCTACAAATATAAACTTTGATTCAATCAATATTCCAGTGAAAGGAAATAAGACGAAGGAAATAAGTGATATCTGGAATATCATGATTTACTATTTTACCTTTTTCCTATTGTTTCCTGAATATCATTTTTGTCCAATGCACTTATTTCCCATGTGAATATCCATTTTTCAAAACAAACGCAATTTTCAGGGTCCTTTGAATTTGGAAGCGTTGAAACACATATCAACGACCCAAAAGTCCTTCACAAAATAATAACATATCAACAAGTTTTTTCCTATGAGTGCGACTGAAAAAAAGAATTTTTTCAAAAAAAAATATCTTAATAAAATTATAAATAATCAAGGCGTGAGATGAAGAGAACTATATAGTATTAGCAAATTGAAAACAAATCCTCAAATTAATGACAAGAGGGGAGAGTCATCGTATAATTTTCACAATCATTTTCATATTTACATATATACGTGATAATCTGTAACGTTACGATGGACATTATTTTTATATGCCCAAGCAAACCATGAAATACTACGTCAACCTGCACTCTTACTGTTTCATACTTAAGTATTTCAATTGAAAAGATGAGAGACAATTAGACACACATTAAGAATTCATACTATTTACACGAATTAAACGACACATCCTGTGTACGTACACACGTGCACATTGCAACACACTTATTCATTACAAAAAAATCGTGATTCTAATTCGCTTGGTGGCGATACCTGTAAAACGTGATCGCGTCTGCTTCCCAACAGTCGTTCCCCGATACAAGTTCTCTCCCAGTTTCCTCCAGTCATCCAGAGCAAGTCCATCTTTGCCATCGGCACTGTAAAGTAGTTTGTTTGGCCGACCTTCCTAGCAAACGCATCATTTGCGGCCCGTGAAATCCTATTCCTGCGTGCGTACGCACCGTGATCGGAACACGCGCCTCCCCGTGCGTACGCCGCCTTCGAAAGCCACTTTCCGCGCCCAGCGCTGCCTGTTGGCGAGACGCAGAGGCTGAGGGCGCTCGCGGCCGCCGCTGGCGCCACCTGTCGTGCGCCCCTCCCCCGCGCTCCCCTCGAGCACCCACTCCCGTGGACGCCTGTTTGCAGACGCATTCACGTTTGTCAAGCTTGCGAAGCCCCGCCCCGCCAGCAAAACATATTTTCTTTGTAACCGGAATTGACAATTTTGTGCCTTTCATATGTTTTCTAGGAATGTTTCGTGATTTTTGGTCAACAATTAAACCGGGAGTGCCCGCAATAGGTAGACTCACGCCAGTGCCCGCAATGTATCTGTCAGATATACCTGCAACTTTTCGAGAATGCGAATGATCTGAAGCTCTATTTACTGAAATACGTATTTTATTTGGTTTGTACATGTCTCTCAATGCAATTGTTAATAAATCGTACACTTGTCATGGACACGCCTGAAAATAATATCATGATTCGTACCGCTTACGCCAGGAGCTCACAATGCACTGGCGCCAGTGTACGCAACGTATCTGACAGATATCGTGCAGCGCAGCGATCAAGTTTCAGCATGCTAATGGACAATGACCCATCGAATAAATTAAAATAGAAGGCCATGCGTTCTCAGAAAAGTACAACGAAGGAATACATGAAATATCAGACGCCTAATGCATCGCAATAATTCAGGAACATAAAATTGCTTTGGCTTGGATCTCACAGATCTATTGCGAGCACTCCCGGGTTAAAAATTTATTTTTGTTGAAATTTTTTCATTGTTGACCAAAAACCATGAAACATTCCTAGAATTAATAGTGTTGTCGTGAATTTGAGAACATTTTCATTTACTACATAACAAATTTCTTGTTCTCTTACATTTTTTCCAGAAGCGGTTGGCTTTGCTGAGTTAACATTAAGCTAGTTAAGCACCATGACTAAAAACAAAAAAAATGTCTTTATTCAGAATATTGTGATTTTTTTTTGTTTTTCAAAAATACAAATAATTGTATTATGCTTTTACTGTTTTTTTAGAGATTTGAAATTTTTTTTTTCTATTCGGGGGATGGCGCATTACTGCCTAAGAAAATGCATTGTGGAAGCACAACTATTTAGCAGAAATGGGTTTTGGTGAAGAGGTTTTGCCAGCTGAACGGACGTGACCCGCGATAAGCTGCGGCGCTTTTGCCTTCTTTCTAGGTGACATCTGAGCTGCACTTAAGAAATGACTAACGCCAAAAACAACCACAAAATTTTGATTGTTTTTCTTCGTTTGTTTTGAAAAAAATACTTCCCGGGCCATTAAACGTATTTACTGAATTTTAGAAAAAAACGTTGTCTTTGAAATGTACTGCCGAGTGACAGTTCACGGCGAGTAGCAGTGTCTTGTCAAATAAGGATGTTAAGTAAAATGTGGAAGACGTTTTTTGTTTCATTTTTAATTTCTCTGCATAAGTTTGCTACATTCATCTATTGCATAATTAGGTGGTCTGTCTTTCATACTCTTCGCCTGCGACAACTTTCCTAGTTGTCATTACAACTACACCTATTTCCAAGAGCGCGCAATTTTAAAAGGTTCATTTAGAAAAAAAATAGTTCAAAACTATTGTAATTCATAAGTAAAAATGTTTACAACTGAAAAAAGTTGTTGGGTTGTTTATTTTTAGCAAGTGTATTTACCAGAATACATTATGTGAATCAACATAGTGACTTGTTAAAAATTCTATAAAATATTTCATATACATCTTTGCTTTGACAATTCTTACAACACTTATATTATTTATTACCATCCTACACGTTTAGAATTTAATGCGCATTAATTAATGATCCTTCAAAGTTAAGAATGCTGCATCATGAATTACACAATAAATTCCTACACTATAATAATGAATTTGGTACCAATTCCGATTCTTTCCATGTCGAAAGAATCAAGTAATATTAAAATACTTTATATTTGTGTTATTTTAATTTTTTACAATTTTTACATTTTACATGCATTCAACAAATTAGTCTCTAGGAGAAAAACAGAGTTTGAGACCTCACATTCAGTAAACATTTTACTGAATATATCATATCAATTTTAAGCTATGAGAAAAGGAAATGGCCTATTTTTATACGGCGTTTTTTCGCATTTTTTTGTTGTTTTTTAAATTTTTTCATTTCCACTAAGGCATATTTTAACTTCCATCATTTTCAAATCATGTTTGACTAATTTCATCAATTTCAATATCATTTTAATGATACTTCAAACAATACGAGATGCAACAAATGTTCTCCACAGAATTCCCGAGTAGTCTATTCGATTTCTTCGTTCAGAATTCGTAAAGTCAGGCTTTGTGAGTAAGTAATCTAAGGCGCCTGCGACGCCTATCAGCGCCATTGCCGGTTAGGCCGATTTTGGAATAACTAAAGACAGATATTTTCTGTTAAAGAATAGTCCAATTCAAAAGTTTGCAAGCTGGTTTCCTTGAATGACAGGAAGAAGCCTTGCTTACATCAATAATATATCCAACAGCTTGAGTAGTTAATCTAAAGTGGTTTTGATCAAATTTGTTACATTTTTTTTGCTTTTAGAGCATTTTATAAATATTTTAGAAGCATTTCATTGCTCATTTTTGGCAATGTTTTAGACCAGGGCCGTCAAACGGAGCACGTACGTGCTCGGAGCGCGCTTGCGCTCCGCTAGGGCACGCAGGGCCCGCGGCCGCGGGAAGCTCGCGCTCCGATTTCTCAGGGATGCACAGAAGGCAGTCGTGCCGGGGCGCAAGAAGACGTATAAAAAGTTTGTTCGAGTGGGCTCTTATATACTGCAAAATGTACATCAACTTGTGCTCTCCAAATGATTTTTAAAACGTTTGTATTATTTTAAAATGTTTTTAGTAAAGTTTTCATAAATGCAATTTTGTATTAGGTAAAAGTGTTTAAAACTTAGTGTATTTTAATGTTACATAATGTATCCGATTTTACATATTTACTATATATTTTTACTGTTTTCATTACATATTTATGAACGTTTTTTTGACTTTCTACATATTTTTCCGGACTCTATTCATCATTATTCTATAATTTTTAAGTGCTTTTATTGCGTTCATTTTCACACGAAAGATATGCACATCGTATTTCTTTAAATGTTTATTTTCAATAATAGTGTCAGTGCTTTTCTGAAATTATGATATACAATATTTATCTTGATTTAATATATATTTTGATTTATATTTATTTTCTCACAAATATTCATTAGAATTAATGATTCTCTTATATTGCTTTCTCTAACACTAAGTAGAAACGTGCGTTAATACTTCCATGGTGTAATGATCAATGCTTGCATGACTGCAGTTTTTATTTACATGTCAATTTCCACTTAAAGTTCGTAAAAATTAATAAATGTCTCTTTATGATATACCAACCGGTGTGTTTCACCCAACTCGCCACATTCGCACGATGTTTTCTCACCCCTGCTTCCCGCCTGTAACTCGAGTGACTTCGCTAAGCTGATATCGCCGCGTGCCCCAAACCTTTGCGAAGGCCATTCGCGTGCTCGATCGTCTGACGGCCCTGTTTTAGACCATCAAAATTCGTTCCCTACAGATTGTAATGGAGGTAGGTGGTGGCGATGACGACGAAGATGGTGGGAGTGCTGCGGACGGTGGCGATGGCGGTGGAGAGGTCGGGTGGAGGCTGTGCCGGTGGCAATGCGGGGGCTTGTAGGAAGGCTCACTTAATTTTCAGGGGAGAATGAAGTCATAAAACACTGCCCTCCATTTCCCTTGGCAGCTGGGCGGCAACCCGCAGCCTCTAACAACGCTGTCGAGACCGCGAGCCATATCAAGGCCTCGAAGTGGCTTCAGTGAAGTGCCATCAGGCTGTGAAGGCAGGTAGTGAAGTGGAATCAGGCCGTGAAGTGGCTTCAGTGAAGAGGCATAGACAGTGAAGTGGTATCGGGGCCAGAAGTGGCTTTATGCGTTAGGGATGGACGACAGTTTTACCCGCACCATTTAACTAGTCCGAGTATACACGAGCGTCTAGGACCCACAACTCTACGTGGAAAACTGTCACGAACAAAACCCACCAGTTTTCGATTTTCTTCAGGATACAGGGTTGAGGTATGCCTACATGATTGACCAGCTTTTGAATGTTCGAAAAGCGTGAACCTAATTTTGATAACTTGTGATAAATGTTGTTTCGTTGAGGACGATACACGATAAGTCGGGCAGATAAATTAGTCATTGGTTTCTGGTGAAGCGTTGTTACAATTCTGAAAATTTCGGTCAATAGTATTGTTGGCGAATCAATAATACTTCGAGAAGGGCACACTTTTGATCCACGCACGTATCCACATTCGTATATTTGAAATCGAAAATAAATACTACATCAGATTCTCTTCGTAAAACCTAAATATACATTCAAATACGAATTATTTACTCAATGAAAACATAAACCATTACCCCCTCTTCTCAAGTTATTATTAGAAAATAGGTACCCCACCCTCTTGCAGCGCGTCACAGTAGCTGGGAAATCCAAACTATCGACGTTCCTTCTCCTTTTGCACCCACTTCCCAATATTTAAGCCTCTGGGCACGCCTAGGCCCCTTATAATCAAATTTCTGGCTGTCAGACAGCCGTTAAGAAACGGATCGACATGCATTTCATTTAGTTTATGCATTTCATTATATATTTATGCATTTCATTATATATTTATGCATTTCATTTAGTTTATAAGAACTTTGAATGTTTTGCTTGTTTTAATTTGTCATTTAAAGTTTGCCTTCAGAAAATTTAGAAATTGCTGCCTATAGTACTAAATAGAGTCATCTTCCTCCCTCATTTTTATTTCATTATGTTCACTTTCTTGTATTTTCATTAGCAATGATTAATATATGTGTTAATACGAATTTTCAACATTAATTTTACCGTTATATAATTTATTTATTAAATTGGTTTATACTTTTTTAAATCTTTATACTAGACCTGATGATGATGGTTACGCCATCGAAAACTGCTTACGACAAAAATAAAAATGTAGTTAAAAAATCTGAATGTCTTTGTTTGCCTTCAGAATATGCTTGTGTAAAAGATACTGTCTTAAACATTTTTATTCATTACAGATTGGCGATCAATTTCAGATCTGGTATAAAATTATTATAAAACATCACGAATAAAAGTAGATAATTGGTTTTTTATATAATAAAGAAAATGTACGTTATAAAGACACATTAGTAAAAATTATTTTTGAAATGTTATATTTACAACAAATAAGTTAGAATTATAATTAAATGAAACGGAATGGATGTTAAAAGTAAAGAGGATATACATATATAATAGCACCAGCAGTACTTCCTAATTATTCTAGGTGCGATATGTAAATTAGAAATGAAAACATGAAACAAATTCACAGTTTAAATAGTAAATTAAATTAAAAGCAAGTTGTACCTCACGAGTAAACCAATGCGTTAGGATAAAATTGAATATAACATGCGCTAAATCGCAATGGCAAAACTGGCATGCATCCCGAACGTTTATGTGCCTCTTTAAAGATTACACGGGCCTCAGAATTCGCTGAACCGATTTGCAAGTCGAATACTTGTAAATAAAGACCACAGGTCGATAAGAACATTCCAACTTCGTAACGAATGAAACGAATGTCTTGCTCTGGCAATTATGTGCCTGCACAACAAAACCTTAGCCATCTGTAGAGTATTTACAGACCAGCCAATATGCCTATGAAATACAAGATATAATTTGATGTATTAAAGAAATAGTTGAACCTTTTCTCGAAGTAATTGAAACAAACTACAATAGAGTAAGTTTTCTACACCTGTCTGTACCTCCAGGATCAAATATTTTTCTTTCGCACATTTGTAAAACCAATGTATTATTTTCTTAGAAATAATAACCCAAACTTTTTAAATAGGAAATACTACCAATTTTTTCATTAATTAACACGTTTTCATTTCGAGTCTGTCTTAATAATTTATTGAAATTCATAACAAGTTTCAATCAATTTATTTTACTTTTGTTTATTTTTCTTTCCGAATTAAAGACCAATTCTTTGGGAAAGTTCAAATCACACAAAAAGTAATTTAAAATCTTCGCAAAATTCAAAAGGAGGGCCGCATTTCGCTTGCGTTTATACATTGTTTGGTGAATCAAATTCAGGCAAGTGTCTGTGGTTCACAAAAAGGAAGTGCTTGTATCACCCGAATTAAACGGTGTAGAGAACTGACATAAGTAGCAGTCGTTAGAGTTGTAGTGTACCATCTTAAGGCTGCGCCACACATGCTTCTGAAGAACAACCCAGGTTCAAGTAGTGGAGGTGCCCAGAGATTGTTTGCATTGTCTGATGTGTCCAAAAGACCAACAGGTAGGATGAGTACCGAATGTTTGGCGCTCGTCAAATAGCAAGAAACCCAACTACACTACTCGGATTTCGGCAAGTGGTGGCTCACTACTCGCCGAATACCGAATGTGTGGAGCCACCTTTACATGGAGCTGCTCGCATCCCCCCTCCTCTCCCTATAAAACAAGACACTGGGGAGTACATGGACTGACACCCGATTCACGAGATGTATACAGACTTTTCCTAAGCCGTTCACCTCTCTCTCCAAAATAGGCATAATCCGACTCTATCCTGTTCAGTTTTCCTCCTTAGTCTGAGAATTGATTTCTATCTTTTCTGAAGTCTGCCTAGAATTAATTTCATTGAATAAAATTTATCCATTTCTGTCTGTTTTCAAGAAACTTTAGCATGCCCTTTCAGAGCATTCGCAACGTTGAAAATCACCGCTCAAAAGTTTGTGGAAACAAAACATGAAGAATACTAGACTTTTATCTTGTTTTCATATTACTAATAAACGAATATTTTTCCAAACGAGGATTAGTGTTTCTAGTCAACGGAAATGATTCTGGTTTCTGCTGCTTTCATGTGCAGGATTTTCAATACAATCTGTATCAACTTGCTATCGGGAGCACGTATCAAACGCTGTTCGAATCGCAACAGGTGGTGGAGTGAGGAAGGGGCATTCGGGGGCGGGGGGAGAGGAAGAGGCGTCGGCGACGTCTCGTATATTTTCCGAGTTCCGATGCCCTGAATCCAACACGTTCGGCTGATCTGATCTAGAACAAAAAATATTTCACCTGAAGACTAAAGTGTTACACAAAGAAAGTGGTGCTACAACAGTACATATTTTCTGGCATTATTTCTAAATTTGCAGTTTTCGAAAATTCACAGTTCAATAAAAATTAGCCCGCGCTATTCTTTTAAGCCACTCCTTTTCTATCCGTGGAAAAAATTTAAAAAAAAAAATTGGAGAAGTTTTAAGAATTGTTTTTAATTGCCTGTATTTCGCGTCAAATTACACGAAAACTACTCACATTTTCGAAAAATTATACATAAACGTATTTAAAGGTCCGTCTTTAAAAAATAGATTTCGTGCATGACAAAATCTTTATTTTCAATATTATAGTTGTAGGAAGATCCCAAAAAATTGGACTTACCATTTTCTCTGTAATTTGTAATTTCAACGAACATGAGATTCTCTTAAGTAACGTTTACGTTATCCGAAGACAAAGTTTGATTAAAAAGTTTAATGCCATTTTTGAAAATATTTTGAAAGTGATTTTAAGGCTTTATCTAAAGTACTCTCAGAAACAAAATACCGAGGTTTTGAAACCCTCAAAGTCTCGAATCCAGTCAAATCGATTGTTGAATATCAATTTTGAAAAAAATCGGCTGAATGGTTTAGGTGCTAGCGTTGACCGCACAGACGAACAGACAGACAGACAAGCGGACAGACAGACAGACAGGCGGACCGACGGACGGACGGACGAACATACAGACAGACAGACAGACGGACGGACGGGCGGGCGGACAGACAGACAGACGTTTTGCTGTCAGTCGATTTTTTGGTAACATTAACCCAGAACTACGGATTCTGGCTACATCACGAATTAGAGGAATTTTTTCTATATTTAGCAACAGAATATATCCACGTATTCGTTACCGGGTCCCGGTAATAGTTTTTCTGCCAAAAATTTGTCGTTTCCCGGCGCACGATTACATAACTTTCTCTTCATACGAAGTACCTTCGTAAGGGCGAGAAAGAGCAACACGTACCATAACAATTTCTAATTCGAATAAAGTTGTAACAAAGGTAAAAGTATTTCTATACCGGTATACACACTTTTGCCGGTATAATTTCCGTGCTATTGAGTCCCTGGCGAAACACAGGCGGCTGCGCGAAATGAAGTGCTGCCTTGGCCGAGCGCGCGCGGTAAATCAGGGCGGACGGGCGGCGCTGCGCGGCGCTCGCCGAAGGCCTCGCGCCCGACGCGCGCCGCGCGGCCCTCGCTGAAAGCTCCATCTTGCGCAGGAGGCCGACTCCACCAATCTGTGGTCACGGCGTGAAAGTTCTTCGGTCAAAAATCTTACTTCGGAGAAAACAAGGGTTAAATATTATTGAGCCATCGCTTTTTCCTATGATCAACGCTATTTCCCAACGCTCTTTTTTGTCATTAAGGAGGCAACATTTGAATTCGGTCATTTTACTAAAATAAAATATAGATACTTAAATTATAGTTTCAGTACTTAACCCAATTTTGCCAAAAATTGACTTAAGAACATTTTCCCTCTGACCACAGAAATGGGGCCCAACGAGCGGTGCGCGATAATGTCTCGATCCTCAACGTTTCGAAGCTAGGAATGTTTTCTGTTCTGTTTGTTTTAATTTTTCTGTTTTCGATATTTCTTGGAAATACAGCTAAATATTTTGCAAACCATATAAAATAAAGCGCTAAGAATATGGCTTGGAATTAAAGCTCCATGGTTCCTTTCGAAGAAGCAAATACACTACCAACTGCTATAATTCAAGAAAACCTTACCAAAATGTCCAAGAATTCTTTTCATCACTCTCCACATCCCTGGGAACCTCCATATTCAACCTTGGACCTACAGAAGAATTGAACCTACGTATGAACTCACGATCCCTAATGACAGATGTGTTATATGACAATAATTCAATTTTTATTAGGCCAATACTTTTTAAAAATCCCTTGAGTGATGTCTAAATGGGAAAATAATGTGACCAAGTTTCTTATTTGAAATCCTGTATGCGCATGAACGGATGTTTAAAACATCACAATTAATACTACGTTCGAAATTCGATGCCTCAATTTTTTCAATAAGAAATATCGATTATTGAAGTTCGATAGTATCGACATTTTGATACTGTCCAAATATCGGCGATTACTTTTGTAAGTAATGAATCTATTTTTCTCGCAATATTGGATACAAGGTTATTTGCGCAAGCCTATGCGTCGACTGGTCGGCGTTGAAATCTTCAATATTTCTCGGGGAATAACTCGAGGAACGAGATCAGAAAAATACTTTAATATAAAGAACATGTAACATTTTCTTACATGGTATACTGGTAAAATTGTTATTTGAAATACATTGAAATATTAAACAGAGTTTTGTAACTATAGATATCTTACTTCCGAAAATTTCACCATATCAATTCTAGTTCAGCATATGGATTTTCTACAATGTGTCGTTTCCAAATGCAGTCCAGATTTACGTTCTGCAACTTACTTATTGGGAGACTGACCAATCGGCGCCGAAAGCTTCATTATCTCGCAGGAAGCAAACCAGAAGAACGAGGCCGAGCGGGGAGGAGCGCGTGGATGTCAAATTTCTCCTGAAAACGCGTGCGCTTTTACGACCGCGCCGGTCCTTCATTAGCATTTTTTCGAGGGTCCCTGGCGTGACGTAGCGACTTCTTCCGTTTCTATGGACACGACGTTTACGACAATCGTTAAGGTTATCCGAATGTTTATCAAATGTAATACCCGAGCAGGGCGAGTGCTCAGTAAATTCTCCGGGCCATTATAAGTCTTAGGCGTTGGAAGGGCATAGGTCACGAAATCAAGACACGGAACATGACTAGTGTTCGCTCATTAGAGCAGTCTTTTGATCTCACGTTATATCTATACACGTTATCTCTTCAAAATAACAAAGCCACCGATGTTCAACCCAAATGAGAAACTTTGCAGTGAACTTGATACAACCTATCCCTGTAAACTACTCAGAAAATTCTATAAATTATGAATAAAACACAAGTGTTCAATAATTTCACAATAAGATTTCAAGTAAGCCACAATTTCACTCAATGATCTCACCACGAAAAATAAAATGGAAATGGCCTAGAGGATTTTCCGATTAATTTTATATACCGTGCATAACCTTTCCTAGCTAACACACCACATTGTATTCTAGTTTCTAATACATAAAAAGCATATTCAACAAATGTATTACTTTGGGCACAACTGCTGAAAGAATAATGAAAAAGAAGAACTTGGTTAATAAAAAATGCATCATTTCATAAAAGTAGATTTTTCCTTTATCTTCGTGGACTTCCCCAGAAGCTGATTTCCTTTTCTGTGAGTGGACTCTACTTCGATTATTTCCAACAAGCTGCATTCCCAAGAAAACAGACCGACTATGCTGTTCCTTCGACAGGCGTAATCGTCTGACATTTGAAACTGTTTCCTTTTACTTTTTTTTGTGCGCGGAATTCGAAAACATCTCTCGCCCATTAGGTAATTTTTATTTCGGACCACACCTGTGGGAACACGAAACTCTTATGTACTACGTCTTCTCGGGGCTACTCTTTCTTATTTACATAAAGATCCTATAAAACTATAATTATACTTCGAATATTTGTGGGGCTATCACGTAGAATTATACTCTTACTGATCAGAGATAGCGCTTCTCTGCGTCGATATGCGAATGTACGAAGTGCACGAATGGTTTTGTAGAGGGAGAAAAAAGTATACATTTGCAGAATACGAGCGCATAATTCTCCACCTGAGGACACAAAACGTTGTTTTCCAACGGTGCAGCAAGGGCAGAGGGTACATGATGAAGGCCGTAGAAAGTAAAGTAGAAAAAGTTGAAGATAATAGAACAAATTGAAAAGAAGAAAATAATATCAGAAGTAAAAGACGGTAACAGAAAGAAAAGACGAGGAAAGGAAAACAATAATGAAAGAAAACGTAAAGAAGTATGAAGAATCAGAAATTAAGGAGAATAAAAAAGTCTATTTACAAACATTTGCAAATTAAGCAAAAAAATTAGATATTAAGGAAGGGTTTAGTTAAATTCATATTTAAATGTATTGTAACTTCCATTTATTACAAATGATGAATGGATAAATGGGCTGTCATCTTTAAAATCGAACAAAGAAATTAAAACAAACATTTTATTAGCAAACTTTTCCACAATTAACGTCAACTGAAACAGACCACTAAACCATGGGCTGAAAAATATTTGTGTGAGACGTGCGTGCTAATCACAAATAACACTGGGGTTCGTTAGAGCAATGGAACATTAGAAGTAAGTTTCGAGAGAATGCCGAACTGCATATTCTTTACTCGACACAAATATAAAGAATAAAATCAAGCTGTGTGTAATTATGTAAAAACATTATCCTTTTGAATAATTGTTTTGACATTCATATTACAGCTCTTGAAATATTTAAAAATTGCTATTATACAGACACAATGGATATAGAAAATCGTGATCAGTTACATCAAATTGTCTTTAGATCGACCGCGTACATCTTATGCGGGCGAGTTAGAAATCCCAAATACGCAGAAAAGAAAACAGAAAGCGTTAGTGCAGGACGTGAGACGCAGAAGAAGTGCGGGGTGGAGGCGAAGAGCCCCGCTGGGACGCGGAGGCACCGCAAACGCGCGAAGGTCGCGTGGCCTGCGGAGAGAATCGAACCCAGCGCCTTCGCTGTGACCTTGATGCCCCCTCAGCTCCTCTACAGCCGCCATCCGCTTCGTCGCCATCCCCGCCGTCACACCCTCTGCCTGCGCCTCCATCACCGCCACCACTACAATCCTCTCCTCCATCTACCCCGCCGCCGCCGCCGCCACCGCCATCGCCACGGCCGCCGTCACCGTCACCATCACCGTCACCGTCTCCGCCGCCGACCGTCACCAACACCGCCACCGCTGCCACCGCTACTGTCATCACCATCATCGCCATCACCGCCACCGCCCCGCCGCCGCCGTTGCCATCGCCGCTACCACCGCCGCGCCGTCACCGCCGTCACCGCCATCGTCCTCATCTCTGCCGGCACCACCGCCCACCGCCACCAGTGAGTCTAGCTCCGCCAACACTACAGCCGCGTACACCTGTCCCCCTACCGATTCCTCACCTCACCCCTTCTGCTTCTCTCTTCCGCCCTCAGACTCCGCCACCCTTCGTTCACCTGCACCATTTATTCCACGTTCGCCGCTCTTTTGTTTCCACCTCGGCTCTTGGCGACAGTCTTCAACGCCATCGGCATTTATTCCCGCTACAGCCTTCTTCATAATCACCACTACCGCTACCCAACAACCCTTTTCGTTGCCACTATTTCTACCATTACTGCAGCCAGCTCCGTTGCATCACCGAAGCCAACACCGCTGCCACCAGTCTCCGTCACCCCTTTGCCTGCTGAGACGTTTCTCCGCTTGCCATTGTTTTTTCCTCGGTTGCACTGAATTATAGTGGCGGCGAACGCCACTGGAGATCTCTAGCGAGTAAGCAGAAACGTTGAAGTCAGCGATGAGGTGGTCGCAAAAGCATTTCGTAAACAGCACATGAATATACGGCATTCCCCGTTGAATGAGTTTTTTTCACACATCGGAATAAGCTAGCAAACACTGGTCGTAAAACAGATGGTGTTTGAACGTACGTACTGTTTGATAACGTTTGCGTTTATTTATAGGAACTCAAAATGAATAATTTTGAAAAACGATAAATTTGAGTTCAGTTTCAATATTATATTTCTGGGGTCACTGGGGTAAAAGGTTTCAAATCAAGAATCTTAGTTAGGAGAAAACAAAGTTTAGATAATTTAGCCGTTAGCTATATTAAACCGATTGAGCTATATTTGCGAACGCTTTCTTGTCGGTAAGGAGGCAACATGAATTCAGTCGTTTTACTAAAATAAAAATAGAAAATTAACTTTCAGTAATTATCCCAATTTTGCCAAAATTGACTTAAAAACTTTTACCCAGTGACAACAGATTTGTATAATATTATTGAATGATTTTGAGACGATTCATTAAAGGAAATGAGAAGTATTCATAACAATAATTTCAATACATTTTTTTAGATATTTCGCCTACTGTCTACAGCTTCCACTCTCTCCAAGAGATACCAACAATCCACTTAAAAATATTTACAATGGTGGTAAACATTCTTTATGGCCAGTTCAGAAATGTTTGAGAATTCTCTCTGACGTTTAACTACTCGTATTTGCTTGTGCCGTTTCTTCTCATAGAATGTATGGAAACAAGCACGCTGTGAATTTTTGCGAAGGCAAGCTTTAGCATGAAAATACGTGCGCTATTTTTATCAAGAAGAAACAAGTCATAGAACCACATTCCATATCAGCGAATCCTTAGCTTGCAAGACCCCTTCTTCTATTCGATTACCGTATTAAGACGACTCGGTCGAAGAGAAACGTAATTTGTACCCACCGATGTTCTCTGCTCAGTGACTGTGAAGTTTGCATTGCTTCACGAGAGCAAACGTGTTCTCTATCGTTTGGACGAAGTTCCATCGGCTCTTTGAGTGTTTTTCATCGACCGGAAATGCACCACGCGGGGACCACAACGCTGTGTGGTGCACCGCTATCTACCTTGGAAGAACAAGCTATAGAGCCGAAGTGTTCAACACATACAGCGACCTTACACGCGAGAAACTTGTTCTAAGTCGATAACCATACGCATTCCACGTTTAAAATTACTTTAAGCTCATAAAGAACATTCGACGCACCGCGAACGCCGCAATTTTCACCGTTTAAAATCCTCCGCAATGGGAAGAAGATATAATCGAGACTTTAATTTCCGTCCACATAGAAACCCATCGTCCAGCGATATAGTCATTATAATATTTTCGCTCACAGAGTTTTATGGATCAAAGTTATTTTATGACAGGTCGCCTTGTAATAGGCCCGGTGGAAAGCACAAAGATGCTAGGAGGCCTACGGCGAGCCTCCACCTGTGCGCCCAAGGGACGCGCGCGGCCGCCTGGGCATCCTAGAACAACCGCGCATCGAAAACCAATTATCGCCTAATTTACGATACGAGCCCGGACTCAACAACAACTCTATTAACGCAGATGAGTTGTAGGTTCGCGTCCGACCGAACACATAGCTTCATTCTTGACTCATAACTCGTGTTTTACGGCCGCTAAAGTGATATCATTGCAGCGTGGCCGAGTCGCGGGGGTAATTGGCGCTGTGTTCACTCGTTCCAGCGTTAAATACAAAGGGCGTAATCGCAATGCTTTTTGCTGGTTCGGTGAGCAACGAGCGGGACCGCGGCTGCGGAGCACGACGCCCATCCGCGCGCGCGCACGACCGTGCAGTTCGCGGGGCCGCCGCGAGGGGCCCCGCGCGCGCACACGTTTTCCGACTGCGAGAAATTACGGGAATATCTAAAAATATGTGAGAGGATATTGGTCTTATACGAGAATCTCTATATTTTAAACGTGTGCGGATTTCTACGAGACATTCTTATTCTTACCAGAGTATCTGCGTTTTTACAAGAGTATCTGCATTTTTACGAGAGTATCTGCATTTTTACGAGAGTATCTGCATTTTTACGAGAGTATCTGCATTTTTACGAGAGTATCTGCATTTTACAAGAGTATCTGCATTTTACAAGAGTATCTGCATTTTACAAGAGTATCTGCATTTTTACGAGAGCATCTGCATTTTTACGAGAGTATCTGCATTTTTACAAGAGCATCTGCATTTTTACGAGAGTATCTGCATTTTTACGAGAGTATCTGCATTTTACAAGAGTATCTGCATTTTTACGAGAGTATCTGCATTTTTACGAGAGTATCTGCATTTTTACGAGAGTATCTGCATTTTTACGAGAGTATCTGCATTTTTACGAGAGTATATGCATTTTTACGAGAGCATCTGCATTTTTACGAGAGTATCTGCATTTTTACGAGAGTATCTGCATTTTTACGAGAGTATCTGCATTTTCTACGAGAGTATATACCTAATTTTTTTCGGAAGTATCGTAATTATCGAATGAGTATCGGAATTTTTAAGAGAGTATCAATATTTTTACGGGAGTATCACCATTTTTACGAGTGTGTTGGCGTGTGTATCGGAATGTTTAGGAGCGGATCGATGTGTTTAGGAGTGTTTTGACATTTTTAGAGCAGTTATGAATTCTAAACAAATCAGTTATAAAAAGTGAAGATGTATCTATAATTTCAATAAAAAATGATTCCAGACCGTTAAATTAGATTAACCGTTTTCTCGTGGTTTAATACAATCTGGAGTACGGTTTACGTTCTTCAGCGGTAGACACAACATCAAGGGGTATATAGGCAAAGAAAACGCTTGATTATGGCTGCAATGAAACTCGAAACAAAACTGTATTTTCTTTCATAAATAAACTACTAAAAATAAGTTTAACTTCTTTATTAAAGACAAAAAATTAAATAAATTTTATTAGCATTTAAAAAAATACATAATCAATTTCTTTAAAAAATTGCTGAAATAAACGTAGCTGAGAATTATAAATAATATGGCTATTATGTTATTTTCGTATTGAATTTCATAACTTTTGTATGGTATTTCAAAATTATTAAGATGCGTATTATTTGTTCACAGACACCTCGGGTGGCTCATGAACAGAATGCTAGATTTCCGTGAGGCGTCCTATTCCCGGCGGGAGAAAAATGAAAAGCAATAGCTTTTTTTAAAAATAAAAATCGTCTTAGTTTCTAAATCTTGTTGACGACAGAAAGTTCTGGCAGGTTAAATACGCTAGGTTCCGTAATGGGAATACGTCATGCTCGCCAGATGTCTGTCTCCCTTACCCCAAGGCGTAGATAATAAATAAAAGCAGGGCCCAGACCTGGGACCACTACTAGCTGGCAAAAGTGAGATTAATCCGACCTTAAAGTGACAAATATAAATGCATTGCTTGCTCATGCTTATGACCGGAAAATTCGGCTCAAGGCAACCACTGATGTCACTGCAGTGCCACTGGCCGGGTGATTCTAGGGTTCGAGTCCCATTGGTGGGAGGGTTTTCGACACTAGCTTCTCAGCTAGGTCGAATTCAGTCGTTGTCTGGAGGAGAATTCTAGCGGCCGGCTGTTCTGATCGGTAGTTTTCCGTGGTTTCTCCGATTAACACCAGGCGAATGCACGAGCAGTACCCTAACAAACGGGCTACGGACTGCGCGCGATGTTTCCTTCCTCTGCCTTGTCCTATCCTCACCCTTTACACACACTCTTACACTATCATGCACTACACTACCACACATGCCGGGAGACCAGTCGGGAGCAGGGCGGTGCCCCGCTGATGGGAGATACCTGGTTGAGGAGAAAACTCCGCTAGTCGGCGGTAGGTCGGCGCCGGATCTCGCCATCAAGCGGGGAAAAGATCACCGCCACCTCGCGAGGAAAACACGCACTACACTCACGGGACTAAAGACCTCTGTAATTGACGCGCCCGGTATCACGAATCAATCAATCATTCAATCAATCTATCAATTCATGCTTAGGGCTCCGTAAGACACGAAATCGCGATCTCGTGAAACCCTGGAGGGGGGGCCCTCGCGAGCTGAAGAGGCCGCTAACTAGTTCCGAGGAACGGCCGCGGCCAGGCCGGGCGGTGCCCGTCCGCCCCATCCGCTGCCAACGCGGTTATCGCTCCGCGAAATTGGCGCCATTGAACATCCACAATAGCGCACGCTTCGTGCCCCGCGCACCGCACGCCATCCAGGGGAGCCGATTTCCTCTTCGCCGCACTTCGCACGATACTTACTCGGGCCAATAAGACGACGAGGAAAGAACAGAAAAAGAAGGCGTCCCGATCAATCCTGCAAATAATCGGCGTTTCTTAAAAATTGTATGTGTAAATTGTAATAGTTTACATTTGCTGATGTTTCTCAGCTCCCTTTCTGGGTCCTTTCTAATTTTATACTTTCTCACTAAATAATCTACTAAAATAAACTGAAGTTGCTAATGATCAATTAGTTATAAAGCGACCGAACACTGTAGTTTTAATACGTTTTCAAAAAGTTCAGGATTTCTCTCTGTATATTGTTGGATGGAAATCATTTATATATATTTGTTTTTGTAAGAATTACATTTGTTTTATTGTGTATAGGAGGACATTGACTTTATTCTATTTTTCTCTCATTTACATGATGTCAACAAGAGATTCTACGACTCTAATTTCAAAATATAACGAATTTTCTAAGGTGATGGAGATACATTTTTATGAAATTCTTAAACATAGAAAATAATATTTTTCAATAAATAATAAAATATAATTCTATTTATGAAATCCAAAACGTAGATAATATTTCAAATACTGATATCAATTTCAGTGGAGCAGGGAGCTATTAAAGGGAACTGGAAGGGTTTTTTTGTCTCTGTATTCCCGATCCTATAAAAAACATTGTTTTTTAATAAAACCACCGTTTTTCTTGCGGCGCACAGTGTGTAATTTTGACGATCTAGGAGGAAAAAATTAATAACTCTCTTTGAAATGAATTTCTCGTACTTTTTGGAGGTCTGTTGTGTAAATAATGTCCAAATAAACAAATCTGCTCGTAAAACTTAAATTTTTACAAAATATTTTGTAAAATATTTAGGAAATTTGAATACTTTCATTAGCCCTCATGACAGTATACGTTTTTCAAACGCTGAATTTGTTTAAATCTATTGGACATAATATTTGAATTTTACAAAACATACTACGCAAGAAAAATGAAATGAAAGTATACAAAAATAAAAAGCCGAAAATGAAAAATAAAAACGAAAATGAAGTGAGAGGAATGTACAACAAATATTTACAAATTTGTTTCAAACACTACCTGCGTATTCTTCTGATGGTGATTCTTCTAAATATACCGTATCTTTTTTGCCTTATTCCTTCATTCTAATAACACGAATAGTTCATGTTTCACTTTTTTGGGTGCAGTTATAGTTTTGGCGCTTATGCTCGACTTGAATGGATCTGAACTAATAAGCAGCCGGTGGAGAAAATTCATATTTGCGTTTACTCTGGACGTTTTTCTGATTCTTTTTCGCCACTTTCGCTTTATTTTCTTCTCCTTTCACATGCCATGTTCGTATTTCTGAACGATAAGAAATGTGCAAAATGCACTCAAAATAATTTTTTTGTTGGCGTATGTGTACATACTGGAGGGTTGAAATATTGATATCCATCATCAATGCAAGTGACAATGATGCAGGCTTTTGAAGAATGGATCTTCGAGCTCTGTTAATTGTAATTCTCCTATTGGAAGAGGCTTCACAGAGCTCATTATCTATAGCTGCCACATATTTTTTGTCATACTTCCTTAGTTTGATTTCAATAGCTATGGATAACTTTTCTGAGTTAGTAGTGTCTACAAAATGTTTCAATTGTATGGTTTTAGCTTTAATCCCACAGTACCTGAAAGACTCATTAGGTCTTCTAGCTCTATTAATTTTTACATTCATTTGTGATGGACCTGGGACTGCCTTTAACATTTACTCAGGAAGGGTAAGAGTTTCTTGTAGCCAGGACGAATTACATTTCAAGAACGACTCTACTTCTTACGGAGTTTTGCAATCCGGTTTCAACTTTTTGACAAATACATCTAACGTAAGACTTAATTTTGTCCAAAAATGCTTTGTGATGTTCTATAATTCCTAATTCACGTAAGAAAACATTTAGTACAGCTTCAGATCTTTTATCAATTGAATTTGTTACTCATATATCAAATAACAACCTGCGAGTAAGTTGAAGACCCTTTCTTTAAAAATGTATATATAATTCAGATAAGCAGGAATAAGCAGCTAGTCTTTTCACGATTACGAACCCGAAAGTACTAGTTTTAAAATGTATATGGCCCGAAAGGTGTATAATGGTGTATAATACACTAAAACTCTAATTGAATTTAGAGAACGTGTGATATATTCAATATAAATCGCTCACCTTTTCCATTAACGTTTTTAGGCACATCAAAATAAATACTTAAATTTTATTCACATAAAAATAATCGTAAAAGCATGTAGATTACTAATAGTAAACGCACAATCACAGAATGAGACGAGTAGTGTCTTCCTACCGAGAGAACTTTACGGACTGAAAAGGGTCATTCGGAGCTGAGCGCTGGCTGAGCGGCGATGGACGTCTTTGGACATGCACCATGGGGTCTATGTGACCTTCAAGAGAAAACTAAAAACGTTTCCACATAGTTCAGACATACTACACAGAAATATAACAATTCTGCTATTTCAATTCAGTCGAAAATTGAATTTTTTCCAGCTAGTTGGCCAAAATTACACACTATGCGGCGTAAGTGATTGAAATGTCAATATTTACATGTATTACTCTACATTCCCACATCTTATTAGGCAAAGCGAAATCATCTATTCTTTTTACATTTGACACAATTAAAGGACGCTATTTAAAATGAAAAACATAAATATAATAATAATAATAATAATAATAATAATAAAATGAAATAATTTACAAATTCTAACTTACGTACTAGCATTCAACTGCGTAGCAGCACCATTCGTTTATGTTTACGAAGCGCAGTAAATTGGGAGCGGGTACTTATGAATGTCGCCAAATTACACAAAAAATGCTCATACTTTAAAAAAATTCAACATGAACTTATTTAAAGATCTGTTTTTGATGAACACATATCATGAAGAAAAAAACGTATCTTCATAATTGTAGTTGTAGGGAGACGACAATTCTTTTTAAATCAGGGTTTTCAACTGCATGTTTGCAACCGCGCTGTGCCAAATTTAATTAAAATGATGGAGAAATTTTTTTTAAATTTTGAAAATGAACCAGGCGTTTAATGTAAAGTACCCCACCCCAAAATCGATTTCTAATTCTAGAGCCCGCATCAGTCAGATCTATGGGGGAATCTCTTTTTTTGGAGAAAATCGGCAGAAAGGTTTAGCTGATAGCGTTGTTCACAGACAGACGGACTACAGGACAAACAGGCAAGCACGTTTTGCTGTCATTATTCTTTTTTTCGGTATCAAGGACCTACAAAACATGGATTCTGGCTACACCACGTGTTAGAGGATTATTTTTCTAAATTTAGCAACTAGATTTATCCATTTTTTTGTTGCCAGAGCCCTGTAATAAGAGTATTTTTGGCCGAAAATTTGCCGGTTTTTTCCGTAGCATTACATAACTTTCTCACTACCACGGTAGTGGTAGCGAGAAAGTAAACAATTATCACCGTATTGCAAAAAAAATATTACATCATATTTTTAACAGGTTTGAGGAAAGTTTACGTTTGTTTTATGAGCGTTTCTGTGCGATTGCGGTCAACAACTCCATAAAACAATTATCGTTATCATCGGAACAGATCATATCGCCATTGTTTTAAAGTCCTTATTTACAATCAGGCGCCCTAATCACAATACAATATAGAAACACCAGCAAGCGTAAGAAATTGCGTCAAAAGATAAATAGTCCGTTGGTAACAGCCTCCTTCATTAAAATTTAAATCCCTCTCTCATACACACAGAAACAGATGCTAGATAGAAACGACATACTCTGTAACTGACACTCCGCAGCAGGTAACTAAACGTTGACGTAGCGCGGCCGGGGGACTCAAGGAGGCTGTGCAAACAATAGGCGAGCCCCCCGCGCACACGAATGGAAACCAGTTCTGGGTCTCTGCTTCAGGACGAGAGGTGCGCAATCAATTTTCACTCGGCGCCTGCTAAAAGGTGCGTTCCGTCTCTCGGCAGTCACCCGTCGCGTGACAGCTTCCAGAAAACCGCTCTCGCGCACTCAGAAGAGAATCGTGTTACGCCATTTATTACGTAACACTAGCAATACGAGAGAATAAGTGGTAACTCGACGAATGTTGGTTATTTAATTAAAAACTAGTTTGTCAACGTTTCGGAACTTTATTGCTCCCTTCTCATGTCTTACTAGGGTTGAATATTGAAGAACATTATTCAACATTGAACAAATACTTTAAATTGGTGTAAAGGAAGCCTGCAACAACAATACCATTATTCTCTGACTCATTGTTTAAGACATTAACTATTCCTAGAATTAATAGTGTGGTCGAGAATTCAAGAGCTAAAAATGGTAACATCTGTTCCTAAGACTGGTTCATCGAGCTCACTCGTATAATTCGTATGATAAAAAAAATTCTCACCAAGATAAAATAATTTATTAACTGAATATTTGGAAATACAAATTTACTTAAGAAATCCACTTTTAATCTCAATCTGATACATTATTCTCACCTTCATCCTTCTATTTCTCATTCAGCCAACCTTTCTGACATCTTGATTGAATAAACAACTGAAAAACAGTTGCATTCTTATCTCCAATTCTTTTCCGGAGGTTTACGAAAAAATATGAATGTTGCCAACAGAGCCAAGGCACAAAAGAAAAATTTTCCTGTATAGACGAAAAGAGAAAAATAATATTTTACAAGCACTAAAAGCACAATGAAAAAACTACGTCTTTTATGAAGGAGCGGTTTATCGAATCCACACTACAAAAAAGTAGAATAAAACAAAAAAGTTCAGAATATTTTCCACGTAAGATCCTGGAGTTAAACGTTGAAAAGTCGTAACGTGTATTCTCAGTTAACTTTTTCTGAGTGAAATGTTATACACAGAGGTTGCAGGCGCGGTATTCGTCGCCAATACTGTGTAATATCTTCAAATTGTAGGTATGGTATAAATCAGTTTTGTGTTACGTAACATTCATTATAAATGGTTGATTTCTGAACCGTTTTGGCATGACACTGGCTACATTAAACAGATTGTGAAATATATCAGTATTTTAGAAAATAAAATTACTAATAAAAGTATATTTACTCAGTATTGTACTGTATTGCGGAAATTAGTATTCATTAGCAAATCTATTTTGTCATTATATAGGCAATTATATTTACACGTAACGCAAGCATCAAACATTGAAGAACTGTTTTTGATCTTCAAAAGAATTTGTATATTTATATTGTTGAGAGTACATACTGCGAACAGAAAAGTTTTGTGATAACGCTTCCGTTGTAAGAGCTCGGTTTCTTACCACGACATGCTGAAAATGAATTGCCTTCACATTTCACTAAAAAATGCGTCCAAAAAATTCAGCAAGAAAAATTGTTGTATGTCGTGTCCTCTATATTCCTTATTTTGGCTGAATATATTTTCAATTATTGTGTTGTAATTTATACGCATTACTGTCACTTCTTCAATTTTATGCAATTTCGCTTCGTGTTTCTTTTCGAAAGAAAAGACTTCCGACGGCCACAGCTGTCCCACACACGCCGCTGTCACCGTCCACGTCACCACCAACGCCATCGCCGGCGCACCGTCCCCACCGGCACCATTTTAACCGTCACAGCCACCGCCTCCGTCATTAGATACCACTACAGATACAGACCCCGCCGCTGCCACAGCTACCATTCTACCATTACTGCTTGCATAGCCGCGATCGTCATACACATTACAATCGCATCTTCACTGCCGCTACCATTGTCAATTGCGATACCGCTAGCCCCCACCTCCACGTTCAGCCCCGTCGTCGCCATCAACATCAGTGTCATTGTCACCACATATACCCAAGTCACCTCCGCCAACGTCACCTCCGCCAACGTCACCTCCGCCAACGTCACCTCCGCCAACGTCACCTCCGCCAACGTCACCTCCGCCAACGTCACCTCCGCCAACGTCACCTCCGCCAACGTCACCTCCGCCAACGTCACCTCCGCCAACGTCACCTCCGCCAACGTCACCTCCGCCAACGTCACCTCCGCCAACGTCACCTCCGCCAACGTCACCTCCGCCAACGTCACCTCCGCCAACGTCACCTCCGCCAACGTCAGAGGCCGCAAACGTCATCGCCGCCAACGTCATCGCCGCCAACGTCACCACCGCCAACGTCACCTCCGCCAAGGTCCCCTCCGCCAACGTCACAGCCACTGTCACCGCCATAAACGTCAACTGCCATCAACGTCATCGTCGCCAACGTTGTCACCGCCGTCAACGTCACCACCGTCAACGTCACCGCCGCCAACGTCAATCGCCGTCAACGTCAACCGCCGCCACCGTCAACGCCAGCTTTACTTCCACCGTCACCGCCGCCAACGTCACCGCCGCCAACGTCACCGCCGCCAACGTCAATCGCCGTCAACGTCAACCGCCGCCACCGTCAACGCCAGCTTTACTTCCACCGTCACCGCCGCCAACGTCACCGCCGCCAACGTCACCGCCGCCAACGTCACCGCCGCCAACGTCACCTTCGCCAACGTCACCGCCATTACTACCACCTCTGAGGCCGCCGCGCCGCGGCCGCCACCCGCGCAGGAACGGCAAACACGAGGACCCCCATCGCGCGGCCGCCGCCGGAGCGCTGTCGACGGCAGACGTGCTCGGAGAGGCAATAACGCCGGCATACGGGCGGGCGGACGGCGCTGTCACGGCGCCAGGGCCAGGGGCTCCCAGCGGCAAGATCTGTACGGCGCGGTGCACGCAGGAAATGCGCAAGGTCGATGGCGTCCACCACAAATGTGGTTGACAGCGAAAAAGGAAAGGGAGAATTCGAAATTTCCCAGAAACACACTTGAAAGGTTCTCGAATCAGTCCTATCACCGGAATACTTCATCACTATCATGAAAACAGTAACAGTAGTAATAATAACAATAACAATAATAACAATAGCAACAACAACAATAATAATAATAATAATATTAATAAGTGTTTGCTAAGAATGAAGCGATTCTCTCCCAAATGATGTCTGTCGTGAATGACTTTAGCAATGACATCTGCATGAAGTTTGGTCTTGACAAGTGTGCAAAAATCAATTTAAAAAGAGGCAAACTGACAACGTCAGTGAGCATTGAAGTTGATATGCACACTGATTCAAGATCTTGAGCCAGGTTAAACTTACAAATACCTGGGCATTGAAGAATGTGATACCATCTCGAACGACACAATGAAAGAGAGAATTCGCAGGGAGTATTACAGAAGAGGGAGGCTGGTTCGGCAATCCGCTCTGAGCTCCAGGAATAAAATATCTGCAATTGGTAGTTTGGCAGTTCCTGTAGTCGAGTACAGTTCCGGACTAGTGAAATGGACTGAGCAAGAAATTCGTAACATGGATCGAAAAACAGAAAACTGCTAACAATGCATCATGTTGCCCACCCTCGAGCTGACATACATAGACTTTATGTGTCACGTAAGGAAGAAGGAAGAGGCCTCAGACAAATTGGGGCCTCCTGGCACAACGCAATAGTCGGGATGGGAAAGTATGTAGCCAGCCATCACGATGACCCACTAATGAGGCAGGTCATGAAATCTGACCGAAGAATGGGAAACAGAGGCATTGTTAGTGTAGCAAGAAGCACTGCGAAGAAAACTAGGCAAGACACGTCGAATAACACAGACACTGAAGTTGTGATGCTGCTAAACATGAAGAGTGAGACACAAAAAATGTTAAAGAAATCGTGGAGAGACAAACCACTCCACGGACAATACCTAAAAAGAATGGACAAGGTGCAGATCAATAAAGATCAATATTTATGTGGCTTAAAAGGGGAAAAATGAAGCCAGAATCGGAAGCACTTGTAATAGCTGCCCAAGATCAGGCCTTGAGAACACGACATTATGATAAAGCGGTTCTCAAAATTTCCCAAGATGATAAATGCCGCATTTGCCAGGAGCAAGTAGAAACCATTGATCATATTGTCTCAGCTTGTCCAATCCTAGCAAAGACCGAATACTTGAAGAGACACGACAGGGTGTGTAGCTACCTCCACTGGCAGATCTGTACCGCTCTCGAAGTTCCAAACACATGCCCAAAGTGGTACGAACACTCACCAAAACCGGTGACGTCTGTTGGATTGTGTACGATATTGTACGACCAACAAATTCGAACTGATTGCACGATAGCGGCAAACAAACCGGATATGGTTATCCGGGATTTGGAGAAAAAATCGTGTTTACTTAACAATGTTGCTGTACCCTGCGATCAAAACGTCGTTCCTAAGGATGCAGAAAA
Source organism: Acheta domesticus (assembly GCA_031308135.1). Lineage (NCBI taxonomy): Eukaryota > Metazoa > Arthropoda > Insecta > Orthoptera > Gryllidae > Acheta > Acheta domesticus. Next base: position 181,805,059 of record JAHLJT010004567.1, read on the forward strand.
ACGTCTTAAATGCAAGAGTTTGGAAATCGAGATCAGCCGAATGTGGGACGTAAAAGCACAGGTCGTACCGATAGTTATCGGAGCTCTGGAATTTCTTCCGCAAAATCTGTGTAAGAACTTGTCTAAACTCCCAGGTAATTCAAAAGACTGAGAAGTGCAAGAAATGGTTTTATTTGGAACAGCCCACATTTTAGGCAAAGAATTGTAGAAGCACCGACAGTCCGTAGATCTGCTCCTTAGGTAGTTGGTTGCAACCTGGAGTAGATTTTATATTCAGCCGACACATAACATCTCTAGTCGTGATATAGAGTAATAATAATAATAATAATAATAATAATAATAATAATAATAATAAGACAATGCCATATGCCACAATGCCTGGAAATCCCCTGGGGTTGATAAGATCCAGATTTATTGGATTAAGAAATTAACAGCACTACATTTTCATCTTGCAAAGGCTGTTAATAAAATTTTAGAAAACCCTAACGAACTCCCCGAATGGCTCACTCGCGGCATTACGTATTTGCTACCCAAAGGAGGAGACAGCTCTTGGCGAAGAACTACAGGCCAATTACTTGCTTGCCAGTAATGTACAAACTTATAACTGCAGCCATTGCTGACAAAATGTATAGGCACCTAGAGAAGAACCATCTGTTGCCAGTTGAACAGAAAGGATGTCGTAAAGGTTCCTATGGCTGTAAGGAAATCTTGCTTCTGAATAAAATAATTTTGAATGATGCAAAGAAACGAAAACGTAATTTAAGCATGGCTTGGATTGACTACCAGAAGGCCTTTGACAGTGTACCACACGATTGGATTTTGAAGACCCTGGAGATCTATCGATTTCATCCTAGACTTGTTGAGTTTTGCAAGGCTAGTATGAAGTCGTGGAGTACCAGGTTACTAATCCACAGCGGAAAGGGAGTAGTAGAAACCAGAAGTATTCAGATTAACAGGGGAATTTTTCAAGGAGATTCACTATCCCCTCTGCTGTTTTGCATTAGTTTGATTCCTCTATCAAGACAGCTGTCGCACACTGACTTTGGTTACAAGCTCCATGGTGATGAAATGCCTGTATCACATTTATTTTACATGGATGATCTTAAAGTTTTTGCTAAGAATGATGCGATTCTCTCCCAAATGCTGTCTGTCATCAATGATTTTAGCAATGACATCTGCATGAAGTTTGGTCTTGACAAGTGTGCAAAAGCCAACTTAAAAAGAGGCAAAATGACCACGTCCGAGAACATTGAAGTTGATAGACACACTGTGATTCAAGATCTTGAGCCAGGTAAAACTTACAAATATCTGGGCATTGAAGAATGTGAGACCATCTCGAACGACACAATGAAAGAGAGAATTCGCAGAGAGTATTATAGACGAGTGAGACTTGTCCTGCAGTCCGCTCTGAACTCAAGGAATAAAATATCTGCAATAGGTAGTTTGGCGGTGCCTGTAGCCGAATACAGTTTCGGACTAGTAGACTGGACTGAACAGGAAATTCGCATCATGGATCGAAAAACCAGAAAATTGCTTACAATGCATCATGTTGCCCACCCCCGAGCTGATGTACATAGACTTTATGTGCCACGTAAGGAAGGAGGAAGAGGCCTGAGACAAATTGAAGCCTCCTGGCACAATGCCATAACCGGGATGGGAAAGTATGTAGTCAGCCATCAAGATGACCCACTAATGAGGCAGGTCATGAAATCTGACCGAAGAATGGGAAACAGAGGCATTGTAAGTGTAGCAAGAAGCATTGCGAACAAGACTATGCAAGACAACCAGAATGACAGAGACACTGAACTTCTGATGCTACTTAACATGAAATCTGAGACACAAAAAATGTTAAAGAAATCGTGGAGAGACAAACCACTCCACGGACAATATCTAAAAAGAATGGACAAGGTACAGATCAATAAAGATCAATCATTTATGTGGCTTAAAAGGGGAAGAATGAAGCCAGAATCGGAAGCACTTGTAATAGCTGCCCAAGATCAGGCCTTGAGAACACGACATTATGATAAAGCGGTTCTCAAAATTTCCCAAGATGATAAATGCCGCATTTGTCAGGAACACGTAGAAACCATCGATCATATTGTCTCAGCTTGTCCAATCTTAGCAAAGACCGAATACTTGAAAAGACACGACAGGGTGTGTAGCTACCTCCACTGGCAGATCTGTACCGCCCTCGAAGTTCCGAACACATGCCCCAAGTGGTACGAACACTCACCGAAACCGGTGACGTGTGTTGGATTGTGTACGATATTGTACGACCAACAAATTCAAACTGATCGCACGATAGCAGCAAACAAACCGGATATAGTCATCCGGGATTTGGAGAACAAATCGTGTTTGCTTGTGGATGTTGCTGTACCTTGCGATCAAAACGTCGTTACCAAGGAGGCAGAGAAAAGTCTTAAATACAAGAGTTTGGAAATCGAGATCAGCCGAATGTGGGGCGTAAAAGCACAGGTCGTACCGATAGTTATCGGAGCTCTGGGATTTGTTCCGCAAAATTTGAGTAAGAACTTGTCTAAACTCCCAGGTAATCCAAAAGACTGGGAAGTGCAAGAAATAGCTTTATTTGGAACAGCCCACATTTTGCGCAAAGTATTGTAGAGGCACCGACAGTCCCTAGATCTGCTCCTTAGGTAGCTGGTTGCAACCTGGAGTAGATTTTATATTCAGCCGACACATAACATCCTAAGTCGTGATTTAGAGGAAAAATAATAATAATAATAACAACCCGACCCATAATAATCTCGGCCACAGGAATTATACCCCCAATCTACAAAATCTCAATTGGGGGACATGGATACAGCAGGAAAATTAATGTTGCAAAAGTCTGTGATTCTGGACACGTGTTATTTAGTAACGACATTCATAGGTGAAGAACTTGAACATGAATGTGGATTGCACCATTAGTTTGGTGAATATTTAGTAAACTAGAACAAGAAGAAAGCATGAAGTACAATTAAAAATTAAATTTTTTCAATGTGTCTATTTAGTAGATGTAGTTGTAGTTATTCTATATACATTTTCTTTTTTGTTTATTATTTTTTTTACAATGCCGGTAAATGTAAAAATGTAAAATGTAATATTAGTACTTGTAATGTTATATTAGTGATTAATCACTTACAACCTATGCCCTGTGCTCCGGCAGCCGTCGTCTGCGAAGAGGAGGCTGCAGGTTCGAATCCTACGTAGGAATGGTCGTTTTTATGCTTGTTCCTTCACCTCATCGTCATCCGATCACCTCATAATTCAAGGCTTAACAACCTTATCTTACTATGGGATACAGCCGAAAAGCTAATTCCCATAATGACACACGTAAATCTCTCTCCAGAATAGAGTATGTCTGGGTGTCGGAAGAGAACGTGTAGCGTGGTCGGTAATGGCCGAGACTATAATAATAATAATAATAATAATAATAATAATAATAATAATAATAATAATAATAATAACAACAACAACAACATTAATAAACACAACAAATATCTACAAGCAAATATTAAGAGAAAAACAATCAAACAACACTGTCTTTACAGGACATCTTCGTGGATTGAACTTAGTATGTCTGAAATTAATTTTTGAAAGTGGAACTCCGCGGAACCATTAAATTTAATACACGCTAATTTCCTTGTTTACTTACTACATTAGATAGCGTATTGGACGATGATCACAGAATAACCTGCGTTTATACTTTAGATCACTATCTATAATGGTGATTAGTACCGTTGTTAATATTTTACTACTCAACAATAAAGTAATAATTAATTCTTAACATTTAATAGTAGGTTATTATTGTTGTCAATGTGAAATGTTTCCTCCTATCCTTGGTTTGAGCAAACTTTCACTTCATTAAATACATGCTCTACTATAATTATTACTCAGAGAGATTAGCAAATTCAGAGTTGTTAGAGCAAGGAAGATAAAGAATGTAAGTAAACAACACTACACTATTCCAGGTAGACACTGAGGAATAGGAATAAAAAATGTAAATTGGACTATTTACCATTTATGACACACTAACCTTCATTTCCTTTCTATTACTGTCAAATAAACGCAAACTTTTGTTGCATTAGCTGTATTGAAAAACATAGTTTCATCTAAGAATACTTATCCAAGGAAACTGTGTCCATTTACAACATTAAATAGAGGATATAAAGCATAAAAACATTTTCAACCTTGAATCCTGGTCACTTTTTCTCTTCTTTGATGTTTGTTCATTTAGCAGATATGTGATCCGTTTATCTATACCTGTTAAGAAAACTTCATTAGAATCTCTTAAAGTAATTTCAAAGTCAATTCCTGCGAAAAGAAACACAAATGTCATACTTCATATAAATATACTTTCAAAACGCAATCCGCGACCATGAATCCTATCTCGTTACAGGCTGCCTACACGACAACCTCATTTCACGTTCTGGATACTACAATTATATCCCCCGAAGATATTCTAGAATTTGAGTAGCATTCCCATTTATCTTCATAGTTTCTGAAACACGTCTACCTATCCGCATCGGCATTTCAAACTAACGAAATACTGCGATGATTCTAATCCACCGCCCATAAAACGTACGCGGGAAGCAATAACTTTGGGTTCTTATGGTAACATGTGGCGCCTGGATCTCCCAGCGGGGAGCTCCATAAAACAGGCGACCATCTTCAAATATAAAATAGCAAAAGATCTGGAAGGATGCACACAAGCGTATATCCAAAGCGTTATACGAGGAAGTCTCAAAGAACCAAGTAGCTACTCTCTCGAGGACGTCCCTTTTCAGCACTAAAGGGTCCTTTCATTCCGAAATTTACTTCCTTAGGCGGCGGACGTGGCTTACAGCGGTAGTCTCGTGGAGTGTTCATATTCAAAGCACTTGGCGCGATGTCAAATATGTGTACGTTCTCGGCTCCGTACGGTATTCACCTTGGTGTTTTAGCTTTCTTGGCAAAGTGTTTTGAAGTCGCAGTTTTTTTTCCTTCATCGTAATAATTTTTTATAATCTTTATGAAGTTGATTTAACTTTACAAGAAATGAATACCAAAACAAAAATAATACTTGGTTGCCCTTGTATTCTTACCATAATCATCTCCAAAATTGTTATCAATGATGCACAAGAAATTTATTAAGCAAGAAAATTTCGCGTTAAATTTTTAACTCGAGTTTTTATACACGTTTTATAATGCATGAACTATTTGATAAACGGTTGCTGCAGGTACAAAAGTTAAAGACATAATTAAATTGTAGAATTCAAAATATTCCTCAGCATTATGTGCTTTTAAATCACCAATTTAATGAGTGTGTAGTATTGAATTGAACTTCAGGTTTAAAAGGAAGGAAAAAATGCTATACGAGCATGAGTAACTGAAATATAAAATGCATGAAATCGAACATATGGATTTATCAATATTTGTGTGAATCAGATGCATAAGAACGTTACCGGATTGGATTTTTGCTGGGTATGTAACGAAATCATAGACGCCTCTCACATGGCCAGAAAATGTGAAGTTTTCTTTCTATTTCTGCCTGCAATGGAATTTAATAATTTAGAATAGTTATCATATTGTAAAAGATGCAATTTAACACTAAATCCATGTAAATAAGGAATGTAGGGCAATATTTCTATTTTCCAATGCATTATATAATCTAACATTGTAGAAAAAAAAGTAATGTGTCTACTTGGCTGTCCGGGAGACACTGCGTTCTAGGCACAAATATCAACCAAATACTAACGTTTCGGCCGTAATGGTGCGACATTCTTCAAGGGGAAATGCTCAATAGGGTCACGTATGAAATGTGGAGCATCTGTGCTGGATGCCCACGCTTTCAAAAATACATAATTTTAATAAATTCATGTTTTTAAAACTGTCAATACGCTTTCAATAAATTCGTGTTTTTAAAACTGTCAATACGCTGCATTTTTCGATAAACTGTGCTACAGACGGCTTCAAAAGATCAGCGTCCACTGCGAGCAACGCACTCATGAACCAAACATTGCACCCTCGCCCACCCGCCGTTCCCACCAATCCCCACGCCCGCACGACTTTGCCCAGCTCGCTCGCCCACGACCACGCGTCCACGCCGCGCCGCACGCCTTCCCGAGCAATAAGCCCCTATCATTAAAGGCGAGCTGTAAATTTCTGGTGAATGGCTCCCGTTTAATGGAGACGAGAAGGGAGCATTAATGTTAGCCCCTTAATGAAGGTCGGTTCCGAATTCTAACATCAGATGCGGAAGGCTTGCCGGTCATTATCGGATGAACGGTGGCGGTGGCGGTGGCGGTGGCGGTGGCGGTGGCGTTGGGCAGTGGGGGGGGTCGGGCGCACCTGCACTAGCGCACCCACTCAGGTCCAGCATACGCCTCGTTGCGCACAGTGTCAAGGGGCGCAATAAGCATTGGGTAGTTACAGGTGGAGAGATGTACTATATGAACGAAGAGCACAGAAATTCGTATTCGGATGGTCGAATTGAAGTCAGGAAAACAATGGAATAATCTCCATTTCTGTATAGTTTTGTAATAGTTGTAAGTTTTGTCAGCCAGAAGGTAAATACATTTTGATTAACTAGCTAAGTTTTTATTTAACCAACTTAAAGGATTAACCCAGACAATTTCTCAGTTGTGTGTCTCGACTAAAGTTAAGTATAGTGTAGCGTCGCGAGGTAGCTCATGCTCCGGCGTGACGTTTCGCTTGGAAATCCCAGTCTTAAGCCGGATGGGGGATGGGGGTGGAACGCGGCGGCGCCTCGCCGGCGCGCGCGGGGCAGGAAAATCCCAGTCCCAAAATAACTAGGACAACAGGGCGCGCGCGCGGGCGCGAGTCTAGGTAATGACGGTTGCTCCCTGGAGAGGACTGGCTAGCGAGCCGTATGACGCCCGCCGCTGGTAGAGTGGGGGACGAGCCGTGGGATATTTATTGCGGCGCCGACATGCGCTCGCGGGATACGCTAGTGAGTCGAAAGACGGGAGGTATCTCCAGTGCAACCTTGCACGTGATCTTCGGGTGTAAGATCAAAGTTGGCATCAGGCCATGTAACATTTCTAGTTACGGGGGACTCTATGTCCGACAGCTCGCACTTCGCGTAGCTTTCTCATGCTCTCGAGCAGAGGTACTGGGCTAGGCCTAGGGACAGTCGCGGGGTTTCGCGGCTTAGAGAATCGAAAGGTTGCCAAAGGGATTCAATCTTGTATTATAATCTTTTATTTTATTATTGTAAATATACTGTAAATACTATACAAATCAGTCGTCTGTGTTCTTCTTGTCCAGTACGTCACAATAGTCATGATATGGCTAATGTAGTGAGTTTCACAAATCAGCCGGGTAGTGTGTATTAATCTGTATGAACGACGATAAACGGTTACTTATCTTGTATGTAGAGTTAAGGTAGTTTATAAGTTAATAGCACACCCCCAAACACTGTAAACCAATAAAAAAAATAAAGAAGTAGAAATGAATAGCATAGTAAAAGAGCTGTAAATTATTTTGGGTTTTATTTCGCTGTAAATTAGTTTGGGTTTTAATTTAATTTTTATGTAACATAAAATTCAATCTAACAAGAGAATATTTTTCAGTCATTTGTGTATTCCACCGAAATAACAACAAAAGAGTGTCATTGTTAAGGAGTAAGAATTCTTAAGTTTTAATGTTTTAAGAGCAATTCCAATTATTTATCGTAAATGTTTTACAAATAAATGACAATGATCAAATTATACGATAAAAATTTATCGAATTTAATTACTTGATTTAATTTCATGACTGTAGTGTATTGGTAGATGATTACAGGCGCCTCAACTGTTACGGTCATTATTCCAGTAAGTGTAGGGTATGATTTTTATTGCTGGAGGTGGCGATGATCTCCCGCTAGATGGCGAGATCTGGCGCGTACCTACCCGGCTTGCGGGGTATTCCCCCAACCAGATTTCTCCCTCCGATGGGGCACCGCCTCAGCCGCCTGAGCCACTTAACCTGGTAATACTACGGATAATATACAGTGGACGACGATACGTAATACCATGAAGAGTTTTCAGAGACGTTTTGACAATAATAACAAAAATCATATCTTCTAAATCTAGAAATATTGTAACGCATCACTTATATAGAGCTACTTCATTTTATAAGTGTAAACATTTGAATAATTTTATTTTTCTAATATTTCTATTCCTTATACACGAATCACATTATAGAATTTATTTTTACAATATCCAAATTCTTAATGTGTGTTTTTCATTATATTGCTCCATTCTGAGCTATGTATCTAGAAAACCCTACTAAAAATATCGACAGGATGACTCCATTTTCTTCGTCTTCTTCCAATACCATTTCATTAACCGACGTTGGAAATTGCATGACGTATCGTTCACGGTCAACTGGTGTAATTCTGGATGTGTTTCAATCGATTCACGAATATTCTGTGGTCAGTTATTCCTCTGAGTTCTGTTTTCTCGCTTTAATATTTTGCGATTTTCACCTCTTATCACACGAGAACGATACTATTTGAATTTATTACAATTTTCAGTTTGTCATGGTCTGATAATTCCTTCTTCTAGTGTTCATCATTCCTATACAAAGAATTACTAATTCAAAAAAATTCAAAAAGATCCAAAAAGATTTCGGACAGTCATATTTATAAAATCTTATGAAATCTTTTTGGATCTTTTTGAACTTTTACAGCAATCTAAGGGACAGCCGTGCAAAAGAATTTCAAAATTACTAATTCATCTAAATTACATTTCCAAATCTTAGTTTGAAGTGTGAGCGTGGACAACGTGCTAGCTTTCTGTGAGTCCATCTTTAATCCAATGTTTCCAATAATTCTTTTCTTCATGGGCCTTGGTCACGTCCGATGATACTGAGTACTAACTGGCTTAGTGACTTTGGTCATAAGCTTACATTATGTATGTATAAAATTGGATCTACTAGAATTTACTTCCAATTTGATTTCGAATGTTACTGAAATTGCTTTATTAAAACAATAATAGTAAGAGAAGAACAAAATTAGATTCACAGACGCGCAACGTAGGTACAAAAATTAAAACAATTCCACGCAATTTAGCCTCTGAAACATATTTTAAAGGACGATTTTGGATATTGTTGTTTTTTCAAAGGTTAACACTTTTTTAAGTGTGGCGAAATATTGCGATATCTGTCCAAGAAATCTGTCCAAGAAATCCATCTGTCCACGACAGTCCCAGAAAGAGCGGAGCGACCTAATGAAGTATTTACACTGAAAAAGTTGCCTCTTGATTTTCGTGATTACGGTTGAATATGAAAATCGGGTTTTCAGAAAGTTTCTCACAAGAAAACATAACTGGTTCTAAAAGTTAACAGAATATGAACCACATTTTTTCAGAAAGCAATAATTTTGAGATTGATATATATATATATATATACAATATATATACATATACAATATATATACATATACAATATATATACATATACAATATATATACATATACAATATATATACATATATATACATACATACATATATACATACATACATACATACATACATACATACATACATACACACACACAGCATTTCAGGATTTTCTGAAGACAACACATTAGGGACGTGTGTATCTACATCGATTCCAAAACATTTCTTATTAAAGTTATTAAACATTTTTAGGAGATGAATAGATTAATTTATTTAGAAGTATAAGAAAATAAAGTTAATTAAAACTTATTACCGCAGAAAAGAGGGGATATATAGAAATAACTACATTTGTGCTACAGTTTGACAGTTAATATGATATTTTGGCATTCATACGTTATTTTATCAATTTCCTTTGTGATAGCTAAAAGAAAGAGTCGAAGAAAATAATTTCTCGCAGCCAAAATATTTGCAATTATTTATATTGTAGGCCTATATCCAAAACACATTAGAAAAATATTGTATGTTGCGTAACGTTCCTGTATGTCCTTGTCCGAATGCAGTGCCAAACCAGTCCGTAAGAACTGGGGATTCCCCGGCGGATTACCTTGTTAAATTCCTGCTCGTGCTGGACCGGTACTTGGAAAGAAGGAAGACAAGGAAAATATTCACATCCGCATTGTTGCACATACAAACCAATTGTGGCGAATGCAACAAATTCCAGTTTCCCCAAAAGATCAAAGAAGACCAAAATGAAACAAAATTTTTGTCCATGTCCCTGATTTCACGGAAAAGCGTACAGATATACTTTGTACGGCACATTGTTTTCCAGTGCATATAAATACTTGCTTCTATTCAATAACTGATATTATATTTTTTCATAGAAAACCATAAATTTCAAAAACCCTATCCAGAAGAAAATGATATTAATTTCAATTTGAGAAAAATAGGCAGAGCTCTTTCTTTCCTTGTGCACTTCATACATTGGAAATGAGTTCACCATTTTTAGGAAATGAAATTATCAGAGACCTCATCTCGTCTTCAGACACTTGTGAATTATGGGCAAAATAATTTATCAGTTTTAGTATGGAATGCCATTACAGATAAAAACCACATGCACATGATAAATTGTTACAATGATAAAACTTACGTGTCAATTATTTGGATCTACAAAATTGCGAACGATGGTCAAATAATGATAATTTTTTCAACGTTGCCGAATTAGAAATGTGTCACAAATGAGACATACATTTAATTGATTAATTAAAAATAGTATTAAATTGAAAATATCTTAGCTGCATTGTAATCAATTCGATTTAGTACCACATTTTCTCTCGGTAATTCAATCAAACGTTATAAAAGACTACAATTGCCGAGGCCAAATGGAATTTCAAATACATTTTACAAAACTATAGTTGGCCAGATACATTAATAACGTATGTCTTCACCAGAAAGAATCCCAAAATAACGGCGGGTGCCCGAACTAGTGATGTTGCCTAGCTGTTTTCGGGCACGGTCAATTAGTCCCGTTAGTGTCTACAGCTAGTTAGTCTACTTCTAAGTTTATTAGTCCGGTTAGTGGCGTCTGCTAGTTAGTCTACTTCTACGGTCATTAGTCCCGTCGGTGTTGTGGATATGTCGAGGGAAGTAGCGATGCTACTGCCAAACTAGATGGTGAGATCCGGCCGAGATAGCTTTCGGGTTGTATTCGCTTCTATAGAGCGTCCAAGCATTTGATTGCAGTATAGAGCTTATGGAGAACAGTGTTGTCACTTCTCAGCGGCGCTTATACGCAACACTCACCGTGCTGAATACTTGGATTGACATGAAGTTTTGCCAGCTTGTTCAGCACCTTGAATACCACTTGAACGGAAATAATTTCAAAACATGTTAAATAGATTGCTTAATATTAGAAATTAAAAATTTTTGATAAAAAAAGATGTATTATTTTTATTAGAATTATTATTTAAAAAAACAGGCCTTTAAATGAGAGTTAAAACTGAAATATCAATAGCAAAACGAGTCCAAATCCAGTTGGAACATTGTTAATTCATCACATACTGACGAGGCTTAAATTGTTTTGCGCGAATACCAAGGTCAATATTGCTAATTTTTAGTCCCAAGTCATTTTATACGTCCAATACATCCACTTTTTTATGTAAAATAAAGGGAAAATTCATTCACAAAGGTGAGATGACATGGATGGTATCAAATACTGCAAGGGTTTGTGCGGACAATGCGTAATATTCTTTTCGAACACCCAGCTAATAATTCGTCACCTATTTGCATTTGAAAGCACATTTTACGACAACTACTGGTTGAATGTCTTTGGCATTAATATTATTAACAGTAAAATTTCTAATTCATTTTTATATATGTTTAAATGCATTTCACTGTTTTTAATAAGTGAAATTCAAAAATAAATACTCTATTTTTCCTTTCACATCGCCTCTTGAGAATCGCTGAGAAGTATTTAAGATCACTTAACGACATGAAATGTTCGTTCGGAGCGCACGAAATATTGTTTTATTACCGTCTAACTCAAGAACCATGATTCATACAGAAATGTGGTTGGTCTCATATCAAAATTTGGACTTCCCTTGTCATTTCATCCGCTGGGTGTTTGTGCTTTTCTGCAATAATAAAAAAGTTTCTCGCATAGTGAAAATTTAAGAACGTCAAAATGTAGAAATAAGCATTTGTCTATCATTTATAATTAATTTCATGGAAATTAAACCATAAAACGAAATTACAAAATAACCGCCACATTCATAAGAGTTCTGGGAATAACTGGTAAAAAACTCAATTGTCTAAGATTAACACAACTGAAGCTATCGTTGAATGAACTTGTTAAGTATTTGCGCGTGAAACAAAATGGACGTGTCGAATAACCCCGAGCCTCCTGAATCGGCAACACAGCTTGCGGTAGAAAGAGAGAGTCTTATGTAAAATTGTATTGGATAGAAAGAGAGGGCAATACTCCATAAGGCGCCGTACTGCAATCAAATGTTTGGATGCACAATAGGTGCCTCTCCCAGCGAGTCACCCCCCCCCCAACTTCCCACAATCGGACCAGCTTTAAGTTCCCGATTTATTTCTCATTATGTACACTAGTGTAGTGCATGTAAGAATGTGAACAAGGTAAGAGTGAGTGCGTGAGCAAGGGAAGAGAATAAGACAAGGAAAAGAAATGAAAGATCGCGCGAGATCCGTGGCCCGTTTATTAGGGTACTGCTCCGGCATTAGCCTCATTCGATTGATTCATTACCAATTCCGAACGCGTCAACTACTGTCTTTAGTCCCATAAGAGTGATGCATATTTTTTCCTGGGGAGGTGGCGGTGATCTTTCCCGCTGGATAGTGAGATCCGATGCTGACCTTCCTGTCGGCTATCGGGGTTTTTCCCAAACAGGTATCTCCCACCAACGTGGTGTCGTCCCGCCGGAACAATTTTTAAACTCCCGATTAATCTTTCGTTCTATACTCTAGTGTAGTGCATGTCAGTGGTGAGTAAGGGGAGAGAATAAGACAAGGAAAAAGAAGAAATATCCAGCGAGATCCGTGGTCCGTTTGTTAGGCTACTACTCTGACATTCGCATGGTATTTATCGTAGAAACCAATAAGCTTATCAAAGTAGCCGGCTGTTAGAATTCTCCTCCACACTGCGGCTGAATTCGAATTGACTATTTAGCTAGTGTCGAAAATTCTGCATTGAAAGTAAATTCTGCAATGCAGTATCCGAGTTCAACTTACCCGGTTGCAGCGTAATGAAGTCCACGTTATTATAATAAGAATATTCTGCAGAGTCAACGTAACGTTCAGTCTACAGTATAACGTTTCGATAATTATCTTCGTTCACGAACATACCTTATTATATTAATTATAAGCCCAAATTTCATTATCTACATGCCATTCAAAGTATTTTCATAGGCACAAAATATGCGGATAAAAAATCTAACTCGCAGTCGACAATCTGAAATGTTGCTATTGTCACTAATATATTTTGACATCTCGACTATACAAAAATCAGTTAACTCTGAATTCATGACTGATTTCATTTAAAGACACTATATTTTAAAATATCACATGCAGCGAACTATTTGCTATGTTGTATAGAACGATTCAAGTAATATATAGGAAAGTAATACAAAAAATCTTGAAAGATTGTTGCTCTCTTCCTCGCTGGAAACAATTACGAGCTCACAACTATGATCAATAAAACAATGTGAGACTGAGCACAATTTTCACCGGAAGAATTCAGCGACTAGACAATTTTATAACTATAGATTTTATGATCTTAGATACTATTAATCCCACTTCCTTACTAGCGTCACATCTTTGACATTTATAAATTTCACGACTGATTCAATTTCGGCGAATTATGTGTATCTACTGTGATGTAAGATTTTTAATGTGATATCAAACATCTTTCTCCTCACACGTCCACATCCGCTTTTAATCAATCCTCATCAATTCTCCAGCATTATAAGCTCAGCATAATAAGACGTTCCCCCCAGTTGTAATTTTCTCGCTCGAAAAACTGTTGCCAGCTTATCTTTGTATAATTTCCTTTTCGTGAGCACTTTAAGCATCATAACCTCCCAATGCAACCCAACGAAAAATTAGATGTTTAGTGAAGCAAATGCCTGGAATACTTAAATTAGTTTCATTTGTCATTATGAATCAATTATATTCTCTAGTGTTGTTAAGAGAAAGGAACATTAACACATACAGTCCTAATCGAATGTCAATAATTAAGTTTTAAATTACAATCCACACTTCATTTTGTCTGCTGAGGGCTTGCTGGTCAAGCAGAAATAGATTTAAAAAAATAAAGGAACTTATTACCAGTGGATTTTTCATCAACTTCATTAACTATACAAAAGAAAAACTACTCCATTGTAGCAGGAGCGAAATATACAACGTATCCTGAAATAATTATCAAACAAAAATATAAAGTTACTCTATACTATTTATAATTTAAAAAAATGAAATATTACGATGATTTAGTTTATTCAAAGGAGAATTCCCAAATCATATCCAAAATTAACAATTCGACAGTCATATCAGTACGGGCAGATTTTATCACATTTTTGTTCTAAGACGACAAGAAATGGAAGTGGTTCCAAATGTCAGTGTGTGCTGCTATGCCCATGTCTCCATAGAGCCACATCATCTTGATTCGCATTTGTTCTTATTTAGAGTTACCCGCCGACATGTTAAGAATTACATCAGAAGAACACAGGTTTAGCAGCACATTCTACCGCTACAGTCGTAAAAAATTTCCATTTTTAGTAATTCCGAGATTTAGATAGATAGATAGATAGATAGGGTTTATTCTACAATTGGGCTGATGTTGCCCGGTTGCAGAATACAGAAACACAAAAGTACATTAAAATTACAAAACACAATTAACTATAAAAACAATATATAAAAAATCAATATAAAAAACAAACGAATTATCTTCTTCATTACCTAGAATATGCAACTGCATTTACATGCCTATACATATACAACAAGTGAAACTACATATATACTAACATTTAAGTAAATAAACTTACTTACATATCACACCAACATTCATACATACAAACATACACGCTTACATACATATCATACAAAGACAAAGGAACACTCGCATACACACCATCCTACAAGTATTCACTCACAATCAATATGGATAATCACTTTTACCTACAACATAATAATATACAATACTTATAATAATTTTTACATTTCTAACACGTAAAAACACTCGTTAACATCACTTCACTGCACTTCACGTCACTGCACCTCATAAAACTTTACCTAAACACTAATAGCTCAATACTTTTTAGTTTACTACCCATAATCGCACCTTTCACTTCACTTCACTTCACTTCACTTCACTGCACGTTTTCACCCTATTGATTAATTTCCTATACTTTTTTTCTAAAACCACGCGCTGAGCAAGGAAAGGGCTCAAAAACTGTCGCAGGCAAATCGTTCCAATCTACGATTGTTCTGTTTACAAAGGAGAATTTGCCTACGTCCGTTCTTTGAATTCTAGTTCTAATTTTATATTTATGATCAAATCTATTAAAATAATCTGGTTTATCTAGCCTTCCCCGTATTTCCTGCCATGCAGAGCCACCAGTGTAAGATTTATACATTACGCAAAGTCGAGCCCTTTTTCTCCGATGTTCTAACGATTCCCAACGTGCAGGTATGTTCCTCCGAAAAGTGTATTTTGCCGCTCTGTTTTGTATCCTCTCTAAGCTCTTCTTAAGTCCTATTCTGTACGGATCCCAACAACTAGCTCCATATTCCATTACTGGCCTAACAAGCGAGGTATACGCGATTTCTTTTGCTTTCGTATTGCATTTTTTAAGATTTCTCATGACGAAATGCAAACCAATAATTTGAACCAATAATTGTCATCGTCTGTTTTATATAACTCATTTAACGCCATCGCAACGGTAGAGTTCGCGCATGCGCAGACGCTCAAAAGTGGAGTCGAATCGAATGCTGATAGATTGTTTCCGGGCGCGTCAACGATTAAGATCGCTAGTCCCTTATATGTAGTACATGTTTTATCACGGGAGGTGGTGGTAATTTTCCTCCATTAGATGGTGAGGTCCGGCGCCTACCTCCACTTCGGCTCGAGGACTTTCCTCATCCAAATATCTCCCATTAGCGAGGCAGCGCCTCAGCTGGGGCATTCTCTAAGCTCCCGTCTGGTCTGTCGGCATGTGTGGTAGTGTAGTGCATGTAAGTATGAGTATGTGCAAGAAGGGGTGAGGATAGTCTAAGGAGAGGGGAAAGAAAGAGCGCGCGCGGACTGTGACCTATTTGTTAGGGTTCTGCTCCGGTATTTCCTTGTGTTGATCGGAGAAACCACGGAAAAGTACCGATCAGAGCAGCAGAATTCTCCTCCAGACAGCGGCTGAATTTGACCAGGAACCAGAGAGAAACCACGGAAAAGTACCGATCAGAGCAGCAGAATTCTCCTCCAGACAGATGCTGAATTTGACCAGGTATCTACCAGCTATCTGGTAGCCAGTGACGAAAATCCTACCACCTGCAGTGACATCAGTTGATGCCCTGAGCCACCTGAGCCGGCGAATCGAATGCGATGTAGCGCTTAACGCTGTGCAAATCCCTCTACTGTGTTCCCGCAGCCGGCGGATTCCTCCGCAGAGGCGGGCTTCCGGCGTTGAGCCTGCGGCGGCACACAGGCACTTCAGCCCGCCCTGCCGCAGCCGGCGCCCAGCGCACGCGAACCGCAACAGTGGGGCGGGCCACCGCCAAGCCTGGCGCTATTTTACCCGGGAGGGCCCGCAATAGGTAGACTCACGCCAATGCCCGCAATGTATCTCTCAGATGTAGCTGAAACCTTTCATGAATGGGAATGATATGTAGCTCTACTAACTGAAATAAGTATTTTATTTGATTTGTACATGTCCCTCAGTTCAATTGTTAATAAATCATACACTTGTCTTAGACACGCCTGAAAATAATATCATGATTCGTACCGCTTACGCCAGGAGCTCACAATGCACTGGCGCCAGTGTACACAACGTATCTGACAGATACCACGCAGGGCAGTGAACAAGTTTCAAAATGCTCACGGGAAATGACCCATCGAAAAAATAAAAATAGAAGGCCATGCGTTCTCAGAAAAGTACAATGAAGGAGTACATGAAATATCAGATGCCTAATACATCTCAGTAATTCACTAACACAAAATTGCCCTGGCTTGCATCTCACAGATCTATTGCAAGTACTTCAGGGTTAAGCGCTTGTCGGATGAGTGTGGAAAGAAAATGTATTTTGAGGATGCTGAATTAAAAAAAAATGTCGTTAAAATTCAAGTCAATTCGATGCTGCTTTGTTTAACTTGGCAAGACTCAGACCATCAGACCTGCTCTTCAGTCTGACCTCGCAAATTTTGCTACGTCCCTTTCACCATCTACCAGAGTAAGAAGGTATCACTCGGGTGACGAAACAGGCGATAAATTGTGCTTATTTTAAGCTTGAGGATCTTTTACATGCGGTAAAGAAAAAAACATGGGTCAGCCGACTTTGCTTCCCCTCCCAAGGAAGACTCGTACACAGTTATTTTCGCCCTTAAAAGTTCACAGATCTCATCGGGTTTAAACAGCAAATTTGAGTATAACCAAATGTCATTACGTACGTAGGTTCAAAGGCTGCGTTTTTTTAATGCGGCGGAAGAAACTGGTGTTTTTACCATGAGGTTGAGGCTGTGGCTTCCAACGTGACCACGCTTCTCAATTGAAAGTCGTGACATTCTCAGTTATTCATGAATCATCATTATCAAATCAATGCGTGTGTGATGACTAAATGGGAACCCGTAGCAAGATAGATGATGTTGAATGCCATTGACGTGAGAATACTTATGTTTCACCCCCCAAGAAAGAAGAGACTTGCGAATCTACGAACTCGTTCCTCGACGAGTAATCACAATCAAGGGTTTACGTTTCCTTTGCCCTCTATGATGGAAAGTGATTATGATGAAATAAGAATGATTATGAATGGTATGATATTCATATTTATTATTAGTGTTGTGACCAGCCAACTACGCCATGATCGCATGGCAAAAATACTCGTGCCTTACGCGGACTTAAATCTTCACCCTTCGACTTCACTAGTTCGATTGGCGCTACTCCCAGTGCCTACGACACTGAGGCCTTGGTGTTGCAGATACACCTCGCAAGAGGACATGTATGTCGGTGCTGGATCTCACCTTCCAGCGTAGAAGGAAAACCACTCCTCCCTTATCCGAGGGTAAGGAGACATCTGGCAAATATGACGTATTCCATTCTCCGTAACTAGCAAGCTCTGCCTACCTGAATTTTCTTCGTCACTCAGCTACAGAAACTGAGAGGATTTTGAAGGAAATATACCACTCTATTTGAGCTCCGACTGCGAACCGAACCGGAGATCGCACCTGAGATGGAAAGCTAGTACGCTGCCCACAGGACGTGTAACCCTAGAGCTTGTAATGTAACGTGTGACAGGAATGTCCCCCCGCGCTGCGCTGAATCACGGGCTACTTCTAACAATTGCATGTATGTGCGTAGCAACGATATCATTGGCAAACAAGTAAATGGGACAACTCATCCAGCATCTGTTACGATTGTGGGGAGTACGCAATTTATGTTTTCATTTGTTACAAGCTGCAATTCGTGTTACCAACGTTATTTCTATTGCCAGCACTCTCACCACCCAGGGTTCCACTGCTGAGAGACTTCTCTGGCGCACTGTATTGCACTCATTCCAATTTGCCCATATTTTTGTCGGTGACCCGCCCTACTGTGCGGCCGTCCGTGGGCGGGGGAGGGGGAGGGGGAGGAGGCGATCGCCCAGCCACCGCCCGCGGGGCGAGAGGTCGCGGCGCCCAGAGATCCGGTGATGATGAGGGCTCTAATGGAACGTTTAATTGGGTTTCGCAGGTTCTCTGGATATTGCCGGGCTGCCGGAAGGCCTTCCCACCGCCCCCTGCTGCCCGCCGGTCGTTATTTTCGGCTTCGGTACGATGCGAGCGCTCGCGGGCTGCAGATGCAGACGAATTAACCCGTTCCCTGAAGTGCGCTAGGAAGCACGGCCGTTGCGCTAAATTGCTTTAAAAAAATGACAAAAGAGAACCATCGAAGCTATTTCTTCGAACTTGGTGAACGAGCCGACTAATCAGCTTTTTGCTGAAAATGAGATAAGGGTGGTATTGTATTCTCCTAATCCTCCTTTATGTTTGTATTACAATCAGATATGTTAAATTCCATTTAGATCAAGAGAATTGTGCACATGTAAATTTAAGACTTAAAGTAAAATGTGTAAAATAATAATCCCTAATAAGATAGACAAATTGTGTTATTATTCAGGACTTAATAATGATTAGAGATTAATGATGGATATCAAATAGGTCGGTTATTCGTTTAATCGCGCTAAAATATTTCTTGAATTAATCATAGGAAGGTAACATGTTACTCTCCTGAAAACTGTAGTTTTCACGAGTTGTCTGCCTATTCACATGGATCAAAAAGTTCATTGTATTTTGTTCGTCAGTGTTTAGCGATCAAATACGTTTGTAAAATGAAGGATTGATAATTCTTAAGAATTAAAAATTCTACATCCACAAGCCTTATTCCAGGAGGAAAGTGAAGCTGTTCGTTCCATGCCATAAAAGTTACAGCAAACATAACTCAAGTCTAAAAGGCGCTCTAAAAGACACTGAATGGATTAGCTTAGTTCATAATCAGATGGCATTATGGCGGCATTCCACATCATGCTTTTTTTATTATTAAAATCTACTTAGAACTACATCACTAGAGGGTGCATTTTGATTACCTAAAACATAGGCAAAAATGAACAATAAAAGTTTCTTAGAATATTTTTAAAATGCCCTAAAAGCAAATAAAAACGTAAAAATTTTTATCTAAACCAATTCAGATGATCAACTCAAGCCCTTGGATATGTTACTGATGTAATTGAGGCTTCATCCTTTCGTTCAAGTGTAAGCCTCTTGCAAACTTTTGGTTTGGACCGTTCTTTACCAGGAATTGTCTGTCCTTGGTTATGGCGAAATCTGACATATTCACTAAGGCTGACATCACAATTTCTGAGCGGTGAAGTCGAAGTAACTGTGAAGAACATTTGTTGCATCTCGTAAATATTTTTTAGCAAGTACCATTAAAATAATATGAACATCTATGAAATCAGCGAAAAATTAAGTAAAAAAGTAAAAAATTACTTAGTAGAAATCGACGAAAAATGTAAAATGATGCTTTACAAAAATTGGTCATTTGCTTTAGTCATAATATAAAATTAATTTCTTTACTAAAAGGCATTTTTCTGAAGTGAAAAAATGACATTTCATTAAAATCCGCCCTCTAATCATCACCATGTTGCTTCTTTTCCATTTTGGTTGCACATCTTCTCTCTTTACTGATGACCAGTAAGTGCTTCCTATTTATTCCAAGTACGGCGAAATTAGCGTTATGTTCATGGAGGCCGAGAAAAAGTAATGTAAATGCCTATTCAACAGAATTAGAACCAACATGTTTCGAGAATTTTTGTACACATCCAGTCCTTTATCCTCTCTAGTCAGATTCACAATGTGTATCCGCAATGGGAAAGAATAGCATAGTTTACAAATTATATCACTGTTCAAATGTTTACTCCATTAAAACGTTCAGCATGCTGATGATTGCTAGATTTTCTCCTACAAAAGCCATCTGAGCGTCTGAACTTGAAGATTCGGGAAACAGAAATTATTAAAATGATGAAACTGACTCACGTTCACAGATAAAACACATCTTACTATCAGTATTATTCTAATCTATTACATATATACAAAGAAATTCAATGGACATAACAAAACAATTGACTTCTAGAAGATAAATACAAACTAGTGGAGTTCAATTACACATACTTTTTCACATTATTCATAACTGTTACGTAACACACTACATGAACTCGAAAAAGTGTTTGCAACTCGCAAACGTTTTGCCCACGAAATACCCGAGTTTAAATCGGGTATTTTGGTTTAGCAAGGAATGCACTGACCCACATTCCTCAAGCGCCGTAACAAATCTCCCTACGCCTTAAAAAGGAAGTTTGACAAGTGCAAGCCACATTAAAAAATACATGACTTTTTTCAAAATCTTATTTTGAACAACAGATTTTGATAATGAAAATTCTCTCTCTGTGAAAAATTAAAAGAAAACATTTGAAGCTATTTCTGAGAATTGTCTTAAAATGTCGTAGAAGCTGCATGTTAAGAACTTCCAAAACGTACCCCTAAAATTCAAAGCACGTTTGAAATTCTCTTGGCGTCGAGTTCGGCCATATCGATTGGGGGTATTCATTTTGTAAACAATTCTATAAACTGTTTACGCAATAGTTTTGGCTAGAGACGTACAAAGTGTTTTTGGACCGAAAAAGTTTTTTTGGCGTCAAGGAGTCACAAAGCCTGAATGCTCACTCTACAACGTATTAAGGTAGACATTTACTACATACATAGTAAGTGTAAGAATTATATTATTTTCGTTTTCTCGTATCTAGGACTCACAAAACTAGTTTTTCTGTAGTAAAATTGCAGTTTTTGGCTGCTATATTTATTAAAGTAAATATTTAATAAATAGTATACATTTAATAAAATAAAGATTATTCGAAAATAAAAATTATTAGATTATTCTCTGAACAGAGACACAAAATGCCATTGATCAGTATTCGTACATGTTTGATATCCCAAGATATTCATCCATATTCCCAAGATACCTGTTTCCCGGAAACATGGTCATTTGAATGTTGAAAAATCGCCATGCAGAATCAAACATGTACCTTCGTTTACCTAATTATCCAAGTGTAGTAGTCGGTGAGTGCATTTGTTCGCGCTAGTCGGAAGATTCATGCAGTGATCGAAGAGCTGCCTGCGTTGGTGTCGTTCTCGTAGGGAATACAAACACAGTTAAGCAGTTACGAGTACTGAAAAAAATTGTAATGAGCTTGTACGTTCAGACGTCAACAAATTACATCTTTCAGTACAGAAATTGCAATTGCATTGAAAGTATCCGCTTTAACTAGTTTTTGAATTAGTCTCGGTGGAGAATAACGAGCCAGTCGGGTTTCATTAAAAAGAGTTGCCCCAGGTCATGTAGGTTTATGTACGTACGTACTTATTGTTGGAACTAGCAGGTATTCGCTAAATGTCCAGAAATTATAACTATACCAGATGTGCTAAATATTATTTACTTTGATACCTTTTTGCACATGCATGAATATATTTTTCATACATTTCAAAATCATATTTTAAAATTTCAGACAAAATATTATAAACAAAACACTGAAACAATTGTCACAGTATACAAAATTGCTTTGTGCGGAAATGAAATTGTTTCTAAAAAGCGGCAATTACCACTACAGAGAAATTATAATTAAACGCAAAATTGTTCTTTCAGAAGAAAAAAAAACACGAATTTGTCCTAAGACTCACTTCAAAACAGGTGAATAATGTCTATTTTTTATACTCCTGAATATTCCATGGAAATTATCGATGCGGTATTTTGTGAGATTTGTAATACTAGTGAATAATGTCAGAAATTAAATGAAGTGAACCACAGAACTGTCCCGTAAGTTCTGAGAATAATATTAACCCACGACCTTCTCGTTTAAACAGATGCACCAACTAACATTTAGCCAAAGTATCTGAGTGCACAGAAATTGAGGCATTTTCTCATAAAGATAAGTTCTCATTAATCCAGTTTGCATTTAGATTAAGATATATTAACACTATCAGAAACCTTCAAAGTTGAAATACTCCTTAAGTTTGATGCCGTTAAGAAAATAGAGAATGAGAACAAGATGTAGAACAGAAAAAGAAGAGATAAGAAAATTAGTAAAAGAAAAATGGAGTAGAATTCGAAGGGAAAACCAAGAAGACCAGGGAAAGG
Organism: Acheta domesticus; assembly: GCA_031308135.1. Taxonomy (NCBI): domain Eukaryota; kingdom Metazoa; phylum Arthropoda; class Insecta; order Orthoptera; family Gryllidae; genus Acheta; species Acheta domesticus. Next base: position 181,827,892 of record JAHLJT010004567.1, read on the forward strand.
ATGAAAAGCAAGTAAAGAAGGGAAAAAGAGGTGGAACAAGACAAATATGAACAAAGAGAATTGGAAGAAAGAGGAAGAAGAAATGAAAAAGGAACAAAACGGTGAAAGAGTAGGTTTAAAAAGAGGAAGAAGACGAAGAAAGAAAGAAACTCAGAAGAAAGAGCGAGGAAATGAGGGAAAGAAAGGACAGAAACTGAAGGCGGGAAGTAGAGAAGCAAGGCATACACACGAAAACAGGGGAACCCTAACGAGGGAGTAAATGTAGAGAAGGAAAAATGAATGTAACAGCAGACGTAAGAGGAGGTGTAGGCAAGAAAGCAGACACGGAGGACGAGAAGGCAGGAAAGGATCAATCACTCACAGGCATGATTTCAATCACATGTGAAAGAAGCACTAATGTTTGAAAGTACATAAGACTTTTGAATTATGTAATGTAGTTATTGGCCCGTAGTACCTCTCCTTATAAATAACGTATGTAACGTGAAAAATAATTATCAACGAATTAAAGTAAAGAAGCTACACGCTGCTGGACTGAATGCAAATAAAAACACAACAACAACAACATTCAAGGAAAATCATCTGCCAACGGTCAACTCGCCCTCCTTTCACCGGCGCGGCGGCGTGGCAAAGCGCGCTCGAATCTCAGGTCCTGGCGTGCCCCGCCTCCGCCCCCGCCCGCCCTCGCGTCGGAGGCCTTACGCCTGTTACGACGCGCTGTCGCCCAAAAAGGCGCGTCGCCCTTGAACCGCGCGGCACACCGTCCCACCCGCTCACCCACCCGCAGCCATCGCGGCGCGCGAAGCCGACCGTAGCGAAGCGCTAGCACAGCCATTCCACGCTTTGGGGCGGCGGTATGGGCAGTGGACGGAGGGGGGGGAGGATGCTGAAGCGGAGAATGGGTGGCAGAAAATGGGGTTCGGGGCACGAGGCTTGGAGGACGGGTTGAGGAATTCGGGCTGCGGAGGACGGGCATGAAATACGCGTAGGAAAGAGCGTGTTGCGGAGGATGGGTTGTGGAGAACGGGTTGCGGAGGACGGGGCGTGGGGGACGTGGCGTGGGGGACGGGGCGTGGGGGACGGGGCGTGGGAGACGGGGCGTGGGGGACGGGGCGTGGGGGACGGGACGTGGGGGACGGGGCGTGGGGGACGGGGCGTGGGGGACGGGGCGTGGGGGACGGGGCGTGGGGACGGGGCGTGGGGGACGGGGCGTGGGGGACGGGGCGTGGGGGACGGGGCGTGGGGGACGGGGCGTGGGGGACGGGGCGTGGGGGACGGGGCGTGGGGGACGGGGCGTGGGGGACGGGGCGTGGGGGACGGGGCGTGGGGGACGGGGCGTGGGGGACGGGGCGTGGGGGGACGGGGCGTGGGGGACGGGGCGTGCAGGACGGGGCGTGGAGGACGGGGCGTGGAGGACGGAACGGGGAGGACGGGTTGCGGAGGACGGGTTGCGGAGGACGGGTTTCGGAGGACGGATTGCGGAGGACAGGTTGGGAGAATGGGTTTGCGGAGGACGGGGCGTGGAGAACGGGGCGTGGAGAACGGGGCGTGGAGGACGGGGCAAGAAAGACGGGACATTGGGGATGGGGCGTGGGGGTCGGGGCGTGGGAGACGGGGCGTGGGGGACGGGGCGTGGGGGACGGGGCGTGGGGGACGGGGCGTGGGGACGGGGCGTGGGGGACGGGGCGTGGGGGACGGGGCGTGGGGACGGGGCGTGGGGGACGGGGCGTGGGGGACGGGGCGTGGGGGACGGGGCGTGGGGGACGGGGCGTGGGGGACGGGGCGTGGGGGACGGGGCGTGGGGGACGGGGCGTGGGGGACGGGGCGTGCAGGACGGGGCGTGGAGGATGGGGCGTGGAGGACGGGGCGTGGAGGACGGAACGGGGAGGACGGGTGCGGAGGACGGGTTGCGGAGGACGGGTTTCGGAGGACGGATTGCGGAGGACAGGTTGGGAGAATGGGTTGCGGAGGACGGGGCGTGGAGAACGGGGCGTGGAGGACGGGGCAAGAAAGACGGGACATTGGGGACGGGGCGTGGAGGGCGGGTGAGGATGACGGGTGCGGATGACGTGAGAGAGGATGGCGGATGGACGAGAGGTCAGGGGACAGGAGGCGGAGGAAGGGGAGAGGGGGAAGGGGCATGAGGAACATAGGTCAGAGGACGAACATTGACAACGGGAGTATGCGGAGAACAAGGATGAACGGAGGACGGAGAGGGGCTGTAGACTGAGGAAGCAGAAATTGGGTGGCTTTGTACGATGGGCTATGGATACTAAGAACTGAAGGTGATGGTAAGGGTGAGGCTGGGGGCGAGGGCGGAGGACGGAGGACAGAGTGAGGATTGAATGCGGGGACGGTGGAGGGCGGAGCTCGGAGCGCGGCATTGAGGGCGGATGCGAGCAATGGGAGCGAGGTGCTTGAGGGGGGCGGCGCAGGAGGCGGGGCGGGGGCCGGAGGTGGGCGATGAGGGCGGGGGCGATGACGCCACCGAGGTCTTACGACCGCCCGCGCCTTTCTGCTCTGTTCACAGACCCGGATTTCATACTTCATAACACATTGATGCCTACATCGCTTCACGCCCACTAAATGTTTCCAAGAGATCTGAACTCATTTGCATAAACTCTATATGTCTTTGGCTTAAAAGAATTTGAATACATTCTGTATTGGTGTCATCGAAGATATCATACTGCCGGCGATGAGTAATTTAATGGTCTACTACTTGGTTAGCTAGGTAGTTCATAAACAATCGATATGCCAATAAATAGATTAAATACGTACCTTACATTCTGTGCTTGATATCTTTATGATCATTTTTTGAAATATTATTCCTTTAAATTGTTAAGTTATATGAATTTTATTTCCAATAAAAGTTGAAATATAATGTAGTAAATTATTTGTAATAAAACATGTTAATTCGTTATCATAAAGTAACGTACGTTGTAATAAACGAATGTTGTTTCATAAACATAACGATTACATTGATATTTTATTCAACTCTTTATGCAGTTTTTCAAATTCAAGCAATACAACAAAAAGATGAAATAACGTGGTTTGCAATACAGCAATTAAAGCATTTTTACAGCAATTAAAGCCCCGCCTCAGCCGTGACAAGCTCTAGGTTCCCGACCTGTCTTCAGGCATGTGGGGTATGTTGTGCATGTTTAGTGTGTGTGTGTGTGTGTGTGTGTGTGTGTGTGTGTGTGTGTAAGTAAGAAAGGGGTGAGGATAGGACAGGAAGAGGAAGAAAAGATTGCGCGCGGTCCGTGGCCCGTTTGTCAGGGTACTGTTCGCGTATTCGCCTGATAATGATCGGAGAAACCACGGAAAACTACCAATCAGAGCAGCTGCCCGCTAGAATTCTCATCCAGACAGCGATTGAAAAAAGCAATAGAACATTGCAGATTCCTAGACTCATCATAAACATGGATGAACACATAGAGTAACGCACAATATCTTCCTTAGTATGGTACTCTCAGTGCTTGTGATAAGCCATTTTATAGTTTATCTCTTTTAAGAAATATATCCGCAATCAAGAATTTTCTAAACTGTTTGTATTTGTGTATAGAAGACATCAATTATTCTGGAAACTTTCCAAACGTTTCTTTCTGAAATTCTCCAAGGAACAAGAAACACATGAAGGAAATACATTGGCCCATCATGAAAAACTGAAGTTACATGTGAAGAATACAATGCGTGTCAGTTTTCCCCATTCTGTGTACATTTACTCTATGAGCAAAATTGTGAATTCAAACTTCACGAACTCCGAAACAGTGTGTACTGTAAGTATATACAATTACTTCACCATGCCTAAAGAAGTCCACGCGAATCCGTTTGCCTTAAACGGGGCCACTTAGAGAAGATGAGATTAGCACCACGTGCCGGCAGGTCGTCGGACGGAGTATTCATTTAACATTCCGCAAGACCAAGATGATGCTTCTGTGCTCCTCCTCCAAAAGGTAATGATTCCGGTCGGGGCGCGTTAAAGAACTGTGTTTCAGAGATCTACTGTTATGAAAAACGAAAAAAAGAAACCCCTCGAATTTCCTCACCAAATTTATTACGCACCTATCGCGCAATTTTCTCAACAAATCGCTGAATTTTATAGTTATCCTCCCATTTATCTTCGTGAATTACTAGAATTTCGCCTAGGACCCATCATCTTAAAGAAAATTACAGAGAAAGAAAACGCCCGAGAGAGTGCGCCGACCTTCTTTGAATATCCTTTGGCGTCCCTGCTAATTCCTCCGTCATAATAACTGACCGCCGGACGCCGGAGTTGGGACACTCGCGGGGAATGAGTGCTTCGGTGTCGGCCCGTGGCCGCCCCGGGCGTTGCCGCTGGTCGTCGGTCGCGGGCGACCCACCGGCACACTGGCTCACTTCCGCCGCACCTATGACCCTCCGTTCCACGCCGCGGCGGGGCTGCAAGCTCCTTAGGTTTCGTTCCGGGTTCCAGAAATAACCTCCCGGGTGGTATTAATAAAGCTAGTTCGCATTTTTTTAAATTTTTTTCTCAGATTATTTGACAATACCCGACGTTGTACGGTATTTTTCGTGCTAATTCTAGAAAAGAGTTTTACTTTTCTCTATCTTGTCAGATTTTTACACAAAATGAGAAAAAGTTTTTAAATGTTTTTAACTCGTTTATTCAAATAATGTCATAAAATGCCTTATTTTCCACAAAATTATTATTAAAAACAAAAGCGAACTGTACTAATACATTTATATGTACTATAACCAATCCAATTATAATCTCAGGATTGTGCGATCAATTTGCAACAAAAAATGTTATAGTAGTAAATACAAATATCCTCTCCATAACTTTAAAACTCCAATGAAAGATCACAGTTTTGAAACATTTATAAGAAACCATCAACAGAAAACCCCGCAAATGTACTACTATAACTACATAAAGAGTTACGTTTCCTAATTATGTTTTCAGAATGATGCTGTAATCTAGGAAATTAAAGTTTTGGGGCATTTTAATACATTCTTGGAGAGTACTTCTTCGACGTAGCACGGGTTGACAGAAACATTCCTAGTTAGAAGTCCCAGTAAGATGATATTGTCACTTTAAAAATAAGAGTTCAAGAAGTGTAGGATTTGTTCATGTAAGTCTCACATCCCATAAATTACATTTTATCACATATACACATTTTCTGTATTGTATATTTGTCCCTTATTTTGATTGATTCATCACAACACAGATCTGTCTCTGGAGCCTTTTCATCTTGACAGCTGCATCTCAGATTTCCGAAGCTTCTCAGTCTATTGTGTAACATGAGATTAGAAGAATCAAGTGCGGTTCGATTTCCTTTGGTAAAAGTTCTTCTCCCGTCTGAAATTGATCAAAGAAAACCAGGGAAATGACTGATAGGTATCTAAATACAACTTCAGGCACTAGTCAATTCGACCGTGCTTTTATGTAGGAGCCGAATAATCCTTTAGCGCCTGGACTCTAACGTAGAATTCCTGGGCTACGAAGCATCAGATGCAGTCTTCCAACTATCAAAAACTTTGAAGCAAAATATATTTTACAAATATGAAAAGAAATGACAATTACTTTGCTAAATTTGGTGTAACGAACGTACAATAATTATTCCAAAGTTATATGGCATTTATAATTCTATGATTCTTAAGTGTGGTTTCTAATAGTTTTTTATACAAAGTTTTAAATTAGTATTTTAAATAATAAATGATGTAAGTAAAGTTTAAACATTATATTTTTGGTAATTCAGTATCATCTATTAAAATAATTATTTTTGTCTAAAACTAAATAATAATTTGGATTTCAATTTTTTCAGAATTTCACATCCTGTGCGAATACGAGAGATTTAAAAAAATGGCTGCTCTATTCCACAGTCACCATAACACTATTCTTCTTGCAACAAGTGCTCTTCAATGTTTAATACGTTGGTATTTTCTGTTAGTCTTCAGAAGAGAAGTTGTTTAATTTTTATACATTTAGTGGATATTGATTTTAAGAAAATTTTAATAAAACAGTTATTTTTCAAATCTTTGTATCCTTGCGCACAATTGAAAAACAGCGTAACTAATAAATTTGAAACTCACACAAGGTAGAACTAAAGAAAACAATGAATGTTTAACTTAGCAGTTATTTTCAAAAAAAGGTAACAAACTTAAATTTAACACATATAACATGGATTTTTAATGAATTTATTTTGAGAACTATTAGTTTATTTTATCAAAGACTTACAAAAGGTCTAGGTGTGTATCAACGTTGGATGCAATTTCTGATGTTCTATATGCTGCATGTTATGGCCCATCTTTATCAAACTACCGTTATCTGGCGCAATATACCAAAGTAAAACAGTTTAGAAATGTACATGTGAACACGAAATCCCTTCCTCTTATCCAAAAAAAATCGTTAATTAACATCAGAAATTTAAAAAAATATGCATTATTTGATGAAATAGTAGTCGAGGATTGCAATTATTGCAAACGATTATTGGTTGAAAAATTATTAGGGTTAAAGCGTTATTACTTCATAATGATAATGAATTTTTTTTAAAGTGAGTATAATTGTTTTCTAATTCAAATGTGGGCATTCATGTTCTACTCTACATTTGTTGACTGGAATTCTGGACTGCTACCGGGAACACACATTAATAAAAGCAAGACCACGCGATTAGGCACTAATTGGTCAATTTATACCACTCATCTGACTTTTGATTACAGTTTACGCACAATTTCTCTTTATTAGAATTAATAGAGGTATTAATGGATAGCAAAGTATGCGATTTCGACACCAAATGAGTACCCTTTCGAACCACATTTAGAGCATCTCATTTAAGATGTAGTGGATCTAAGGTGGAATCAAATCTCTTATTGTGAAAACACGTGCAGGATGATCGACATTTTTATCGATCAAAGAAATTTATAATATAAATTAATAATTTTCTAGATATATGAATTGACGATAGTCAAAACAGAATCGGATTTTCAATACAGCGCAAGGAGTTTTTAAAATTTATTTTCCTTAACAATATTAAGCTGTAAGCGAAACTTTCTTTCACTTAAAACTGGAGGAACTCTCTTTGACCATCATCCCTGATTCCATTCTGCTTGGTAGAATTATATCTTTCTAATAATTGATATTTGGCGAGTTTTCCATAAACTTTTTATCCCTCCTTATCAAAAGCTGTCACTCCATTAATAAACAAAAGCTTTACGTAATTTATTTCTCTGTTTTTTAAAATAAAACTAAAATATTATATTTCCTTAGTGAATATATTACTTCTCCGAAAACAATGTAACTTTTCTTTATTCTTAATAGTAAATATTAATTTTGGCATCATAAATTGGCTCAGACTCGTTATAAAATGAGAATAGGATCGTTTGAGCATCGATACAATTATGATATAATTTATATCTATTAGACTGCTCTATTGTTTTCCATTTGACATGCGACGTCTCTAGACGTTCCTTGACGATTTACAAGTGTCAAACATTTTTTAAACAATTACGCAAACGTAGGCCTATTATTATAATCTTCCAGATTGAATGAACCCTCAAAGCATTTATCCTAATATAATAATAATTACTGTTGAAATTTAAGATAAAAAATAAAATGCAGCGGAGTTGAGAACAACGGGCTTCCCCCATTCACATAAAGAATAGGGATTTCCTCGCATGCTTCCCGCACGAGACAGAGCCTTCTTCCGCGGGCCGAGGTGACTTATCGCCCCAGATGCATCTGAGCGGGGCCGGCCTAGATGTCGCCCTGGCGGCGCGGCGCGCGGCAGGCCCCTGGAGTCGGAGGTACCGTTCGGCGCAAGGGCTCCCGCGGCGGGACGCACGGACCACCCGCCGAGCGCCGCGTCCGCGGCGAGTTATGTTATCTGGAGAGCGCCAGCGCCGCGCGGCCCGGGCACGCGGATGTCGCGACCCGCACCCGACACGACGCGACGCGACGCGACGCGACGCGACGCGACGCCGCGGCGGGCCATCTAAAGATAGCAGCGTCCAAAAAACAATCTCAACCAAGCTATATCCAACATTTAGGCTAATTTTGAGGACTAATTAAATGCTCTATTCTAATTTTAGGCTCCTCTGGATTTCCCAAAATCGTGGGCGCTGCTAGCTTGAGACTAAAGCTAGCAGCGCCCACCCAGAATCAATCTCAAAATAAATTCAAAAATCTGAAACTCTTCCCAAAATGTAAGAATAATTTTAGGCTCTTCGAAAAAAATTATCCCCGTGTTTATATTCCAAAATCAGGGCCGTACAAAGAGAAATAATTGACAATTATTCTTACGGGCCAATTAACAATAAAATCAAAAAACTTTAGAAAAAATCTGAAACCCTTCCCAAACTTTAAGAATAATTTTAGGCTCTTAGAAAAAATTTCCCTGATTTTTGGAATATAAACGCGGGGATAATTTTTTTCTAAGAGTCTGAAATTATTCTTCAAGTTTGAGAAGGGCGGCGGGCCATCTAAAGCTAGCGGCGCCCACGATTTTGGGAAATCCAGAGGAGCCTAAAATTCGGGAATAGAGCATTTAATTAGCCTAAAAGTTTGGATATGTTCTGATTGAGATTTGTTTTTGGGCGCTGCTAGCTTTAGATGGCTGATGCCGCGGCTAGAAGGAAGCGCAGAGGGAGGCCGGCGAGGAGGAAATGCAGGAAAGGGGAAGACGTGATGAAGAGGAACAGGGAGAAGAAAAGCATGGCGTAATGAAAGCGTAGAAGACGAGCACGGAGAGAGAGGGCGAGGTGGGAAGAAAGATAGGAAGAGAAGCTGGAGGAGAGGAGGAGGAGAGGGAGGTCGAGAAGAAGCAGGAAGAGGAGAAGGAAGAAAAGGAGGGGATTAAGAATAGGAGGAGGAGAAGAAGAAGAAGGAGGAGGAGGAGGAGGAGGAGGAAATGAAAGAGGAGGAGGAGATGGAGGTAGAGAAGAAGGAGGAGGAGGAAGAAAAGGCGAGTAGGAGGAGGATGGGGGGACGGGAATGAAGTGGATAGTATGGAGAAAGCGAAGAGACGTTTAGAGCAGAGGTAGGAAGCGAAGAGACACATAGAGAAATGGGAAAAGAAAAAGATAATGAGCGAAGGAAGGGAAGAAGCGGATAGGAGACATGTAAGGTTAGAAGAACGCTAAGATTACAGAGCAGCATTTGAAGAAGCGGTGAGGAGGATAGCGCGTCAGCAAGCGCAGAGGGAATTATCATAGCGGTAACGAGCGGAGGGGATGACGTTGGGGTGAAAACATAGTGGACGAGAAAGACACGAAGAGGAGGAGGATGAAGCAAGATGGAAGTGGTGAGAAAAGGGATGGTGTGATGGTACTAAAAGAAAATAGAGAGGAGAAAATGGGAGTAGATATTGACGCTTAAGGGAGGAGCAAGGAGAAGCATGAAAGCATGAAGGAAACCGAAGAAGCAGAATGGAGCGGAGGGAGTGGAGAGGGCAAGGACTGGAGAAGGAGGTGCGAGGAGGGAGGACAAGGGACGGGGAGGAAGTAGGGTGGAGAGTTATGTGAGTAGGAAGTGGAGAGTAGGCCGGTGAGAGAATTGGTGGTGAGAAATGAAAGTAAAGGAAAGAAAACGGAAAAGCAGGAGGGTGAAGCAGGAAAAAGCAAGAAAAGGCAGAGGGTGCAAAAACGGAAGAACCGAGGAAGGCAGCATGAAGAGAATGTTCGAAAAAGGAGGTCCCAACCTGGAGGAAGTGAAGAAGAGGGTGCGGAATGTGAAGAAAATATGAAAAGAATGAGGCTCATCGAAATTGGGAACTCGTAAATTAAATTATATCTAAAAATAGAAATGTAAGCTTACACTCAACACCAAAATGACCTTAATAATTTCAAAAAATTTGCAGTATTCAAAATTGGTAAATAAATTAATTGAAAAAATTGTATCACTATTTTAAATCCAAACTTACACAATTACACTAACGATACCGACAATGATCAACTGATATTCAATTTAAATGACGTGATCTAACCCTCACATCACGATCGAGGGGAACTGAATGACGGGCAGTTAGGTGGAGAACAGGAAACTATGCAACGGAGCAGGGTCAGACAGAGTAAGTGGTAAGTCATGATTTTCTACACGAAATACACGACGTTTTAAACTCAAAATTTTACAATTAAATTCACAGACTTGAAATTATTAATGATATTCTTAACAAAATTCATGTTCTAACCGACTCTTCATGGGCAATAAACAACTATGCGGACAGTGAGGTGCAGCCGAGGGAAATATACATAGGTGGATCAATAAATTTTCGGCCCTGACCAAGATAATGCTCATCTATGGGAAAACCTTCTGAGCAGGATATAGTCTTATATTTAACTTTTGTTATGATATGACATTGCAGATGACATTTCGCTCCGTTTTGTGGAGAGAGGTACTCGAGTTGGGTGCAATGAGCGAAATCTCATGGCGTTTGGTGTCTTCACGAAAACGCACCTGTGCTTACTTCTCAATTGCAAAGAATGCTGTGAAGGATTGCGGCTTTAATGAGTTGGACCGGTACAGTCCAGATTGGTCACCCTGCGACGTCTATCACTTATCAAAACTGAAGAAAAATCTTCGGTGAAGTTTTAAAACGACAATGAGGTGAAAGAAACAGTTTCTAACCATTTTTCAAACAAAAATTCGGAGTATTCTTTCAAAGGCCTAGAAATGTAATTATACAGATGTGAAAACTGGGTTGGAGTAAAGGAAGATTATGTTGAAAAGTTACGCAACTTTTTTTGTATCATAAATACAAGTTAGTGAGGGCGGAAACTTATGGAACCCATCTGTAAAACTGGGTGGGATCAGACACGACGAGTGGTGGGTGATGGAATGCATAAGGTCACAGTGCACCTGGGCTCAGCAAACGGCGGAAAAGTGGTGACTGTGAAATCGCAGCGCGTCTGCCAACGCACGTCCCCGCCGACGCAAATCGCAATTAACACATTAATTTCCAGAATATTTTTCTTCCGTGTACCAAGCATGTTTTCGCTGTTTTGCAATTACTCTTAGAAGTCTGCACAAAATTTCAAAATGAAGGAGGAGAAAGATATTCTGCTTGTGATGTAGTGTTAAAGGTTTCTTGTAAAAGAAATTATGACGAACGAGATGCAGTAAATAACAAAATTTTGCATCTTATTACAAGTTAAGTATTCTGCGGGTGCTTAAGAGTTGTAAGAACGTTGCAACATGTTTTATGTCGAAAATTATATCCATTCATTATTGTTAGGAAATCGTATGTAAACGAAATCGGATTTAAATAATTTGTATTTACAAAATAAATTATTTTTACTTAAAAAGAGGTTTATCTTGATTAACTATATCATCAAAATTTATTTTTATATTTAATCATCCTCGTCAAAAGTGAATTAAGTTTCTACTTCAAATACCACGGAATTGCAATCAATTTCAGCCAACTTTCTTGAATGTGTTAGGTAATTTTTATGACTCAAATAACTTGTCATATAATTTCAAACAACAGTTCTGTTCTGAAAACTGGTATGTCATATCATCAAATTTAACGATTATATTACTTTAAAAATCGTCTCTTAGTTGCTTTACAGGAGTGGTACTTGTAAAAAATTAGAGTTAATTTTTTTTTAATTGAATAACTTCCAAGTAAGAAATGAAAAATTTGTCTTTCGTTATAACTTAGTTTCTGAATGTCTAATTTCAACTTTTCTCATTTTTCACATTTATAGTTGCCGGTTTGGGGAATTTTTTTCGGGTGACTTTGCGGAAATTTGCAGAATGTGTTTATAATACATTAAATTGTTTTAGTTCTATTGAAAAGAGCAAATTAAAGTTGTACAAGTTAGATTAGTGTCATTTGTTTCGCAATACCGGAGAAGGAAATATTGTTCCTCGAAGTAGCGCAATTATAATAGACGTAGAGTATAACGAAGTTGTACCGGGACAACAAAAACCTGCATCTAAAACGCTATGTCACCTATAAAGCTACTACTTCACAAAAATTCCTTCAAAATATGTAGAACTTTGCATAGGAAATTTCATCAAAATCAAAGATGGTCAAATTTTAGGGGGAAATATTCCAAAATTTTCTGGGAATGACCCCCTTTATACCTCCAGAACATCTTTTCACTTCACATGATCAAAAATTGCATTTTAATTCAAAACAGGTGCGAGGTAGCAAAAAAAGTGCAAGGAAATTTTGTAAAAGAAAAAATTCACTTTCATTTAATAAACAAAAGTGAAAAGTTCCAAGCAGGATTTACATGGATAACAGATACTGCATTCTGATATCATCCGCCACATTTAATGGCGTCTTACGACAAGCCAAACCACAACATTTTGTGGCATAATGTGTCGTAATAACGAATCGTAAGAGAAACCGCGTCCAAAAGGTTTTGCATACGCGTGCGCGTTACAACGACCTCGTTAGATCTCTATTCATTTTTAGAAGATTAATGTTGACAGCTGGTAATAGCCAATAATGCTTTTATATTTACTTTGTATGGAACAGAAAGATGCATCGCGGGAAATTTCAAGAGTAATATTCGGCTTTTAATAGCAATATTATTCAAATAATTTAATTTTCCATCATCTACTATGTATATATTTTCTCGTTAGTTTATATCAATACTCTCGCACTATTATCATTAAAAGATCTAAAATTATTTTTTCACAATTAACAAACATGAACACGGTTAAGGAAATGGAAAACGAAGGAACCGATAAAAGAATGTAAAAAGAATAAAATTATTAACAACCAGCGAAGAGGATAGGGAGGAAAAGAGATGTCAGCGGGCGAGACTGCAATTTCCGCGACCGGAAGCCGTGGCGGGCATCGCAAGGAGCGGCGTCGCCAGGGCGTCACGACGCCTCGCCAGAGCGCCTGCCCCCCACCCGCTCCGCCCCGTCCTGCCCCCGCCCCCCCCTCGACGCCATGCGCCTCGCTGCCCGGCCCCCGCCACGCCCCGCCCCGCCCACCTGCGCGCCCGCGCACCCGGATAAGCATCAGCCGGCCACTGCGCCTCGACGCGCCGCGCCGCACCAACCTACTTACCCCCGCAACATCCTGTCGCCCTTATCGCGGACAGGTCGGAGAAACTGGCCGCCCCACGCCGCCACCCCGCGCCGCTCCGCCCCGCGCCGCCCAGCGCCGCCTCGCGTCTCCCCGCCCCGCCTCGCGTCCCCCGCCCCGCCTCGCGTCTCCCCGCCCAGCGCCTCCCCACCCAGCGTCTCCCCGCCCAGCGCCTCCCCGCCCAGCACCTCCCCACCCAGCGTCTCCCCGCCCAGCGCCTCCCCGCCCAGCACCTCCCCACCCAGCGTCTCCCCGCCCAGCGCCTCACCGCCCAGCACCTCCCCACCCAGCGTCTCCCCGCCCAGCGCCTCCACCCTGCCCGCCGCCCCGCGCTGGTCCCTCCCGCCCTCCGTCTTCACAGCGCGCCGACCTACCGTACCCCGCCCGCTCCCCTCTGACAGCAATGCACTGCATCAGCTCGTCCCACTCCTGGCACTGCCCCATCATGCCCTGCAGCGTTCAGCCCCGCCCCCACACCGCCCCCTCTTCTTCATCTTACTTTATCTCGCTCCCGCCCCGCCTCTCTCAACTCAGCCCATCGCAGTCCTTCCTCCTTCACTTTCCCCGCCCCTCCCATCCTCGCCTCTCCCTCGCCCTGTTATGCCTCTGCCCTGCAATATCCTTCGGGCAGCTCCTACCCGCCCCGCCTCACTCGTTAACGCTCTTCCTTGACCCGACCCGTCCACCTCATCTCGCCTCGCCCCAGCCCATCGCGCTCCGTCCCTCCCCATCCATTCTCGCTCCCTCGTCGCCCTTCCCCGCCTCTTCCATTTCACCTCTCCCTGCCCTTTGGGCTGACCCTCTCCGTCCCGACCCGCTCTCCTCCCTGTCCCGCCCCTCCTCATCTGGCCTCAAGCTGTCCATCATGCTCCATCCATCATTGTTCTTCCTCGCCTTTTTCCCCCTTCCCCGCCTCTTCCATCTTCGTCATTGCCCTCATCGCTCTACCTTGTAACGAACTTTTGACTGTTCCTCCCCATCCTTCCCCACTCCTCCCACCACCGGCCCTTCCCCGCTTCTTCCATCCACACCTCGCCTAACCCTTGCCCTCTTCTGTCTTGCAATGCCCTCCAGGGCACACCTCCCCCCCCCACGCACCCCCCCACCTTGGTTCATTTCGTTCAGCCAAACGCCTCGGGCCACACTGCTCTACTCTCCGTCACCCCGTTTCTCCCAGTCTCGAACCATCCTGTTCTGTCCAGCTCCGTCCCGCCCCCTCTCTCCCCACCGCCTCACGCCGCCACGCGTCACCCCACACCGCGCTCCGCAGCCCCTGCACATTCGCTTAACCTTTAATTAATCTGCGCTGCATCCAAATTGAATTCGTCTCTTGGGGGAAGCAACCTTTATCGAGGGTAATATCGCGAAATTGCCCCCCGGGTGGCCCGTTACACTTCCACAGCTGACTACATATGGAGGTATTATCTGCCGGAACCCGACGAGAGGCAGATGGTGGTGAGGCGACGGGACGTGTGGGTGAGCTTATAATGATGGCTGATCGCTTTCTCAGTGCGCCCGCCCATGTTGCATGATTCATGCGCGCCCGATGATTCATTCTCGTCGCCTGCACGCCGTCGTTAACGGTGTTCTTGTAGCAAAGAACTCGTAGATTCACGGCGACGGTGATATACTGGGGGTCATTAGAGTGTTCCATACTAAATAAGCTGTACTACTTGCATTGATTAGCGAAGTACAGTGAACCGTGAGGTAGCACATCGCACGGGTTTTACCAGTAACGACTCTGTACAACACGTTCAACGATCCTGGAAATCTTGCATCTCGAGCAGTACACGAGCTATTAAAAACTTGTGATCTTAATTTCAGTTATCTGATATGTGTTATCAGACACGTTCGCTAATAAATTCAGTTGAACACAAGCCTGTGAAGTTTGCAAGTCCCCCAATGTTCGATAGTGAGAAATAAAAATGTTTAAATGAGTTTCATTTCCGTAACCCATTGGACCGAAATCATTTAGTCGATATGACCCATTCTAGAAGATAGCTCTCAATATAAAATGTAAAGGGACGTGATGGAAGTCGCCTTCTCTAGTATTTCTCTTTGGCCATTTCTTAATCAGATTATGGCAATTTGCGGTTCTACCATTACGGTTATTAAAATGACGATGATTTTGGAAAATATTACTTTAATATTTATCTCTTAAAATTAATAAATGCGAATGCTCCTTTCGCCTGTGATACGTTTTAAAGCAAAAAACGATAAGCAAACTAAAATTTTGAATTCTGGTTGTCGTAAGGTAACATAACTGATATTTAATATTTGCGTACGATGTCTTCTAACTCAAGATACTTATTCAACTGCTTTACTAGCGTTAGTTCAAGTATAAATGATAGCAACGAGCAATGTTAACAAAATCGCATTAAAAACTTATTGCTCTGGAGTAATAGAAACTATTTTGCATCGAAAAACGAGCTACGGTTTCAGGTTTCGTAGAATAGTCTTGTCGAAATAAACTACCCACTTCTATGGTAGCAAATGATGTGATAACAGTATGACTCTAATCAACATTATTTTTTAAATAAAACATCGTTGAAGAACGTCTATCTGCAACACAATTAATATAGAATTATACCGCAACACAATTCATAAAGAATTATTTAGTGTAAAATTATTTGATGAGAATGATAATCACATATTTGAATACAACACAAGAAAGAATTAGATGTATAAAGACAACTAAATGTTTATGTTAAGTCACTGCCATCAAGCAACACACCATCATTAGATTTTGAAGTTAATAGAAAACTAAGAAGAACGAGTGTCAAGTTTTAAGCTTGTGGGAAAGAAGGAAATGCCGAAAGTCATGTGGAAGGAGCTATAAAAAATGTGAAAAGGCAAAATGATAATTTTGGAACTGGTAGCGAGTTTAAAAAGTATGTTACAAGAAAATTTGACAGATAACTTTTTGTGAGAGTTAGTGAATATATTTAGGAATATTTTAAAACAATTACACAATGAATAAAGTTTCTAATAAATTTAATATAACATTTGAGAGTATGTGACAAGTGGAAGGAAGTAGATAGATATTGGTCATGGATTAGATAGTTTCCTGCCAAGAGAATTCCAGTGTTGTATAGTGTTAAAAAAGTCATGTTTTGTTGATGAAACTGATGCCATTCGTAAGCCCTAATGCATACCGGAAGCTTTCCATGATTAAATTTTTAACTCCGGACCAACGAGATATCAAAAGAGGAAAAAACAATTGAAGAAAATTTTAAAGGACATTGAATTTTATTAATTAAAATAGTTTTGAGTGAGTTAAAGAAGGAATAAATCGACTAGATTAGTTACCGTACTACAATCTGACAATTAAATAGTCAATAAGGAATGTAGAAAAATTATATTTATTTAAAGAAAGTTAATATGTCTTAATGATAATAATTGGAAACTGTAGATAAGTAGTTTGGTTTTAGTTGGTAATTATTTTTTATTGTTTAATTTTCGTATATTACTGTAATTGTAGACATTTTTAGGCCCGCGGTCAGTAATTGTATGATATGTCTTATATCACCGTTTATATCACACCCTGATTGTAAATGCTGGTAATTACGAGTAATATGTGAGCGTATGATCTGAAAGAAAACTCCTCTGAAACGTAAACTTTTCTGTGGATGGAAAATTTTCGTCGATTGATTGGTGGATCTCGGAAAAGAACACTTTAACACACTCTTTTAATTTTTAAACTTTTGATATTCGGATTATTTTACAGCTTCAAACGAATCCCCCTTCCAGTAAAATTATTCTGTAATATTAATTTTTGGAATATCGCTTAATCTTACGAACTACATTTCCTAATTTTGTATTCATGGTGCACAAATCATTTTAATTGTTTTTTGTTGTTTTCAAGAATATAGTACGTGGACATGATGAAATATGACAAAAAATGGAGAGAAAATTGAATGTTGTGTTCACAAAGTTAAAATTATTAGGCAATGCCCATTTCAACTATGCGTATTTAAGACCATCTTAAATTCAGAATGACATCCCATAATTCACGTTCCATTATTATTTAGTTGCAAACAAACAAAAAAAGTGACATTGATAGCCCCACTAAACAGGAATACTTTCCCAAACACTCGTTATCTGTCAGTGGGTCCATAAACTTTCAGAATAATACAATATCACATAAGGATTCACGAGACACATTTCGTCTCCACGAAAAATCGTTGTGCAAATAACTCAGCGCGGAAGCCGCAAACATCTCCAATTTACCGAAGACAGAGTTTCTGGATATTCATCTGTGAGGAACGTGCTCTCCGTTGCTGGCGGCTCGGCGTGTTGGCAGCAGCGGCGACCGCGGGGGGGGGGGGCTGCACAGGTCTTGACATCCACGGGGGAAGGGGGAGGGGTTGGCAGGGCCAAGGAGGCGGGGCGGGGCGGGATGGGGTAGGGTGGGGTGGGGTGGGGTGAGGAGGCCAAGCAGGGATATTCGCACGCCTGGAGGTAAACGACCAGCCATCTCCCGAGACGCGGCTCCAGCAGCTGGCAGCCGCCGCCGCCGCCGGCTGGTGCATTTCGGAGGTCAACGAATGCACGTGGCATTTCGCCTCGCCCCTTGTCTTCTCTAGTCGACGCGCAGTGGGCGAATACGTGAGTTTTGGCGAACATTGTCTTAACGATGATGTACTAATGACACGTTATTCACTAGGGTTTCCGTCATCTTCACCAACCTTCTTCTTCTTCTTCTACTTCTACTTTTTCTTCTTCTTCTTCTTCTTCTTCTTATTATTATTATTATTATTACTCTCTCCCAGTGCGCTGCTTCCTAAGTGCAATGTTTTAATTATTTTTTTGTTTTTGCGATATTCGTTTGAAACTTTCTCTGCGTCGTGTTTACTCTTTCTCTCCTCGAATATTTTTAAAAATTGTATTTTTTATTCTGCCCTAATATCCATCCATTTTAAACTCTTCGTTTTTTTAAAATGTCATTAAAATGCATTGACATCTGCGATGATGCACTTCCTTTATTAACTCAAATGGTTAAATTTATGATTTATCTGATGGCTAGCCCATTTATCTCATCATCATCATCATCATCATCATCGTCATCGACATCATCCTAAAGGCAAAAGAGTGCCTTGTCGCTGCGATCTTGACATTCTGTCCTCCGCTGTCCTCTTCATCTCCGCCTAGTTTTTGAAGTGTAATTCCTTCTGAAGTTATTCTAAAATATTCATTCTAAGTCTTGCACTTTTTCAATAATTTTACAGTTTGAAATTGTGCTTAAGAATTGGTCATGTCTGAAGACGTGTACAAAGAATTTTGCTGTCCTGCTCCAAATGATTTTCAGTGGGGACCCATTTATCTCATTAACATTTAATTAAAAACATCTATTACGAAATGGGCATCCTAGATATATTAGAAAATGTATATTTGTAGGTCGACAGAACCTGCCCAGATGGGAACTCGGAATGTGAATTACCTGTTGAAGATATTAATTTGGAACTCTTACTCGGAATTATATTACTTCAATTATTATTTTGTTTTATGCTTATAATTCGAATAATTTGAAATTTATCATATTAGAATCTAAACGTGGAGCTTCCTTGCTCTTCACTTGATTACAGTACTCAAGTTTGTTTACATTTACAGTAGCTCCTATAATACTAAAATCAACATACGACACAAAAAATACAAATAAATATACTATAATAACATAAAATTCCACCTGGCATACTTCTTACTCACGTTCTTATTACAAAAATTAATATTTGAATTCCAAATTCTACTCAAAAAATTGCCTATTACATTTCGCTACTTTTTCGTTCAAATTCATTATTCAAATATAGAATAATGAATATCTTTCACAGAAACTTAAAACGTTATATTGCGACCATGCGCGTCATTCTCTCAACATTCTGTCAACCAAGGTAGATGTCATCTTACGAATACTGTATCATTATTATTAAGTCAAATAAAAATGCATGACACAAATATTCAGTCTATTTTACCAAATGATGATTTCGTTTCCATTGTTACATATGTGTAATAATTCTAAAAATGGGCCGTAATTACCTCTTTGTAGTATATTTGATTAACATTTCAGCAGTTTCATGAGATCTTCTCCACATGATGTTCAAGTTACATTTGAAAAGTAAACAGCCATTTATTTTGTACACCTCGGAGGTCGGTAATTATCCTAACACTTCAATTAAGAGTTTGTGAAGTCAAACATGAAAAATTATAACATGCGGGTCTCCTTAGTAATGGGATCAGCATTACGTAAGGTTCCGGAGTCAGGTTACCCGGAACATTAGCGACCATCACTGTACGTGTTCATACAAAACGTCCATGTTCAAACTCGCGACCTTTGCGACCAGGCGTGACTTGGTGGACTCCCCAAACATCTCGATTAGTCGAGCTGACACTCGTGCATTGGAGGGTACGACAAAAACTTGTTCCTTTAAATGAGATAATTTACAACTATCCCGCGTACCAAGGACAAGATACGAATTTGGATAGCCGTCAAGGACGCTAGTTGTATTTCAAATGATCGGTGAATGATCTGATTTCACTGCTTCTCGTATTCATAGAAGTTTGGAATGTGTACAGCAGGCACGTCAAACCGCGCCCGCACGAGCTACTTACCCGCCTGGAAAACCAGGTGCCTCTACGAGCATGGGTCATTTCCCCTCACTTTGCTCTCCTTTCCCTTCCAAATCCAGAAAGGGAGGACACGCGCAAACTGAAGCGACGCCCAGCGAGGAATAGTGGGTTCTTATGAAAATATTTTGCCTGATTTTTTCTAGCAAGCAACCGGGATTTGAATTATGATTATATTCTTTACTATTTATTACTATCTTATGTTCATTTTTTTTAATTCTGCATTTTATTAACATTTTTGTCAAGGGACAGGAATATCATTGAATGGCCAATTCTTTCTTTGTTTTCGTTTTGTTTTATGTTTTTAAATCATGAAGTGATTTATTGTATACAGCAAAAATGAGAAATACGAGGTTTGGGCCAGAAGTCATGGCAACTATTTTTTTGTATGAGAATATGAGTAGGGGTGGAAAATTTCAAATATACACATGAAGGGACAAGGTATAAACTAAGTGGTTGGACATTTATCAACATACAGAAATTGAATTTATCACATTTATTAAGGTATTTGAAATGACCTTACTCGTTTCATGTTCTAGGGCATTTTAGTGAATACGACTTCACGAATTCGAAAAGCATTACATACCCATTCTAAAGGCCTGATTAGGTAGATACTCGATTACCGCACATCACCTTGATCCGCACATTCACAGGTCGCCATGTGCATTGCTGATCATTGGTTGCTGTGCATCTTTGTAGAAACTTTCCCCGCGCATCTCGTGGCTGTCCGGTATGTATTTCATGAGCTTCCACCAATTCCCTGTGTCATTCTCGGGCATTCCTTTCATGGTGAACGGCTCTCTTGGAGTAAGGGCGCTGCTGGAAACATGATACATTCACCTCGCACGGCGGGAGACGGACAACTGATTTTAAATTGCTCTCTGTGCTAATAGACAGAGCCATGTGATGATGTAAACACACCCTACTGAAGCTTTTCTTTCAAGATATAAATGAAATTTTGAGATCCGATAACATTTCTTTTAGAAAAGAAAAATTGTTGCCATGACTTCTGCCTAGGTCGGACAGCGCTTTTAACGGACAAGAATCTTTGTCATTTAAACCTCCTAACACGAACATAGAAAGTTAAAGCTATTATATCACTCTTAGGTAAACACGATTACAAAATCACGATACTTTCCATTCAAAATTGACTTGACCATTTAATTTTACACGCAACTGAGGTTTTGAACTCTGATATATTATTTCATTTTAATGGATCATTTCTTTGTTTTAAGAGAAAATGAAAATCAATATAGCAAAATCTGTGACAATGACTGTCAAATATCCTCTCTCAAAGACTGGCATGGGCTAGGTATCCAGTGACATACCGCCTTGTCAGAGCCTTTGTACAACTCTTACTTTTAAATCTCCCGCCAGTACCCGCGAGCTCTAGTAAGTTTGTTATCTTGCTCGCGATCTTGACATGCCTGGTTTACAGTTTTAAACATACGTGTACCCTTTTATGACATTTTCCAAATATATCTGAATCTATCTCACTGAGTGGGTCTCTCACTGTCACTCTCCAGCTGGCGGTCTCTTTCTCTCTTTGTGTCAGTCTCTCTCACGCTCTCTCTGACGTTCTGTCTCTCTCTCCTCTGTTCTGTCTTTTCTTGACTGGCTCTTTCCGTCTGTCTCTTTCTATCCGTCTGTCTCTTTCTATCCGTCTGTCTCTTTCTATCCGTCTGTCTCTTTCTATCCGTCTGTCTCTTTCTATCCGTCTGTCTCTTTCTATCTGTCTGTCTCTTTCTATCTGTCTGTCTCTTTCTATCTGTCTGTCTCTTTCTATCCGTCTGTCTCTTTCTATCCGTCTGTCTCTTTCTATCCGTCTGTCTCTTTCTATCCGTCTGTCTCTTTCTATCTGTCTGTCTCTTTCTATCTGTCTGTCTCTTCCTATCTGTCTGTCTCTTTCTATCTGTCTATCTGCTTATATCTTTCTGTCTGTTTCGCTCTTTCTGTCCCTCCCACTTGCTCCTTATCTCTTGTTTCTAAAATGACAGTTAAACTGTCATTATTTTTAGGTCGCTTTCCAACATCTTGGCCTTATAGCGACCACTGTGACTTTTTCAAACAGTACAGGAACACGTAAGTACAACACAAAAGCACACAAACACCCATTTCCGAGGCGTGACTCGAACTCGCGACTCTCCGGTCCGAGATCACTACTGTCTTAGCGATCTCGGTCAACGGGCCGACGATGCTGTCATTATTTTGGCTATTATGCAGCAAACAAATTTTGTTCTTTGTGCACGTAAGGTTCGTCGTTATTTTGAACATTTAGAATTAGCGACCAATATAAAAGCGATAAATGTATTTTTAGAGCAATGAGGAAGTCATAAAATAGCTTAATGGAGGTTATGAGTATTTTTAATTGCTGAGTAATTCACGTGCTTCAAATCTGTAGGTGCATTTACAATATCAGAAAAAAAATGTGTTAACTTTGATATTGTAAATGTTCTTAATATGATTTTTCCTTTCATTTCTTTTAGATGTCATTGCAGTAATTAAAAATTAAGGAAATAATTTTCAAAATATTTAGAGTAATAAAAGTATCTCATATATTTTTAGGAAAGTTAAAGTGTTGGCATTGATATGCTTGTATTTAAATATAACAAAGGAAACGTAAATAATTTCATTGAATTATTCTTCCCTTTAAAATTCATTAGTATAAGTTAGAAAAGCGCGTAACGCCTTGCAATGTCAAAAAATAGTATTAAGTATTAACGAATAAATTGTGTAATTTTTTCTAGGATATATGATACTGATAGGGTATATGATATCTAGGATATTGAAAAATACCATGTCTTAAAGCAAGTTAAATTTACAAAAATAGTATTTACCATTGAGAAATTAATAGCAAGAAAATTTATACAGTAATTACTTTCCTACCTTTTTAAAACGTTCATTTAACTTTTCCATATTATTCAATGACAACCGATAAAGTTCTTGAATTCAAAGAATGTAACAAGAAGACAACTGTTGCTTGATAGCTATTTTGGCCGTCTACGATGAAAGAAAATATTAGAAACATTCTCTTAACAGATTTGAACTCTCTTAATAGATTTGAATAATCAATCAAGGGACGGTTATATGGTCCATAGACGATCAAAGCATACATAGTGCTCCTACATTTCTTGCATTATTTAAATTTCCTGCAACTAAAATTGTTTAGAGTTACAAGGAAATCAAAAGTAAAAGATCAACAGGTCATGGGGTAAATGACCTAAACAACGGAATAATTTACTGCTTAAGATACGTTTATCAACAATTACCTCCTCTATGTCTACGTTGTCAGTTACCTATCTTGCACCAATAAATCAACAGCAAATTACTTCAATCTCCTTTGATTTACAATATTTTCTTATCGTCGCTTTATATTGTTATCAGTAAAAATTTTAAAAAAGGGTAATTCTTGGTATGATTATTTGTTGTGATGATCAGTGAGAAATAATTTGTTGATATATTTTTAATATAATTTTGATGTATAACTATAAATTGTGAGCAACTTTGTAAATTTTATTGTCATTAATAAAATAATATGAGGCCCTTAATAATAATAATAATAATAATAATAATAATAATAATAATAATAAAGAGTGTGTGTTATGTTAATGGCAAAATAAAAAAAAATCTTTTGGACTTCTTTTTCAAAAGATAAGCCCAATTCCAACTCAGGCATGCTTGTCTTGTCCACTGTGCGCCATCTTCCGACGGACCGTGGTGGCAGCCGTGGTGGCAACCGGTCACAGCCATCAGCACCACGCAGTGCGGACGCTGACATTTGGCTGTTTTGCAAAACGAAAAAACTGTTTCCACCGCCGCCTCTGATGACATTCTGTAGGTTTTAAGCTAATGAAAACGTATGCGTATTCGATAAAATAATGACAGCCCATGCTTTATCCGACGTGGCGTGTTTGGCCATGGCGAAAACCAAGCGTAAACACGGCCACTGATCCCCCGTACGCCTCTGACAGGACTGCCGAACAACGCTGTTCGCTTGGGTTAACTCCAGAAAAAAAACACGATATGACACGATGGTACCTCATCCCCAAACAGTGAACTTTTTCTGGTCAAAAAATCTTCTCGCACCGGATGTGTCTGTTTCTTTCCATTAGATCCACTAGCGTTGTTACAGGTATACTGAATACAATTATACAGTATACGAGGTTAAATATAATTGGGATACTTAAACAATTGTCTTACCACTAACCATTGTATTACTCTACGTACGGACCATTTTATTATCTCTACGGATCAAGTAGGCGTAATTAATAATATGTCATTTACGTTTGTGGCGCAGAACATCAACCAATTTCTTTTCAAAATATTAATTAGTTATTGAAAACTCAAAGATCATATAAAACATTCTCAAAGGCATTGCACATATTTTTGTCAAATTTCACTTTATAAAAAAATGAAAATATACCGAGGGAAATCTTACTATCTAGAATTTTGTGGAAGAGAATCCTTATAATGTTTAGTTCACGAGTAGGTACTTCCACATAACTTCCATGTACCTTTACATATAATCTATTGTGCATTACATTTTCTATAGAGCAATAAATGTATTGGATTTAACTAATTAATTAATTAATTAAATGTATATACTATTGATTTGGCATTATTAAAGTTGAGTTATTTGTTGATGGTTTACAAATATTTGTCAAGAGTGTAAAATCAACAAAATTTCATTATCATAAATTTGTGACTTATGCAACTCTTTAAAATATCAGAATTTTGACTTAAATCACTGATGTTATACTTTCCTTTAATTGAGGCGCCACTTGCGTATTGTTGTACATTTCTACTTGATGAAACGAGAATTAAACGAGAATAAAACGCACACAATGCCTTGTTCAAAAGACACATTCGTGTCTTGTGGGGAATTAACAGGTGATAAAGTACAGATTTTGTTTAATTAAATTTTAAAAAAACATTCACAAAGCCAGTGAACTCTCTTGCTGGTAAAATAGTGTATTATGAATGTGAGAGTAACAGTTCGTAAACACACTGCATTATCACACGTAATCTGGTATATGTGAAGTAGGAATTATAAATGCTTTATTGAAATTGAATTATGAATTACACATAGACGGTACTGTGAAAATATCTTGTGTGTTAATGTGCATACCGGTCAAATCATTACTCATTTTTTCCAAGAATATTACAACATTAAAAAAAACTTGCAAGCTCCCCGCGAACTTTTATTACAGTAAAATTAAAAAGAAGTTCGCTGGAGGTTGATGTAAACCAAGAACCAACTACAAGACAGGGAACGAAGCTCGGTAGCCACGGTACTATCACGGGCGAGACATGAGATATCGCTCGCGTCCGGGCTGCGCGTGAAAGATGAAGAAAGCCGCCGATATTTACAGTGGCGGCGTGTCCGTTCGACGTACACGGGCAGAAATTCGCGTAAATGCAAATTTATTCCGAAACGCAGATAATTACGCGACCAAGGACGGGGAAGGGTCGTGGATTCGAAGCTGGAATCGCGCCCAGTTCCTCCGCGATGCTGCCAACCGGCTTCGGGGAGCAGGCTGGGACGAAGGCGGAGAATGAGGAGGTGGAGGTGGTGGTCGTTGAGGAGGGAGGGGAGGGGAGGGGAGGGCGCGTGGCAGTTCAGTCGACCTGCTCCCGGCCACGCGCTGCCACGCGACCCGCCGGGCCGAGGAGTCCCAGCCACCGAAACATTTTTAATTTTTTTTTTTGTTATTTAAGGTTGCATCAAATACAAGGTCATTAGCGACCACTATTGGATGTAACGTTATGGTATGATGATGAAATGACGTGGTTGATGATAGGGGGGAAAGGACGAACACATGCAACCATGCCCGAGAAGGGACTCGAACCCGCGATCCCCCGGTCCGAGATCACTACAACACTACTGCCGCAGCGATCTCGGCCACGGGTCCGACTCCGTAACATTGTTGAAATGAATTTAAGTATCCTAAATAGAGGAACCAATATTTTTACCTTGCGAATAACAAATTTCTCTTCCCCTTTAAAAGTAAATATTTACACGGCTTCGTAGTCTCCTTCAAATAAACGATCAAATATTTGGGCGTCCTCCTGGATATTCGTCTCACATAAAAATCGAATATTATTAATAGACTGAATAAAACTTATGGAGCCCTACTCAAATTATGTCCCATCATTTCTTCATCTCTAAAACGTGAAAATTCTCAATTTGTTTTACAAATTATTCCCAAGACCGTCAGTAACTTAAGCAGCCCCAATCTGAGGAGGTGCCGCTTCTTCCGTTCTGAAACCCTTGCAAACTTTCCAGAATAAAGTGCTACGTACTATTACCAATGCCCTGTGATGCATAACCAACTGACAACTTCATAGAGGACTGTACAGAGAACCAATTACCTATTACATTTCCTTACTGTAGTCAAAATTCTTTTCTAACCTCCAAACTGCCCCTTGCACCAGCCACTTTGATCTCCGACTTGCTCCTACAATAATTAAATACCATCTCGCAGAAGATCTGTTCCGTTCCCCATAACTTACATCACCTCTCATTCTACCTTCCTTTCCTCTTACCTTCAATATTATCAAATGACAACAATCGTCATAGAGGTACCCAGTGGGGATGCCCTCGCTCAGATATAGGGGTATGATGGGGCGCTAATTTGCAGTTACTTCAGGCCACTGTCGTGCATCCATCTATTATATAATACATCTAGAACATCTAACTCCACCTGTTAAGTTGAAATCCCACTGATCTAGTTAAATAAAATTTTAAAAATGTATTTCAAAATAAAATCCTCCGAACGTTGACCAACGCTCCATGGTATATATCCAATTAATAGCTCCACAAAATATTGAACATTGATACTATCACACCGCATATTCCAACATTAACAAAAAATTCTTCACCAACTTAAACCTGGTTCCCGGCGCCAGAGTCTACAATCTGGGAAAATCCAGTAATGGTCCTATTAGAATTAAATCACGCCTCCCTAAAGATCAATTCAGACCACCGTAACTATCATAAACTCATAATCCTAAGTTCAATCTCTCCTTCCCCATACACACTCCCATCACACCACTGTCCTGAGCCTAAAATTAATTTAAACGCGGTACCCATTCGGGATTCCCTCTCGCATATAAAAAAATGTGTTGAGTTAGTTTATTTGCTAGTACCCCGGTGCTTTTTGTGTCAATATTGTAAAACTTAATTATTTGTAACCCTTCGTATTTCAATGCTGTAAAATGGTTTATCCACCATGGTACAATTCTTAAAATTAAAAAAACGCATTGTTGACGGAGAGGCTTTTCGGTTCAGGTCCGGTCAGTGGCGAATTTTCAACACTAGCTACCTAGCTGGATCGAATTTAATGATTGTCTGGAGAAGTATTCCAGCGGCCAGCTTCTATTTTTTAATAATTTTTTATCATTTATGTTTTTCAAGGACAAATTATATCCAATACCACAAGATAAGATCATCTAGTGCAATGCCCTCTAAAGAACGGATCGGCAGTTTTCCGTTATTCTTCCGATGACTACTATGCAAATACTTGAGCAGTACCCCAAAAAGGCCGTGGATTGCGCACGATCATTCCTCATTCTTGTCTTCTCTACTTTCCTCTTACACACACTCTTACATGCACTGCGCTAGCAGACCTGTCGGGAGACCAGTCTGGAGCTTAGAACCTGTGCCGGCAGGGGCGATGCCCCGCTGGCGGAAATACCTGAAAGAGGAAATGTTCGCAAGTATGCGTGTAGGACGGCGCCGGACTTCACGTGCTAGCAGGAGTAGAACACCGCCGTATACGAGGATATATCATTACACTTACGGAACTAATGACCAAAGTAGATGTTGCGCCCGGAGTCAATAAATACACCCTCACATCATGTCATCTTGCCGGTGCGACGAAAAGCCGCTGCTAACGCTGAACCGTATTACTCATTTACGTATAGCCACAGCGCGCCACAAACGCGCAAACCTACATTCCATTCTTATTCCCTAAAGATTTCCTGCATTCTAACATTTCCTTTGATAGTAGGAAATGGTGTGGCATTTACGATGCTTCTATCATCGAAATCAATATTAGATGGGGAGCCTACATCTAATATTGATTTCGATTTCCTTTGATTTCTACTTCTTTGGAGACAATTTATTCGTAAACCTACGTATGAGATACAAATAACAAAGCAACCAGGAAATAATAAAGAAAACATTGCATGTTTCATTTTGTAACATGAATTCACTCGTTTGAAGTACATTATCGGTTGTGGAAGTACATGCCATGAAGTGAAACTTTTAGAAACTGTTTTTTGATGTTATTCTATTTATTTTGCTGAATTGGAATACCGAAAAAACAAGTTAGATTTTTTTATCGAAATCGTCAAATGTAAGTTAACCTTATGGAAGATTATACATGTTAGAACTGGGATAAAAATACTATAATGTACCTCTGGAAAAATGAACTTGCTGGTCACTGTGAGGTTCTTCTCAACCACCACCAACTCTGCGAGCTTTCTGCAAGACAAATGTCTTCAAGATAAGGAAAGCTACCAGACCTGAGGATTTCGCTCGACATGAAGATGGGGAACGTGTGTACTTGGCGCTGAGATGGTTTCACGACGTTGTTTCTAAAACGTTTTCCCCGAGTGAGTAGACACAAACTAGCTTATGTGTAGCAACTTCGACACACCACCATCATCATCCCAACCGAGAGAGTACAACCCAAAATTTCTTCGCAACAAAAGAAAGCAACTTCACAAATACCTACCCCGATACCAGCGACGTGTATTTCATCATGGTGTAATTTACAACAATTACGAAGGAAGATTAATGCGGGCGCTTAAAAGCAGTTCGCGCGCGTGAGAAGAAGGCACGCTCGTGTCTTGGACTTATCCCAACGCCCCGTTATATAAACGAACGGGAGCCTTCGTGTTCGCCAACACGCGCCGGGCGATCGTGGCAGCCCACGAAAGAGGATATTTAAACGCGGCAATGAGCATTGATGATATAGGTGCTTCAGGACGCGCATGAGATCATGCAACCGGTGGCAGTAATTGAAGGTATAAATAATAAACTAATATTACGCTCGGTTCGAAGGCACCGGTAGTAAGAGTCGTAAATCAAAAGTATCGATAATTTCGCGATAAATTTCTGAAGGGCAGATGCAAGCCTCGTAGATTAAACTGCTCATAGAAAATACAAACATGGAATATTGTATTGGCGACGTTGTACGTTCAACGTGTCAGTGTAGTGGAAGTAGATTTGATGTAGCTGGCTTCAATGTTTTCTTGGGGATCATATTCCTCTTCTGCTATTGAATAAGAAGTATGATGAATAGAAATACGATATCATAAATCAGTAATGACAACACTATCACAATATATTAAGAAAACTTCATTAAACAACATAATTAATACTACCTAGTTCATTTACTCCATTTGTAGAATTTAATGCTCAAAGTTTTATACAGAATATAAAACGTTGGTCAAGTTTCACTGGCTCTGACAATTTCTTTCATTACCCCTCTGAATACATGTGTATTTCAAATACAAAATAGCTATCATGTCATCTAATTTTTGTGCTTCAACAGACTTTTTTGTCCCTTGAATCTATTAATTGGATGAAACCAATATATTCTAATTGGTTCCTCAATGTTTTTAAGAACCATCTCGTGGTATATCTACGCGAGCACGTCAACCTAACAACCATTCGGGAAGGTCTTTTAATGAGCCGGAGGTCGAATGAATTCCTTTGGACACGTACTCACACTACAGGCGACATAAAAACAGCCCTCGCTGCTTCATAAAAGTTATCAATGCATCAGTATTAATCCTCCCAGCCAACGAATTACCATTAGCTTAGTTCTCACGTACTCCACATTCAGACAGGGTTAGAAAAAAAAGAAGCAAATGAAATCTAACAACGCCCACGGATCCGACCGTTCTGGTTTCAATTTTTTTGCACCGTTACGTGTCCGACGACAAGAGAGCTACTATGCCAGGCATGTTCCCAAGAGGCTTCTGTATTGACCACCCATCGCCTGGAATGGCATCTGGAGCAGAGAACACGCCCTATTCTTCCTTGTTGCTAATTACAGCTTACACCATTCTCTAGACCAGATGTCGGCGAACATAATATAGTCACGCATCTCAGTTAATTTCCAAGAGAAAGGAACGGACAATTTCCTGCATGATCGCATTTTAAAATCTAAAAATAGGCATCCAGGTAAAAAGGATACTCTTGAGATGATCTTGACCTGCACACATATAAAAACATATTAGATTTCCCCATGAATACTTTCAATTTCGTTTGTTGAGAATAATCAACCAAGAAGCTTATCGCTTTTTACAAAAAATATCTCGTCTAAAAGAAAACGTGTGTTTTTAACTTTTCAGTATTCCAAAAAACGTACATTTTGGTGTACAATATAGTACAACTTGTACTGCCACGTCCTTTTATGTGTGTCAAAAGTCAAGGCTGATTACCTGGAAAATAATGATATGAGGGATGTCATAACAAGCAAGAAATCTTCACTTGCATTTTCTAAATAAACTTGGGAAAATAACACTATAATAATTAAGAAATGCGCACAAGTATGCATGGAGTTTACAGTTCAGTCTTCGGAGCTGAGCTCCGTAATTGTTTTCTTGTTTTCCTTGCATGAAAGCACATGATACTTGGTACACTTTTCGTTGCACAGTTTGCACACGCATAGATCACTGGCGGTGTGATATGTGGTTGTCTCGCAGAGTTTATGGTGGAATCTATGGACCACTAATCTGTTTACTACACTTCTAATTTCCTGGTTTGGTTTTGTCCAACTCCTGTCAATCATGGCACTCGTGCAGTAGAAGTTCTTCCACCTCTTCTCTCTTCTGTTGTCTTTCCGCTAGCAGTTTGTTGTATGCTGTGGTAGATAGTAGTAATAGATTTTATATTTTAGGTCCTCAATTAGGAAGGGCTCTCTGGTTAGTAGAAACACGTATCTGGATGGCGTGTATTTTGATACGCCTAGTACTTTTTTCAGGTACAGTGCCTTGATGTTTTCTAGTACTTTTAGATCTCTTAGTTTCAGGTATTCTCCTATTACGTGGATTCCATATGTTAATATAGGTATTATGATGGTGGTTGTTTTAGCATGTTTATTGTGGTGGTTGCGAGATAGTTTTCTGGTCCAAGCATTTCTTCCAGTTTTCCTTTTATATTTTCGCGAACTATGGAGTCAAATGCCTTGCTGTAATCGATGAATGCTGTATAGAGTTTTTCTTTGGGTGTCCTGAAGGCATTTTGTATGTCTGCTTGCAGAATGGAGATGGCTTGTAGTGTTGATCTTCCTTTCATTGTGATGGTGGATGTTCCGGAATCCAAATTGTTCTTCTGGTATTAGGTGGTCAACTTCTTTAGTCATTCTTTTAGTGATTATTTTCGTGAAAACTTTGGCGATGGTGTTACTCAGGGCTATTCCTCTGTACGAGTCAGGGGATTGTGCATTTCCTTTCCCTTTGTAAATTAATTTGATGATAGATGTTCTCCAGCTGCTGGGGATTTGATTGGTTTCTGTGCATTTATTGAATAGATCCCTCCATGTGTCTGCTAGTACGTGTATGGCTTCTTTTAGATGTTCGTTGTACGTTTCGTCTGGTCCGGCCGCTTTCCCGGTAAAACAACACTATGTAACTGCATTGACATGTTCATGGCACTAACAGTGTTCTTAAACCAGTAAGGTAGTATCAGTTGTGTATTAAACACAACATAGAGTATAATGTATGCATATTAACAAGAGTTTGCAGGCAAAGTTTTGTCGATTATAAGCACTGATACGCTATTCTTCAAATGAATGATAATTAAGAACATTGAATGGAATACATGGTAGTTTATCCTTCTCTTATTGATTGTCAGAGAGATATCGAAATTAGCATTTTTTATTCATATTTCTTCTTTTGCCTCAATTAATCAAGATAAATGAATATGACTCTAAAGAAATGAAGTATACGTAGACAAAATTAACAAAACATTTGCAAAATATTTAGTTAATTTAATTAGATCAAATCGAGGACATTTCCATAATTACTTTTTTATTTAAAATATTATGGATCGCTTTCCAAATTTTACGTACTTGGTACAAAACTTAACACGAGCTTTTAAACAGCTCTACATTGCACAACTGACTCGCGTCGTGAATTCTGCGGATGTTTATTGACCCCTGAAAACGCTCAACACCCTGAAGAACTAACTGTACGTTGCCCACATTAAAACTGCGTGTTCTAGGATATCGCGGCGCGGCGCTGTGCGGAGCGGAGGGTACCATTAACGCGGCATCCGGGGCGGCGCGGCCGCCCCCCCCACTGAACCTCGTTCCGCCTCGTCACACCCTACTACGTACATAATACCTGCCAGTTTCCACCTTGCCTTCAAACTAAACCCAGCCTCAAGATATTCCCCATTCCATTGGCATCCGCATCCCTTCGCGTCCCGATCAGGTGGTTCATTCAGATTCTGGAAAGTTTCTTTTCATTCCTTCCCTTTGTCCTGCCCCTTCTTAGACTGCCCGGAACAGTATTCTCCTATCCTGCATTGGACTACCATACCTCTCCTGCCCTGCCCTGCCCTGCCCTGCCCTGCCTGCACTCAGTGCACCACACTACACTGCACTGATTGCCTTGACATGTATGACCTTGCATTGTCATGGACTGCCATAGACAGTTGTGATTATAATGGACGGCCTCCTATTTCGCTCTGTCCTCCCTGTTCCGACTTCTACAACGTCTACTTCCCTGTGCTGTCCACCTTTCGTTGTTGTCACAATACACCAACCTGTTTGCGTACCCCTCCCGTGCTTTGTGCTGCTCTTGTATATCGGTCATGGAATGTCCCACCCTCCCTTGTCTCACGCTGCCTTGCCCCACATGAGTAGTTATTTGGCTACTCATGTGGGACAAGGCAGCCTCAGGGGCCTTCCTCAAGGCGAAATGCATTTCGCCCTGAGGCAGGGGACTATCGTAGATGTTTGTTAAATAATAAACATTTGTTATATTGTATGTTATTATTGTAGTGTACATAAATGATAATAAACAATATTATTGTTTAAATAATTAAATAATCCTAGAAAAAGTAAATATTTAAATATAAATATAAAAGGAGGTTACAAACTCTAGGCTTTTTGGGGAGGCCGTGACCCCTATGGCCTTCTCTGAATCCACCACTGTCCTAAGAAAGATTGCAGAACGACGGTCGAAACGGTAGCACATGTGCCTAGAACGCGGCGTCTCCCGGACAGCCAAATAGCTACTGACTGCGGCTGCGGAAGCCTACGCTCTCAGTTCTCCCATGTTGACTTTTTATGCCCCTGCCATCTCACGTGCCACTCTGCCCTGTCCAACCTTACACTACCTGCCCAATCCATTCCATTCTCAAGTGGCCTGCACTGCCTTATCATACCCCTTCCTGCATCCCTCTGCTCTTGTTTCACCTTCCCCATTGCCTCAATTCACTACCTGTCCGGTCAAATTCACACTAATCTGATTCGAGCTGCCCTGCAGTGTTTTTTGTTTTATTCCTCAGTCCTGTTCCGTCATATCCTGTCCCATTCCACCTTCCTCCACAGAGGTACAACTCCCTCCCCCACCCCGGCCTGTGTGTTTCGCCCGCGGCGGCCGCGTGTCGTGGCGCGCGCGCATGCGCACTGCTTCATGCCGCGCCCGCGGGGCCTCCCGCCCGGGGCGACGCGCCCCCGCCCACCGCCTGGTGTTCGTCTGTATTTACATTGCGCCGCGCCTCGCCGCTAAGCATCGCCTGCGCGAATGAATTCTTTTTCTCCTGGGGGATAATTGCGGAGGCTTCCGTCTTGACTCGCCCCGCGCCACTCCCGCCTCCCCGCTGCCCTTCTCGCGCCATCCCCCTCCCCGCTCGCCCCGCGCGCGACCGCCACCCATTGATGCAATTGATTGATAGTGATTGATAGGCGCGTCAACTGCTAAGGTCGTTAGTCCCGAAAATACAGTGCATGCTTTTTATCGATGGAGGTGGCGGTGATCTGGTGGTTGTCGAGATCCGGCGCCGACCTGTGTCGACTTGCGGGGATTTCCAACCACCAGGTATCTCCCACCAGCGGGGCACCGCCCCGGACAGCACAAACTCGAGGCTCCCGGTCTGGTCTCTCGATTTGTGTGGTGGTGTAGTGATGTGAGTGTGTGTATAAGGGGGTGAGGATAGGACAAAGAAGAGGATGGAAAGATTACGCGCGGTTCGTGGCCCCTTAGGGTACTGCTCCGCCATTCACCAGGTGTTGATCGGAGAAACCAAGGAAAACTACAATCAGAGCAGCCGATCGGTAAAATTCTCCTCCAGGCAGGTGCTGAATCCGACCTAACAATCTATTTAGTGTCGAAAACTCTGCCACCGTTGGAATTGCAACCCTACAACCTCCCGAATCGTCCTAATACAACGTACGTGCCTGCCAAACGCATCTCCTCGCCGCGAGCCCCTACGCCACACGCTTCTCCTCCACACGCCATTCGCACGCCACGCGCCTCAGAAAACGCGCTACCCAACCACGCGCTACTCAAGCAAGTGCCACCCGGGTACACGCCTCCTCGCGCCACGTCTCCCCCGCCGCGCCAAATGCCTCGCTGATGCGCTCGTCCCCGACACGCCAACAGCCTCCCTGTCACTCCAAACGCCTCTCCGACCGCGCCTCCCCAACAAGTCAAACGCCTCCCCGACACACCAAATACCTCCCTGACACGCCAAACGTCTTCCCGACACACCAAACGTCTCCTCAACTGGCCAAACATTTCTCCGACACGCCAAAAAACCTCTCCGATATTCCAAACGCCTTCCCGCATGCCAACCACCTCCCCGACCGCGCCTCCCCAACAAGCCAAACGCCTCTCCGACACACCAAATGCTTCCTCGGCACGTCAAACATCTCCCCAACACGCCAAACGCCTGGCCGACACGCTCCTCCCTGATACGCCAAACGTCTCCCTGACACGCCAACTGCCTCCCCGACCGCGTCTCCTCAATGAGCCAAACGCTTCTCAGACACGCCAAACGTCTCCCCATCACGCCAAACGGCTCTCCGGCCGTGTCTCCCTCAACAAGCCAAACGCCTCTCCAAAGCGTCAAAACGCCTCCCCGACACCCCCCAAAACGCCTCCCCGACACCCCCCAAACGCCTCCCCGACACCCCCCAAACGCCTCCCCGACACCCCCAAACGCCTCCCCGACACCCCCCAAACGCCTCCCCGACACCCCCCAAACGCCTCCCCGACACCCCCCAAACGCCTCCCCGACACCCCCAAGACGCCTCCCCGACACCCCCCAAACGCCTCCCCGACACCCCCAAGACGCCTCCCCGACACCCCCAAGACGCCTCCCCGACACCCCCAAGACGCCTCCCCGACACCCCCAAGACGCCCTCCCCGACACCCCCCAAAACGCCTCCCCGACACCCCCCAAACGCCTCCCCGACACCCCCCAAAACGCCTCCCGACACCCCCCAAACGCCTCCCCGACACCCCCCAAACGCCTCCCGACACCCCCCAAACGCCTCCCCGACACCCCCAAACGCCTCCCCGACACCCCCAAGACGCCTCCCCGACACCCCCCAAACGCCTCCCCGACACCCCCAAGACGCCTCCCCGACACCCCCAAGACGCCTCCCCGACACCCCCAGACGCCTCCCCGACACCCCCCAAACGCCTCCCCGACACCCCCAAACGCCTCCCCGACACCCCCCAAACGCCTCCCCGACACCCCCCAAACGCCTCCCCGACACCCCCCAAACGCCTCTCCGACATTCCAAACGCCTCCCCGACACCCCAAAACGCCTCCCCGACACCCTAAACGCCTCCCCGACACCCCAAACGCCTCCCCGACACCCCAAACGCCTCCCCGACACCCCCCAAACGCCTCTCCGACATTCCAAACGCCTCCCCGACACCCCAAACGCCTCCCGACACCCCAAACGCCTCCCCGACACCCCAAACGCCTCCCCGACACCCCAAAACGCCTCCCCGACACCCCAAACGCCTCCCCGACACCCCCCAAACGCCTCCCCGACACCCCCAAACGCCTCCCCGACACCCTCCAAACGCCCTCCCCGACACCCCCCAAACGCCTCCCCGACACCCCCCAAACGCCTCCCCGGCACCCCCCAAACGCCTCCCCGACACCCCCCAAACGCCTCCCCGACACCCCCCAAACGCCTCCCCGACACCCCCCAAACGCCTCCCCGACACCCCCCAAACGCCTCCCCTACACCCCCAAGACGCCTCCCCGACACCCCCCAAACGCCTCCCCGACACCCCCCAAGACGCCTCCCCGACACCCCCAAGACGCCTCCCCGACACCCCCAAGACGCCTCCCCGACACCCCCAAAACGCCTCCCCGACACCCCCCAAACGCCTCCCCGACACCCCCAAACGCCTCCCCGACACCCCCAAACGCCTCCCCGACACCCCCCAAACGCCTCTCCGACATTCCAAACGCCTCCCCGACACCCCAAACGCCTCCCCGACACCCTAAACGCCTCCCCGACACCCCAACGCCTCCCCGACACCCCAAACGCCTCCCCGACACCCCCCAAACGCCTCTCCGACATTCCAAACGCCTCCCCGACACCCCAAACGCCTCCCCGACACCCCAAACGCCTCCCCGACACCCCAAACGCCTCCCCGACACCCCAAACGCCTCCCCGACACCCCAAACGCCTCCCCGACACCCCCCAAACGCCTCCCCGACACCCCCCAAACGCCTCCCCGACACCCTCCAAACGCCTCCCCGACACCCCCCAAACGCCTCCCCGACACCCCCAAACGCCTCCCCGGCACCCCCCAAACGCCTCCCCGACACCCCCCAAACGCCTCCCCGACACCCCCCAAACGCCTCCCCGACACCCCCCAAACGCCTCCCCGACACCCCCAAGACGCCTCCCCGACACCCCCCAAACGCCTCCCCGACACCCCCAAGACGCCTCCCCGACACCCCCAAGACGCCTCCCCGACACCCCAAACGCCTCCCCGACACCCCAAACGCCTCCTCGTCACCCCAAACATCTCCCCGACACCCCAAACGCATCTCCGACACCCCAAACGCATCCCCGACACCCTAAACGCCTTCCCGTCACCCCAAACGCCTCCCCGTCACCCCAAACACCTCCCCGACACCCCCAAACGCCTCCCCGACACCCCAAACGCCTCCCCGACACCCCAAACACCTCCCCGACAACCCCAAACGCCTCCCGACACCCGAAACGCCTCCCCGACATACCAAACACCTTCCCGACACCCCAACACCTCCCCGACCGCGCCTCCCCAAGAAGCCAAACTCCTCCCCGACACGCCAACCGCCTCCCCGACAGGCCAAAAATGTTCCCAATCCGCGCCTCACTCAGACGCGACACTCCATCCCGCGGTTCCCCACCACACCTCATCGCACTAACTCACTGCCCGTTCCCACTCTATCCCTTCCCGTGTCACTCGATCTTTCCACACGTCTTCCCGCTTCCCTCATCCCTCCTTCACCTGCTTCTTCCTCCCGGGGGATAATTGCGACGTCGCGGAGCAGAGATTTCCCTCCCGCCCGGCCCGCGTCACCTCGCCCCGCCGCCGCCGCCGTCGCCTGGCGTTTGCGCCTTCCGCACCCTGATTAGAGAGGCGCGCCGCTGGCAGCCCCGGACTCTGGAATGTCAGTGCTTGGGCCGCGCGCGCAGGCAAAATCTATTGCTTCATCACAGGGATCACCTTTCAACGCACTGGTTGCTGGCCCGTTGTAACGGCCAGTACTCTTTAGGGGATCTGCGCGACTTGCTTCTGCGATGAATTGAATTTCAATAGGGGAAATTTTCACTGTCATTAGCAGATTTTCACAGTTATTTCAAAATTTACAACCTACTTCGATTATAATTTTTTTTGTTTTGAATATGTAAGACAGATTTTCCAGTTGAAGGTGCATTGGCTCACCTCTGTTCATTCAACACTTTATCCTTTTTGAAATTAGATATTAGATGTTTATTGGTGTATTGAAACGTTAAATAGGGAGAGAGTATCTTTCTCTACTCGTATGTTTTTCATTAAAAATTATGAATTGAAAATTTACAGATTTTCATGCAACAAATATGTTAAATCGACAAGTTCACTCCACCTATGTTACGCGTCAAGTTGGAGAAGTCAAACATCTCAATAATTATTTCGCTCTTTTAATAAAACAATTTTTTAAGTGACTATTCAAAATAATGGAACACGATGGAGTTTGATAAGACGGATTCAAAGTTTTCAACCACATTGGTTAGGGTTGATCCTAATTTTCATTACTGATTATCGCAATATCTCTGCTGCCACCACGGAATTTTACATTTAATTATGATAACCCATGCAAACTTGTCATGAATCCTTAGTAGAATTTTAGACAAAGATTTTTTATTAAATCTTTGGAAGTGTAATAATAATTATTTTATAACTCATCAGCTGATGTACCTGTCACTGACAGAAGTCTATCCTTACTCATACAAGATAGCCAGTATATTTCATTTAAAATTTGACAGAATATTACACTTTTCGAAAAACAACAACAAAAAGCGAAGAACAGACATATTTCCTAGAATATAAACATATTACATTTCTGTGCCCCTGCAATGAACACAACATAAAAACAGAATACCCACAATACCCCTTTAAAATCGCTGTTACGTCAATAATTGAGTCGTCTTCTCTCAGATGCCCTTAGAGTCCAACGAACAAGTTCATATAGCAGATGCCTTTCGAGTACACTGACAAATTACGATGTGGATTACATGAGTGAGAGTTCCGTTACCACTGACATTAGCTACAACAAACATTCGTTCCATTACCCTTCAAAATAACAGAAAATAGATCTCAAGCACAAAGGGATATGTTTGTTGAATAAATTGACAATGCATACTCTACACGTGTGCGATCAGGACATACAGGAACATGTCGGAAGCGCCACTTCTCATTCAAATTGAAAACACAATATTTATGTTCGGAAATCGTAAAAATATTTTAGACTACTTTACTGACTGTCCTATTGACAGCTGTCTTGTTTGGACGGAGGCCGACAGCCGCGTCAGAATTACACTGAAGATGGTCGAAAAAGCTTTATGCTCAAATAAACGCATACTTGAAAAAACAACGCCCTAAATGTATTTTTCTGGTGCAAATATCGTAAACTCCGCACAATTTCCTACCGTATACAAATAAATGAAGACATTCCAAATATTTGAAATTGCTATTGTTAGATTATTATGTAATGATTTTATATTATTTCTTCTTTTGTTTCTTTCTTTTAGAGTCACGATTTTTAATTTTAAGGTAATCATGTTAAATTTAAACTTTAGAACAGTACAAAATAATTGATACATAAACATTTCAAGACAATTTTCTGATGCACCCCTAAATGTTTGATAATTAGAAAATCGATTATTATAAAACCTAAAATTTTGACTTTTACACTTTCGTAAGGATTTATGTGAAACTTCTCTTCTATGATAAAATAATTTCAGAGTAAAATTATTGTGATGAATTGCTGACGGATGTGATCCGAAGAATTTTGTGACTGAGCCTAGGGCGACTACTATCGCAAATGGCTGTCCACTCGTGAATGCTCCACATTGATTTAATGATAGTCAGAACGACCTATCGTTGCCTAATTACAACCTCTCCGACCTACATAATGAATGCACCATTACCAAAAGCAGAATTTCAACGGGTAATCCTTACTTGACAGCGGATGAATAGCAATCCTCTTCAGCAAAGTGCCACTTTGAAATAAGGACACTAAACGGCGGTTAATCGGCGTCTTCGTAATAGGTCTTCTTAACGTTCCAGCCACTTGGCTTAATTATTTTTGCGTACGGAACAATTGACGTACAAGTCCATTGCCACTTCAATAGTCGATGGAATGTCACATATTGCGGTATTAGAAATGTTATTTACTCTTTCAAATACTTTGGATCTTGGGAAATTGTTTTTCAGTAGGTGTTCGCAGACTTATAATGTAACAACAAAATACTCGTGCACTTCACATGCTTCAAGTCGTGACTTATATCATTTATCTTCAATTTTCATTTGTCATCAGAGAAGACAGGCAAGGGTTGTGCTTTCAACTTGTCAAAATAAAAATTTAAATCGCCACACGATCTCTACTATTTGAGCTCATTTGTTTTTTTTGTATAAAGCTACACTCTTTGGAGCATAAGCAAGAAATATATATGTATAAATTTGGTAATAACATAATGATTTTGCCTCGCTCTAAATTATCTCTCACGCTTGGCTCCACTTTTAGGTAGTTATTTCTGTGAACTCTATGCATTGCGTCACTCCACGGCTAAGGCGAGTAACACAGGAACTAATATTTGACATCTTAGCAACTCATTTCTCGGCTTCTAAGTGTCGTGTGTCACAATCTCGCCCAGACAAACATTCGCAAGAACGTTCTTCTTCGGCACCTAATTTAGTCAGAAAAAGAGCGTGCTGCACTATTATTTCCTATTCTATGACACAACAAGTCGACTTCCTCGACGACGAGATGGTAAACTACTCATGAAAAACACGCTCTGAACTGACTACCGCGCAGTTTTGACCAAGCACTCTCGCGCGTGTGTCCCTCTGCGGCTCCGGCGGCAGATGCCGGGCTAAAAACGCGACTGTTTAGAAATTTATTTCTCGGAATCAGTAAGACATATCTAATTGGTTTTACAATTTTAAATAGATATCGCCTAAACACATACAAATTAGCATTAACATTTTTCGCCTAAGATGCCTGCTTTAACAAGAAAAGACTGCCGCACTTTTCGTTGTACTCCTGAGACTCAATACGTCGACTTACTCTACCACGATATTAATGCTTACAAACAAACGTAATAATAAACAAACAAACAGACAGAAAAACAGACGAACAGACAGAAAAACAGACAGAGAAACAGACAAACAAACAGACCGACAAAGAGACAAACACACAAACAGACAAACACACAGACAAACCGCAAGCAGACAAACACACAGACAGACAGACAAACACACAGACAGACAGACAGACAGACAAACACACAGACAGACAGACAGACAGACAAACACACAGACAGACAGACAGACAAACACACAGACAGACAGACAAACACACAGACAGACAGACAGACACACAGACAGACAGACAAACACACAGACAGACAGACAAACACACAGACAGACAGACAAACACACAGACAGACAGACAAACACACAGACAGACAGACAAACACACAGACAGACAGACAAACACACAGACAGACAGACAAACACACAGACAGACAGACAAACACAGACAGATACAGAAGCAACAGACAGGCAGAGAGACAAACAGACAGGCAAACAGGCAGACAGACAGATAGATAGGTAGATAAATAGATAGGTTGATACATTGATAGACAGGTTGATACAGTGATAGATAGGTTGATAGATAGATAAATAAATTTAAAAAATACGACGAGTGCTGAATCAAAGGCGCCTGCGCAAAGAGTTTTGGCTAGGCCCTCGGCCACGCGTGCCACCTTGCGCCGTGCGTGGTGCGGCGGCGTGTGTCGGCGGCCAGCGCCTCCGGAACGCACCAGCGCACGGCGGCGGCGGCGCGGCGACGCACTCCACTCCGTCATTACGCGCCTATGCATCACCCGGCCCGGCCATCGCGGGCCGCGCTCAAGATGTACGAGTGAATAGCCCGTGATTATCCCGCATGGCTAATGACTTAATACCTACTTAAGAAGCGGCGACCGCCCGGACCGAGCCCTTCGCGAGCGCCGATCGAAATTGTCGGGGCGAGGCCGATAATTCGAGCCGGCGGCGGCGGCTGCGGCGGCGGCGGAGTGCAGTGGCGGCGGCCGGGGCGAAGGGGCGGTGACGGTGGTGATGCGAGTAGCTGTGGAAGCTACGGGCGGGACAGGAGGAAAATTGTTTTGCGAGTCGCGGTGGCACCGGCGGTTGCGCGGTCGGTGACAAAGACAAGGATGGTGATCAAGGTGGTGGTGGCGGTGGTGATAGTGGTAGGGGTGGTGATGGTGACGGTAGTGGTAGTACTTCTAATGCAGTTCGAAATGTAACTAAATATTAGACTGACGGTAGCTGTGACGATGCAAGTGGATGGCAACAATTGTGAAAATTACATTGTTATTGTCACGGACACATTCTTTCTGACATTGTCGGATACTAACGGTGGCATTCAAGATGACATTGACTGATTCTGACGATGGTGACACAATAGAACTGATGGTGGAAGTGGCTGTGGAAATGTCTACATCATTGACTGTAACATGTGATGCATGGGTACGAAGTACGATATACGTACGATTCACAGTCATTCATCAT
The DNA here is from genome assembly GCA_031308135.1 of Acheta domesticus. Classification (NCBI taxonomy): domain Eukaryota; kingdom Metazoa; phylum Arthropoda; class Insecta; order Orthoptera; family Gryllidae; genus Acheta; species Acheta domesticus. Next base: position 181,869,864 of record JAHLJT010004567.1, read on the forward strand.
TGACTGTGATTCAGGGGTAGATGGGAAGGGAAGATGACGTTTGCCATTCACCTTGGCAGTGACGATGTAGCTGAAAGTTTCGTTTCGATGACGGCAGCGGCACTAATGGAGACACTGACAATAGTACAGCTTGTCGTGACACTAGAAAAAAGGATGACGGTTTACGACAGAGATGAACAGTGACTGACGTTAGAAAGAACGTTAATGGTGGTGTAGTTCGATAGGATGGCAATGCGGCTAATTTTGCCTAAGGATGGGGAGGACGAAGGGGTTGGAGACTTTATCGGGGTAAGAAACAGGAACAGTGGTGGTGTTTTGCGATTCCTGAAATGTATAGGTGGCAGTTTGCTGCCGCAGAAAAAGTAACAGCTGTTAGCTGAGACAGACAAAGCCTCTATTAATGTAGAGGGACTAAAACTTAAAAAAGATTCACCCTTCACACATGCTAAAGTTTAATAAACACCCATGACAAAATTTCGTTCAATGTCAAATTTTAAATACTGTCCAGATACATGAATATATCATCTTCCTTTTAACGAACCTATTTTTTAAATTAAAGTAGTCAATAATTACAATAATGTTAAAAAAATATTTTATATTAACTTCTAAATAATTATAAAAATGAGAAGAAAAGATAACTTAATAACCCTTCGAAACAAAGTAAAAAGTACTTTTACCTGCATATTTGTATTGGAATTTCTGAAGTTTAAAATATACTCTAGTTTTTCAGTAAAGTGGTTAATTTCTTCTTGGTCATCAAATCTCACGGAAGTTGTTCACCTATGCCCTGCAAACCTACCGCGTAACTTTAAAATATGCTTACTGATGTTTGATATTCCGTCCATGATGTCCAACTCTAGTTGAAGACGGGTTGCTCATTGAAGATTGCAGTGCTGATGTAAATGTCGATCGCGAATCTAACGTGATAGCAGGACGGGGATGCATAATGTGGTACGATGAATGACGTAATCTGCGCTAGCGGAGACAGCGGTATCTCAATAGCGATTGAGAACTCAGTAGCAATTACAGGCTGCATTAGCCTAAGAGCATATCCCGAGAATTCTTGAGACATGGGAGATGCCACTTTGATTGCAGCAATCTCGTTGTTGGAACAATAATTCGAACAAAGGCATTGTTGTGTCAGATTGAATTGTCTAAAAATTCATTAAGTTAATTTTTTTCTAACAAGAAACCTAAATGGAAAAGCCTCGTAGGAAATGCAAAGGGCGCGAGAAAAATATTATGTTACTCTATAATAAGCCCAATGAAAGCCATAAGAAATCCACTACAAGCCATTTTTTATTATGAAGTGCTCAGTTACATCATGATACGGAAAATACCGTTACACTATGATACTGATACAAACAAATAAATTGCAAACTATAGTTCAACTTGATAACACTTTCAAGAAGCCAATTCTTAATGATTTAAATGAACAAACATATCGTTTCCTTACTTGTGTTGGATGCACCTCACAGTTTTTTGATCATCGACTTACGTCGCATGAGCGGAAAAAATACGATCAAAATAACCCACGGCGCCACAACACATCTGCCTAGAGACATAAATCAAGAATATTTGAGACGGAGTTTTAAGGTGGGCATTTTGAAGAATTATTTTAATGGATTCGTAGCCGCAGGTCAGTGGCAAGGTGTTTTTCAGACGTCACTTTCTCGCGTTAAATTTAGACAGCAACAATTATTGAATTCGTTATGTTTTTGTTCGAAGAAAATTCAGTGGCATACAGTATGTCTCAAGGGGGACACGCACAATTTGAAATTCAAAAGATTAACGATGTAGTGTGTAGAGATAAAACAACAATTTCATGCACAACAAATATTACACGAGTTTCAGTTAAAGTTTAAATTAAGTTTATGTTAAATTATACTTTATAAAATTTAATTATATAATATACAAACATTACATTGTTTAACAAATTATTATTTAATAAAAATTATTTTAATAAACATTACATTATTTAAGCAAAATTTATTAAATATTATGTATTATTTACATACATGTTTGTTATAAACAATGTCTTTATGAATTAATTTCCTACTGAAAAGATTGTAATACTTGTGATTAAGCAATCCTTAACAGTCAACATGAATTTTCGCAATCACGTCTGGTTGGTTATTGACGTCAAGCCACTTCAGTGACCAAATTTAATCTTAGAAATAACATTGTTCTCCTAACGAAGTCATTTAACATATAAATATAAAAACACATAACCAAGAACCAAAATAAACGAATCAAAAAACAGGAAACACAAAACAGACCATAAAACAAAACACACGGATCATATAAAAATATTAGATTATATTTTCTTGTGATATTTAAAAATTATTTTTTTTGTGCCAAAATTAACGAATAATAATATTTTCATTTATTGAAATACACCTACGTTAATATTTTACAACATAAGATATTAATGACAATTCGCAATATAATTGTGTCAGCTGATTGTTAAATAACTTTCTCTCTCTCTCTCTTTCCCTCCCTATTCATTCTTTTACAAAGAGTGGATATCTTATTTCTCAACAATCACATTAAACTCATTTCTTGTACCCCCATCAACCATCTATTGACATTCATCTTCACGCGAATTATTTAGCCATGCAATTCGAGGACTTCCTATCTCTCTCCCATTGAGATTGTGTTGAATTTTTTTACCATCTCGCCTTTCTACGCACGTAGAAAAGAAAAATAATTGTAAAACTGCTGCAAAAACCGACTATTTTCCCCATAGAAAGATTCTATTGTCGGTCCCTGGAAACGACAAAGTTGATACCATTTGTTCCCATATGTAGTAAATAACTTCCCTCAACTCGTTGGGTAGACAAAATCCACGATTTAGTGTCCGCCTTTCCACTCCATGATTTAGTGTCCGTCTTTATCCTTTCAATTTTTTCCGGGATAAAGTTAAGGATGCTAAAAAATAGCGCAGTTCTCATTTTTTGGAATTCTTTGAAATTTTGAAAATGCCGAAAGTTCTAATTATTGCCAGAAAGTATGTACTGTTGTAGCATCACTAGTTTTGGCAGGGTCTCCTCATACAGTTTAAACGAGGTAGATCACAGTTGTGCCGTAGACAATATTTATGTCTACGCGTGTTTTCTACACAATCTACATGTAGTCTACATGACTTTTGACGTGCACACTAAATAGACAATGTGATCTTCCTAGACTATTTAATATTTCGAAGAAAATAACCCCAAAAGTTTATAGCAAGAACTAATTTTTCTACCACGTTTAAATGTAATGTTTAAAATTTTATTTTCGATTCAAAATATACCACTACTCATGAATAAATAACAACTTTCATAACCACACAGGTACAATAATTATTTCGAATATATTCATGGCCTTCTGAAATTATACTACATCTTATTAAATACAACTTATCTGGTACGACTTATGAAAATATACTTGAAGACCAGCGAGCTACATAAAAAATGTCTCCAACGCTAGTCAATGAGAACATTCAAAGTCATTACTCGTAAAGAAGACGTAGTTACTACTAGGTTAAAAACTGAACACTGAAAATTGTCTCGCGTAAATCTCATAGATGGTAAAACTCCTCTCAAATTTGATCACAGTAATGTTCCAATACATGTACGACATATCCTATTTCAGTGGCTATTACACAAAACCACTAGTAAAAAGTATCAATTAGAGCACGGTTATGAAAAAATTCTAGACATTAAGGATTATCAAAGAAAAATTATAAATTTTGCCAAAGAAATAAACAATTACGAAGGCATAATTTAGAAATTCAAATGTAGTAAATAGAAGGATGTCAGTACTAGTAATGTGCAATTTTATTTATACACGGGAGGTGCCCTGCTGGATGGCGAGATCCGGCACCGATTACCGTCGACTAGCGGGGTTTCCCCAACCAGGTATCTCCCAGTAGCGAGGCACCGCCCCAACCGGGACAAGCTCTAACCACCGACCTGCCTTCCGGCATGTGGTAGCATAGTGCATGTTAGTGTATGTGTGTGTGTGTGCAAGGGGTGAGAATAGGACAAAGAAGAGGAAGGAAAGATCGCGCGCGATCTATGGCCCGTTTGTTAGGGTACTGCTCCGGCATTCGCCTGGTGTTGATCGGAGAATCCACGGAAAACTACAGATCAGAGCCGCCGGCCGCTAGCATTCTCCTCCAGACAACAACTGAATTCTACCAAGCGGGTAGGTAGTTTCGAAAAATCCTGCCGCCGTCGGAACTTGAACCTAGGACCTCCAGGTAAGAGGCATAAATAACATCAGTTGATGCACTGAACCACCTCTCTCGGTAGCACTTGCTTGTATTCCTCCAATGCACACTAATTCTCACAGGCCCGAAAATCATCCAGGAATTATCGCAGTTACAAATTCTTGGTCCTTTTGGTTAATACCTAAGCTTGTGCCATGCATGTCAAAAAATACGCAATTATTATTCTGTCATGCTGTAGTTGTTTTTTTGTTTTGTTTTAAACGTGAAAACGGTAAAAATTGTTTCTTAAGTGAGGCGTTCTAATTTGGAGGACTGGGTGTGACTGACCTTTTAATGTCTTCGCCCATGCGTAAAATTAGGCCCTAGGCAGCCTATGTTTTTTGCGCTTTTTTTGTATTGTCGGCGGTGGCGTCGGATGCTTCTGAATGGCGGAAGGATTGCGGAGCTGGGAGAACCGTCAGCGACAGGGGTAACGGACGATCTCTTTTGGGGGATAGTTCCTTTTTCCATTACCTCTATGTGGAAAAGCAAGGAGGATTTTTCGATTTTCAGTGAGTCTTACGATATCTCCTCCTCACAGTGCTTAATCAATTTAATTTTTTTTTATTCTCCAACCCACTCGAACTCTTCAGTTGCAAATCCTTTACACTATCCTACGCATTTTCCAATAAGTTATCTCCGGCATTCTAGGATTTTTTGGGTAAATACCTAAGTTTCTACCCCTTACTTAAAATATCATAAAATTATACGTTCCTCATTGAATCGCCAAGATGGCAAAAATTGTTTCATAAGTGGAGCGCCAAAAATCTCAAATCAGCGGAACTACTGGCCATTTACCATGTTATCCCAGGCGTCAAATTAGGCCTTGCCCTGCCTTATTTTTTTGCGTATTTTTTTACCGGCGGAGGCGGCGGCGGCGGATGCTTCACAACGGCGGAAGGCGCGTGGAGCGGGGGGCGCCGGGGGCGGCGGTGTTGGAGGGGGTGGGGGTGAGGGTGGGGGCGACGGCTTGCGCGCGCCGAGAGACCGTTAGCGCCGGCGGTGGCGCCCGCCCTAACGGTAGCCGGTGCTGATCCGCGCCAATCACCACCGCCCCGCGAACGCAGGAATGCAGCGCCCCGCGGACGCGCCCTGCGGAACGCCGCCGCCCGGTATGCAGACGCGGCCACGCCCCCTCCCGCCGGCCACGCGGCGGAAGCGCATCTGCGCGGCGCCCGGAGTAATTTAAAAGGGCAATTTATGTGTGTACATACAGGGTGGCCCGTTTAACTTGACAAATCAAAATAACTTGAAAAATATGCGACGTACTAAAAAAATGTCAAAGGCAAAACATTAATATTTCCAAGGGGAACATCTGTCAGCCCCTTGAGGGTGAGGTGGGGGCCAACTTTGCAATCGTAAATGGGAACCCCCACTTTTTATTGAAAATTCGGATTTTACACTAAAAAATACATAATTTTGGTCTAAAACATTTTTTGATCCGATTATTTGTATTCATGTACGTCCAGCGGCTTCAAATCGTCCGCGCTGATTTAACCACGTTTAATCAAATTCTTTAATGAAAAAATGGGGGAAAAATTTCATTTAAGATATCAAAGTTGCCTCCCCCACACCTTGGAGGCAAATAATACATGCAAGTGTCCCTCGAGAGGTTCATGATCAGCTTGCTAGCTTTCCACAGTGCGGTCCCGGGTTTGATTCCCGATCGGCGTAAAAAGAAAGGAACACTCAAGCGTTCGAAGTGTGCTAGGTATGGTGATGGAAATGTGTAATGCTCGCCACATGTCTCTCTTTACACCAGGCGTGAACAATAAAAACAGAGCCCAGGCCTGGGATTACCGCAAGATGGCAAAAATAGGATTAATCCTACTCTAAAATGCCAAATTCAATCGTACATAAATTTGAATGTCTTGGGGCAATAGCATAAATTGGGGATAACCCACACCAGCCCCTGCAAGACTCCCGATATTCGTAAATATTAATATCTCGATTTTGACCGAAGTGGGTCTGAGCTTGTTACTGCCGCAAGCCCTTTTTTAAACATGAACAAGACACATCTTAACAAGATAAGCCATACTTTCACCAAAATCGAGGAATTAACTTTTACGAACGGTAGGCGGCTTGCAGTAGTAAGTGTATCTAATCCTGTTTTTTTATTTTCCCATGCCCTTCATCTATTTAATGAGTTTATATATTATTATATTAAAAAATGAAGAGTAAATACACAATCAACATATCTGATATTGGAATTGTAGGGTTAATAATTTTATTTTTAGTTAGTTTATTTTACATGTATAAAATACACTTACTTTAAATACCTTTACGTTCCCTGGAGGGCTTCTTCGGAAGCGTCGCGGAAACCTTCCTAGGCTAAAGGCAAAGGAGAATTATTGAGAACGGCAGAAGAGCTTCGAAGTTCATTCCATGCAGACGTAGCGTCGGTAAACAATAAAATGTATAGATTAAAAACATACCTTTTTGCCAGATAAGAATTTTATTCTGGCGCAGAAATTCATATAACGTTCAAACTCAAAGTGTTTTTCTCTATATCTACTGCGTAGTAAACTATCTCAATGGCATTTTTACGAGTAAAAATAAACTATTTTCTAAACATATTTCTTCAGTTACCTAAGAAAAGATGAATTGTTAGAGTGGGAATTTCCTTGTCTTCTGACTTCGGAGAAATACGAGCACTCTACGACACGGTTCTGTATTTAAGATCCAGCCCATGAGGAAAGCGTGTGGCATATTACGTTGTTTAATAATAGATTTGTCATGCAGTCTACGTACATTAAACTTGTCCTGGGTTACTTACAATCTAGCAAGTTAAATATAGCACAAGGAAATATTTTATACTGCATATTCCAGATAAAATAACGGTTAAGTTCGGTAGTTGGTAGTCGGCACCAGTTAAACCGAGTCTGAGCATACTTTATTTACTTTAATAAGGAGGAGACATATTAAAGACAAAAATGTTTCACCTTCCTCATTTTGTCCTCCATTATTCTCATCCTTTAGACCTCTATATCATGAACTTCAATATATTCACAAGAGTTAATTCAAATAAACAAGTAAAACATTTGTTTTATGAAATTACTTTGAATATGACGTGAACACAATATTCTCAAACATTTTTTTACAATATATAAAAACACCCTCCTTTCTTTGATAAAAAATATAGCTTTAGAAAGTTGATTCTGATGAATTTTCTACTCTTGAAATAGTATTTTTATCAATGGCTCACATATCATATTTTAACAAAGAATAAAAAAGATTTTAAAAGGTTTGTCTTCAACAATAACAAAATGGAAGTTTATTTCGTGAAATAAAAAAATATGAAGAAGGCACTTTGGCATCCTATTATGGAAAATCTTGAACCGAAGTCGCTTGGTCGGACCACTCATTAGCATTCCTAATCCAGAACATACAGTTCATGATTTATTGCCCGACTACGCGGCTGGCGAAAGCACGACTTAACCGCTTCGTGGACTCACCCATGAACCTAACCTTTGGACCTCATCAAGCAGGAATGGTACAGGGATACAGAAGGTGTGAAAGATGTTGAAGTATTTGATAATTTAAACTTTTTAGAGGTGAAGTTAAGCGTTTAAGTACCTATGTCCCAAAGACCAAGGACCAAGAGCCATCTCTTACACAGATGTTCAGAAACGAGCAAAAATTGCTGTAATTTGTATTGAAGCACAACAATCATTTTACTTCCGAAAGTAAATAAAATAAAGCATTAAGGGGTTCCTGGCTTCAGGTATCTTCTGGCAACTTCTAATTCTGGTGTAAACGGTTAACTTTCAGTTGGAGAAGGTTAAGAACCGTTGAATTAAAGTTCATTCTACGTAATTTTACAAATTATTGTCACGTGAAAATATGACGGATCCAATTTCGGGTTGAGGAGAAGGAGAAAAACATCAGTTTAATTTCAAGCTCCACAAGCAGACTACATAATATGAAAAAATTCGGATCTTAAGAACATCTCGTTAGAAAAATACAAAAAAGGAATTATTATCCTCAACATAAATTAAATTCTACTAAAAAACAGGTACAATTATTGAAAAAAGTACCTTCTGCTTCGAAGAACAAAACTACAACAATTCACTAAGTATTTCTTTATACTACAGAAGTGAAAAAGCCATACAAATCGACATCATTACTCTCCAGGTGCGGAGCTCGCGAAGAGCAACCAGACTCAGACAAATCATATATAAACATACATTTTCAGCTGCTTATTACCTAACACACAAAAATTTACTGCAACAATATACCATTAGCAGCGCAAACCCCACCTCGCCCGCCCCCACAAAGGAATGGGCCACTTCCTGAGGTCGATTTGCTAGGCGTAATGAAACGCCTCCGCTCGCGTGGCCGCCGCCTCCGCCGCCCGCACCCGCACAGTGGGCCGAAAAGGGCTCGGACCACTTATTACTGTAAACAATTATCCACCTGATAAGGGGTACTCAGTTAATGCAAACTATTAATATCTGTAAATTTAGTTAGTTTTCATTGTATGTAAGGTCGCTAATGATCATATTGTAGGAAAGCAACCTAAAATAACTAACTAAATAAATAAATAAGAGAAAATCGAAACTGAAGCGAAGGTATATATTGATTTTCAATATGTCTTTTTTTTCAGCCAGAGGACAAAGTCTATGTAAATTCAGATGTGTATTAGTTTCTGTATACACTTCTTAGTTCTTTCTGTTCACTTACTGTTGTTCTGAACATGTTTGTACAGCGTGTGGAACGTAATGTTTGTTTTTATGCCAGTTTCTAAGATCTTTATTTTTGATATATGAAATGAAAGCACTAACTCCCCCAACCCCTCCAATTCTGATAAGTGTTAAGCGTGTAAATACCCTCCTTGAGCACAATTTGCCACAATAAAATGTTTTTAGGGATGTAAAAGAGGCAACGTCGTAATTATAAACTTCAATCCTTAAAGTTTATATTGATTACATTGCTGATTTACAAAAATCCCTGAAAATTTTCAATTCTAACAAATCTGTTCAGTATCTCATGTCATTGGAGGCAGGTATCTGACGCTTAATTCTAATTTAATAAATTACTTATTTATATTTAAATTATTTATTATTTGCGAAATTGTTCTCCTGTGAACTGTGGAAAACAAATCTCAAAATGTATGGAGTTTTCCCGTCAACTCCATTTTCTTTCTTCTGCTCACATGTAACTTATTTTCTTTGATTACTCCTGTCTCTTCTGGGTTGATTTTAACAACTATCTTTTCTTGTGTCATCGATGCATTTTGGGGTCGCCTTTACGTTGATGAAAAGATGAAACCTGTCTTAAGAGGTTACTAATGGTTCAGGGATAATTGTTTATTAATAGCGATGTTCGCTTAATAAAGACAGTCAGGTTACAGGAAGCGTATATTGGATTCGATAGTACAAACTGTTGTAAAGTACGATGTCCGAAAATAATTTAATTTACTTTGTACAAAAAACAACAAACTACTTTTGAATTATAAGACACATGTAAATCTGCTTTCGCATGGATTTTACTCATTTCCTCAAAATGCCTTACAACCAACAAAAATCATTTGTGTAAAAGAATTGACATCTCTTTTTAGCTACGTAGGTTTTGAAACGTCCCAGGAATATTCCCTTTTTTTAAATTTGTGGCCTTGTACACCTCAAAATGGCAAGGGGCCAGGCGGTCGCCGAAAAGAGGGAATTTTTACACGTGATTTATGAAAAAAGCAGTCGATTCCACGAAAAAAATGGTAGTTAATAGAGGTGTCCGCTTAAGAGAGGTAGCCGTTAGAGCAGGTTTCACTGTAACTGATTTCTTTGTTGACAATCCATCCTCGCTCATTCTAACAATTCATCCGAAGCAACTGTTTCTGTATCATATCTACAATTTATTTATACATTTTATTCATTTATTTTTGTATAATAATGTATAGGTTTTGTATGCACCTCGGGCCGGAGGCTCTTGGGTTAGGGGGTCGCCCTCGGGGTGAAGGCGTCTACTTGGCGCCGTAGACACATAAATAACTATTGTATTGCTTGTAAGGTACTGTTTACTTCCAAAATTCTAAATTGTATAAAAACTGGGAGTAGTTTTGAAAGAGTAATTATTGTATTACTATTAATATTGTTTATTATTATAATAATAATCTTGTTTTACTATTGTATTACATTTTGAATATTGTCTAAGATTATTGCATTTGTAACTTGCCATCGGACAACTGTCCATTTGCAAGATAATAAACTTATTATTATTATTATTATTATTATTATTATTATTATTTATAATTTATTTGTCCGTGTTACCGGTGCAATTTTTTGCTTCTTGCAGTGCCTGTTCGGTAATCACAAAAATCCCTCTCGGCGGAGCTTGCCGTCGCTCGCCCACTGCGGTGCTTCGCCCCCGCCGCTCCGCTCCGCTCCGCGCCGCGCCGCGTCGTGACGCCACGCGCCTTCATTATCGCCAACAAGCCGCCTGCATCCCGCGAGCAAATGGCTATGATCTGCGCGCGCCATATATCAGAGGCCGGCTCCGGCGGCTGCCGCCCTCGCGCACGGGACGTGGTTCGCGGTGCCCGCCTGCACGCCTGCCCGCCTGCCTGCCCGCCTGCTAGCCTGCTCGCCGCCGCGCCGCGCCGCGGAGCGCCCTCGTCCCCAGCGAGTGGTCGCGGCTGATTCGGAACTGGAGGAAGAGAAGTCCTCCATACAGGTCAAGCCTCGTTTGACGACCCTGCCTCACGCCGACTGTAAATATGTTTTTTTACAGAGCAAATTGTTTTCTCTAAAGGGCACTATACACGGTCAAGTCTTGCTTGACCAGCCTGCTTCACGCTGGCTGTAAAATGTTGTAGTGACATAACAAATTGTTCCTCTGAAAGACGCTATACACGGTCAAACCTCGCTCGACGAGCCTGCTTCACGGGGACTGTAAAGTGTTGTTTTACACTACAAATTGTTGCCCCGAAAGGATACTATACACGGTCAATCCTTGCGCGACAAGCCTGCCTGCTACACGCCGGTTGTAAAAATGCAGTTCGACAGAACACACGCCCCAGAAGATCTGTAAAAATTTGAATCTGTAAATGAATTGATAATCCTTTGGTTTATTAATTTATCGGCAACAAACAGCAAAAACAGTATGGGACATGTTCTTGAGCTCTAATATTCCTACCCCACCCTTTTACATTGTATGATGAATAAAGGTTCCTTCCAGGTTTTACGCCGGTACCTTCTGTATAATCGGAACGAGAGAAAGCGAGGCCTTCTAAATGACCCTGTATCGGGTCAAACCTTGTTTGACTTCTTGACAAGTTACTTCGCTTCAGTTATAAATAAGTAGTTTGGCTGAACATAAATGTCTCTAAGTTCTGAAAAAATTCACCAAGTTTCAGTGATACTCTCCACAGTTTTCGCACCAACCTCGTATCATCTCGGAACTGAAGAAAGGGAGGTGCTCTAAAGTGAGGTGTGATTGTACCCAGGCTGCTTGTGGTCGTCCTTGCGCCTTCCTTGCCCTCCCGTCTCCACAGTCTGACATGACAACGCCTACACCGGTTGCCAGCAGGTACGCGCTGGGCCCGGTACTGCCTCACGCTGCCGGCTGAAGAAGTTCGAAAGAACATAATGCCTCAATGGCTCTGAAAAAGTTTCATCAAGATTCGATTATGACTTCCGGAGTTTGCTTCGAACAATTAAAATTCTGGTTTTAATTAATATAATAGTTGCTCGATAAAGTAAAACTAACACTAAATTATTAATAGAACTTAGAGGTAAATGCTTTGAGTTTCATCGTTCTTGACAACACTGTTATACTCGCAATGAAATTGAAAAGAAAATAACGAGGCAACTAACATTTTTGCTGTGTTTTTAAGTTGTTTTAGTTAAAATTGTATTTTGGTATGATAGCTAGTAACTAAATGAAGCCTTGAAGTAAGTTATTTTTTATTTCATTGATTAATTTAAAATAACATTCACATGACTAAATTAATGCCCACATCCCTATATAGTATTGGAGTAAACTACTCGTTATACTTATTTCTTATCTAGCCAAATTTTTGTGTATTAGTTTTAGAATGTAAATATACCCAATGTCTGGCCTCTTTGATTTTTTTAAATACAGGATGCGATCGCTCTTAATTTATCTCACTACAATACAATCATCACAGTAACTTTGCTCTCAATCAAAAGAGTTGTATGTATAGTCAATGTGACTTTTTATTTGGAGTATGTTAGTTTTACAATGAAAATTACATTTTTAATTTTTATTTAATTTTAGTATTTGAAACACTTTTTTCTATATTTATATTTCCTTCCATTTAATTGTCTTTATACTCTTTGTCAATTGACGATAAACTTGTCACGTTTTTCAATTTTTTGTGTGAAACAAATTACTTATATTCAAAGTTCCGTATAAAAAATTATATATAAATAATTCATTGTAATTATAGAAATTGTAAATAATTTGGTCCATGTCTCCTTCTCAGATTAATTTCTTTTGTGTTGGCGAAACTTCAAGATAATTTCAAATTTGCAACTTTACTTTCTGTCTTAGTACAAATTGATTATAACATAAGATTTCCCTTGTTCACGTATGCCTCTGAATGTTCTCGACCTATCTGTTCTCTCAACTGCCTCCGAAATCCCCATGTCGTAGCACTACCATGCATTATTCATTTCTTACAGCCGTAATGCATATGCTGGGCAGCAAAGAGCAAGAGGTGGGTTGTATCTCACTGCACTATATGACCTCATTCGTGACGTGTCTCATTGTCATGTATAATATGTGGAAAACAATTCCATGACTATAGTTATTGTATTGTTCAGCAAATAAAGTGTACCCTTGGAAAAATAAATTTATGGCGAAATAAAAAAAACATTAGTGTGATAACATTTCTATTATCACAATCTCATTTCATAGAATATCGCTGAATTGAAGAAAAAAAACAAGAAGAAAAAAAAAAATAAAAATAAAAAAAAACTTACACCAATCCATATTCCACACAATGTATTACCTGGTTCCAAAGGTCTAATTAGACTGGTTAATTTTTGTAGATTCTAACAGAAAATGCTAATTTTCTGTTCTAAATCATACATTTTACAAAGCTTCTGCAATTCTATTTTCGGATTTAACTGTTTAAAAAATTAGTCAGAGGGCCTTGCAGACATCATCACAGTCAAAAAAACGGGCAAACGTTTGAGAGCTATCAGACGATAATTCAGAGATTCCATTTTTTTGAAAACTATGGAACCGATAACTTTAAATTTAGTATTTGTATTCGCCAAATAAATATGTGCGTAAATGTCGATTTCGAATCTTCTAACTAATCTCACATGGTGTGACGTAGATAAAATTCTATTTGTTTCTGACAAGTGCCATCGACGGAATAAACACTCCAAATTGCTTCAAAATGTATTACGTCAAAAACAAATTTACAGAATTTTTAGCAGTGTAATTCGAGTGGAATAGATTCAGAAGAATATAAATATTTATTGGACTTTTCTGTTGCATTTAGTATCCTACAGAAGAACATTGAGAAGGGGAAGAAAAGATGCGCATTACGCATTACGCACAGCGCAAGCCAGTACATTTTGAGAGGACCCCGCAATAACGTGCTCATTAAAAAAATCAGTCGGCAAGTGACATGATAGTTTAAAATGAATATATTTGTCACGTACTTAATAAACTTCCGTCTCGCAACACAGTATGCTCCTCTAGGCTCCCGCGATCGTTGGCATTTCCAATATAATTCAGTGGCGGTTACTTTCCACTTATATTAAGTTGGCTGTCCGGGTGACGCCGCGTCCATGGCAAAGGTGCCGACGTTTCGGTCGCCATTCTGCGACCTTCCTCAGGGCGTAATGGTTTAATGTGGTGTGGATTAATGGATTAAGTGGTAAATTAGGAAGGTCGCAGAATGGCGACCGAAACGTCGGCACCTTTGCCATGGACGCGGCGTCACCCGGACAGCCAACTTAATATTGACTCCGGCCGCGGAAGCCTACGCTCTTACTTTCCACTTGTTTACCTCAATCTTCAGGTAATACAAAATAAAACACTTCAAGTTCCAACTAAACAAAAATGTATTGTTTGTAAGTTCTGGATGGTTAATCCATCGTCAGTCTGTTACCTGTTCCGCTTTTGCAAATATTTTGAACCATCGATTAATTCTGTATTCTTGAACCATCGATTAATTTTATCTAATATCTTCCCCGAGTGTTCGCCAATTTCCTAATCACTTGAAGACTCTACTAATTGGATATTTAAACAAGTATTTCACTTTAAATATTTGTTTAAATATCCAATTACGACTCAATCGTCATGCGTCCATTTCTTACGAACTCTAGCCAGCATCTCTCAAACAAAACTCGCGTCCGTGGCAACCTACTATATCACTTAATTGTTCGTTCTCTTACGAGTTGATACATTCGTATCAAGCTCTACATTTCCATTTCGTTTTACAATACTTTTTATATATAAAAATGTCCTTTTACATCCCTGTTTGAGAATATTACAAGAAATATATTGCAAATAAAATTATATTTGGAAAATATATTAAAAATGAAAATGAAGAAAAGTTCACTTATTTCTCGAATTAAATTCTGTTGATAACAAAAAATATTTTTTTATATCATACTATTTCCGAACTTTAGCTTTACACTTTATGTTGCATTCTGTTCCGAATTAAAGGTTACACAAAAGTTTCTAAAAATCTATTTTTCCTTACCATTTCATGTAGAACTCCCTAGCTAATTATTCCTTAACAAGTTTTGATTTTTAAACTTTACATATTTTTGAAGCTGCCTACATTTGAACCTTCTTAGGGTCCTACATACAAGCGTTACGTTCACGCGCAATACGTAACGCGCGTCGTATAATAACACTGTATTTTACGCGAAACGGCAAACGAGCGCTTTGGCTGTTACGCATAAGGTAGTGTTAGACCCGCGTCAACATTACGCTCAAGTGACACAGGTCTTAGTAACGCGAACATCCACCGGGACATCCACTTGACCTTACTGACCTTGTGCTGTTTACATGCCTCCGTTACATTCACCCTACAGAAATCCCCTCCCCTTTGCTGCTTCCACAACCTACTTGCCCTGTACCCTGTCCGACGCGTTTGTTAATCTCGAACTATGCACAAGGCAAAAGAAAAATTGTTCCCGGAACGATAGTCGTGTTTTGCGGGTCACATGAGGAGATTTGTTATAACGTGCAACACATAACTGCAGTGTCAGTAGAGGTCAAGGGCGGGTCCAGAAATGTTTAAAAGGTCATTTTACAAATTGAAAGGAACCTTGAACATGAAATTGATTTGTGCTCAATGCTAGGTTTGCATAGACTTCCGGAGCCGTCTTATTGAATTGTGGCTGTTCAGGGCGAGCTGCCAATGCGTCGCAATATTTCAAATACTGCAATGCAGCTCTGAGGAAGGTCATAGCATATGGCCCGAAAAGCCTGCGAGTACGGCGCAGATGCCGTTGTCCCAGACAGACATGATTCAATAGCTTAAATTACTATACAGTAGACTCGCGACTATCCGAGGTAATTGCGAGGTAAGACTTCCTTGGATACGTGGACAACGTGAATAATCCGAAGTTCATTTAGTGAAAAATCACAAAAAATGATCAGCACTAGAACATACTTTAACCACAGTACAAATACCAATTATAAACACAATAAAAACGAATGAATATGTTTCCTGCAGTCAAACAAACGAGACAGGAAAGATGGTGAGTCAATGACAACCATCAAACAATCACTGACGATCAAAACCGATGCTTGCGGAATTTGAGGTTATCCCAATATTCAAATTATTGGAAAACAGAAAAAGGACTGTTCGTCAAAGAAGTATTCTGGCGTAAAATGCGTTGAGAAGACGCAAAAATGTTTTATGTTAATCTTGTAGAGGGTGAACCTTCTACACTAAAATGAAGGCGGTTAGCACGGGTCAAATGCGACCTAAAAGCGTTAGTTTGAAAAAAAACCATCCGCTCGAAAATCATTACTTTGATTAATTCATATTAGCTGATCCATAGAATTGACAGACAAAATTATCAAGAATTTGATAATACATTGATAAGTAATTCAGCGTTATAAATAGTTTTACAATAATGTTCAATGATTCTTGACCCGTGGTTATATGATCTTGTTGTTCATGAGTTTAGGTTAACTGAATAATAAAAAGTCATACATTGCCGACGTTTCGGTCGTATATTTGACCTTCATCAGGGCTGTAATATTATTGTTGGAAAAAGAAGGAAATTATCGTTTTCTTCTTTTTCCAACAATAATATTACAGCCCTGATGAAGGTTAAATATACGACCGAAACGTCGGCAATGTAAGACTTTTTATTATCCAGTTGACCTAAACTCATGAACAACAAGATCAGTTTTACAATAAATACTTTGATAAATATTTTTACTTAAAACAACCAACAAAAATCTTCTACTGAGAAATAGTTACTAATTTACAAAAGCTTTTAGAAATTAAAAATGTACCGTTCATTCTTTGTAAAGAGAGATTTTAAATTATAAATTGGTGCTTGGTGCCGATTATACAATTACGTTAAAAAAATAATTTAACATTTTTTAATTTGCAAAAACATTGAAATTGTATCCTAACATTTTTTAAATTTTAGGACATTATAAAAACATTTTTATGCTTTCAATTCTGCCAATTTTCAGTTAATGCTATGGTGCCCATGTCACCCTCCTCGGAGCTACTAACGATTCAAATCACTATCGAACGGAAGGTAAACTTACAGATTGTTTATCATTCTACGAACCAAATACCATACTTTTGAACAAAAATCCAAACGTATGAGGCATAATGATGAAGCGTGATATTAACACATAAAACTGAAAGAGACAAACTGAATTCCGTAGTGTTTGGTTGCAGTTAATACACAAGCATGCGATACTGCAACCTCCAAGACGCAGAGACACCGGTGTAGTTTTCCATATCAGACCTGGTGCATATTTCTGAATATTCGAGACAGGGGAATTGGCTTCTACAGCAGTTGCCATGATTACAACTATTACTGAAATACGCCGAAGGGAATAATGGGACTGGAGAGGATAATTATGAATGACATGCCCAAAACATTTTTTTTCATTTACTATTTCTTCCTTGATGGAGTTCTCACACACGTCCCTTCGAAACGAAAAAGTGTAATCACTTTTGAGTTCACTACTTCTATTAATCAGGACATTCATAAGTAGTTTTTTATGCGTTTGTTTCATTTTTCAGCTGAAGCCGATTTCCCCTCAACATATTCAGAAAAAATATTACTTAGACCACTCGACAATTACTGCCTCGTGCGTTCTTTCTTGTAGAGTCGAGAAAGAGAGGTCTTCGTTTTACTCGTACGGCTTAACCTCTGATATCTCCGATATGGTGCAATAGCTTTTAAAGGATTAGGATTTACATATAAGTTCTTTTTGTTTTATTTTGCAATGTCGCTTTCTTTCTTCCTACCTGTTGTGACCACAAATTCCCGGATTCATTTACAGGATATAAAAGTATATTCGAAATTAAAAACCGATCAAGGCTATATGCAACCAAAGAGAAATTCTACCAACTAAGAATTTAATGCAACTAAGTATCCAAGTAATTAACAAACTAAAAGTTAAAAAAAACTTTTATTACGCAAATTATGACAAATTTAAGAATAGTAGAGGTTATAACACGCAGAGAAAGTCAGCTCCGTATATTGAATGAACAATACGTTATAACGAGTTGCGATAGAACCTAATATAAAATTTTACAAGGTCTGGAAGGCTCCAATTCTGCGAACAAAAAACGCTCTGACTGCAGAATTTTGCAGGGAGACTAACAACTTAAATGAGGCTCTAGAGATGGGCAATTAAGTACTAGTTATGTTTCCGCAAACGATGTGGCAATAAAATAAATAGGCTAAGAACCTTCAATTTGCATGAGGAAGTAATAAAATACAAAAAATATTTGAACACTTAAAAAAATTGATGAACAACTGGTTTTAAATCGCATTATTTTATTGCAACCGAAGAAAAAAGTATAGGAGACCGTACACGAAGTGAATGCAGAAACATTCTGTTAATAATGAGGAAAACCTTAAATGATTTATACCTTACAGTTGGAAATAAATCTTATAAATCTAATGATGTATGGGTTCGTTTAATGCACCTTTCTAACACTGAACACTTTTCTACCTATTTTTCCGAAACGGTACGAATTGGGCAGAAACAGATGTTAATGAATATAATTTTTTTATCAGACAGGCGACTATCACACAAATATTTTAATGATTTTTTGCTTTCATAAAGGATTAATAAAACGACGACTCACAACGAGGTTTTTAATTTATCGAATTATAATACATATTGTGGTATTTGCGAGTTTCTCAAGTTATAGTAAATTTGTACGTGCAACGTGTTAGTCATTAAATAAACACAATAAAAGTAAGAGAGAAAAAACAGGGAAATGCAAATACAGAGTTATACACTATTGTCAATTTGAATATAAAGGAATTCTATTTTTTCTTATGTCGATTCAACTTTACCGCAAGGTTGCACTACAACTCAAGTCCTCATTGTTGCATTACCACAAATATGATCCAGTCACTGGAAATGTACGGAGAATGAAGAATGTCTTTGACGTGCAGACTAAAAATGCGAAGATCCGCTAGGCGTTAAATGTAGAATCAATCTATCCACTCTAAGATTCATGGAAACAAAAGGCAGAGAAACCCGCGAAAACTCCATGCGTTTTAATTTGTTGAATTTTTTAATGAAAGCTATTAAGCCCTTTTACGAGTTATAGTATGGAGATATTATCATTATAATCGTTGATATCAATGATTTACACCCAACTATAATTTACATTTAAGATTAGGCTCTTCGGAATTATTTCATCACATCCGTTTCTGAAAATGAAAAATTGAAATACTCTAGAAACTTCTGATCTTATTTCAGACCTACAATATGCAGCTCGAGAGACTTTTTCGTGTGCCTTCGTGAAGCCTCCAGTGGCTTGTCTGTACTGTGTTTCTCAGAGGAAGGTCATAAATAAAATTAGAATGGCGGCGAATATTTAAACAACACAACAAAGTTTGACCAAAATGCCAAAACTGTGTGCGAAGTTTTCATAGGCATATCAACCAGTGGCAGATGCAGGCGGAACATGGGGGCCATGCCCTCCTCAAGGCCTATAGATTTTGTTTGTTACCTTATTTTATTTGACAAATTTGATTTAAATATTTATGTTAAAATTATGTAATTATTTAAAAAATAATATTGTATAGTTTCATATATTATGCATTACAAAAATAACATACAATACAACAAC
Organism: Acheta domesticus; assembly: GCA_031308135.1. Classification (NCBI taxonomy): domain Eukaryota; kingdom Metazoa; phylum Arthropoda; class Insecta; order Orthoptera; family Gryllidae; genus Acheta; species Acheta domesticus. The sequence continues at coordinate 181,889,408 of JAHLJT010004567.1, forward strand.
AAATGTTTATTTTTTAACAACAATCTATGATGGCCCCCTCCAAAAAGATCGGCTGGATCCGCCCCTGATATCAACAACAAACTGAAAACATTATCAACACTCACCGCCTCCGTCGTGCGCAGAACGCTCAAGTTGGCAGGTCTTGCCTTCGGCGGGCGGTCCCGATCCCAAGCCGTGCGTCCGTCGGCGGCGATGGCAATGGCAAGGGGAGGTGGCAGGCGGGGAAGGGGGGAGGGGGGGAGGCGTGATTAGCCGCGAGCCACGCGTCGCCGTCCGTTCGCTGTCGCCTGGGCGCCCGTCGCGCCACCGCCGGCGCCGCCGCGTCGCCCCGCAGCCGCCATTACTCGCACCGCCGTCACGCGCCGCGCCGCGCCGCGCCACGCCGCGCAGTCCGGTCGCAATTACCGACGCCGCGCCGAGCGGCGGGATGGGGGCTGGGGTGATAAGGTGTCAGGGGGGGAGTGGAAGTTGAGGGGGAAAGGAGAGGAGGTGTGGCGGTGGCTGCGGACACAGGAATTGGAATAAATAAAGGAAGGAAAAGGTAGAATGGCAGTTGGTGATAATGTTGATGGTGATTTCAGATGAAATCAACATGAAATAAGTAGATGTAATGAAATATGGTTGAAAAGAAGAGCGGTTTACTGGTGTGGGAGATGGAAATGGTAGTTGCAGAGTGGATGGCGTAAACTGTGATAAAGAAAAATGTGATGCAAATGTTAGCGCAGCTGATGGTGATTGGGCGTGTTTATAGAATTAGACGGCAACGCGGAGATGAGAGATGGAAGGTCAACATTAAGAAGATTCCACAGCAATGTCAACGACAGTCAAAAGGAAAAGAATAAGTTTCGAAGTACTGAACGATGCACCACAAACAGAAGAATAAACTCAAAAAGATACAAGGAATAGGAGTTAGGTGGAAAAAACTATTTAGCTCTAGGGAGATATGCTATTTCAATTTTGGTAGCAATGGCCGAGAAATGGCAACGATAGAGTGGAAACGAAGAAAAATAAATTAGTCATAAGCGGAAACTTTGGCCTTTAGAGATAAAGGAAAAATTAACTCTGTATCTGAATAGGAGGTTGAGATTGAGTAAAGAGTGGCAACAATGGAGAATTAATAGGTGAAAGATGCGAATGTATCCAAGAGAAAAACACATAGGAGTACGGTTAACGTGGCCGGGAAGGAACATCAAGGACGCCTGGGGCGTTATGGGCAAAGATGCGAACGCACTGAGCGACACGTAGTCAGAGACGGTGGTGCAATCACAACTGGCAGAGAAGCACTAATGGCAATGGTCACGCTCCCAGCGGGAGAGGCACTGGCAAATGGCGATGGAAATAGCGCAGAAACAGGCAGCGGAGTTCTGGCACCGAAACAACCGTCACGCACGAACTGGGGCGGCGGCGGCGGAAGTGCCGACCGAAGGAGAGGAAGCGGGTGGTGGTGGTGGAAATCGAGAGGGGGCGCAAGGGGAGGAGCGACCGAAGGCGGCTGCTCTGTCGAGCGGCGCCGAATCGAAGGCGGCGGAACAGGTGGCGACAGCGAAGGACGGCTGAACAGAGCAGACTCCCGCAGGTGGAGGCAGACTCGCGGACGGTAAAGAACGAGAGCTGACGACGTAAAGAGCTTATGGTGACGGCTTCAAAAGCTCCATGTGACAACCGAAGCGGTTCCAACGACCTGCGCGGAAGACGATAATAGCACGCAGCGGGTGCGGTTTGGGGGAAATCCCCGACTGCAGACTGGAAGCGGCAACATCAAAGGAGTGGGTGGAACGCGACAACAATGAGCGCGCTGGTGGGTAGAATGGATGTGGCAGAGTGGCGAAGATATCGCTGACGGTGTCACGAGCGTGAAGGGCGATTAAGATACGAATATCAGAAGAAACAAAATAAAGGAACAGAAAGTAATATTTTTCGAAAGGAAAAAAAATTTTAGAATGAACAAAAAGAAGCATAAACAAAATTGAAGTGCTACTAGTAATGTCCTTATGAAGTATAAGCTGTGGAAGTTGAGAGGAAACGTACAATGATTCATTGTGACAGAAAAGCTATAAAAATATTGTAAAATATTTATAGTTATTATTACTATTATTATTATTATTATATGTATGATTAACTACGCATATGTTCACATTCTGTTGCAAATAATAACCATTTCGGAGAACGACTGTCTTGGAAAGGAGAACAGCTATTAAAAAATGAAGTTTAGTGACTTCATTCAATAATTAAATCCTCATTAAGTGAAGGGACAACGCGAAAGAGAATATGGATGTTAGAAAGAGAAAATGGGAAGGCAGCGGGAGAGGGAATGTGGATGTTAGATAGTGAGAAGAAAACGTGAAGGAGATGGAAGTTAAATGTGAAGTCGAAGAGACAACACGAGGCAAAAAGTACTAAGGAGACAGCGCAAAAGAGAGGAAATTTAGAGGGAGAAAGTGAAGACTTACAGTAAAGGCGAAGGGAAACCAAGTGATGAAAATGATGAAATGAGGAAAGTCAAATGGTGAGAAATGAAATATTTACTTGTACGTTTTTTACTTTGCAGTATATAAAAAAACACAAAATACGTTTGTATCATTTAGAAAATTGTAATTTACAATAATTCCTAGAAATAAGTGAATTTTTATTAGAATAATTGTTTTCTGAAAATTAGTAATGAAATGAGTTTTAGAATTGTATTTTTTTTTAATTCAACCGACAATTATAATACTTGATTCCTCTTAAATATCACCTCAATACTTATCTCAAATTTTAAACATATTGTTTTCATCGCTTGATAACAAAGAAACGTTGTTCATCTTGATTCAAGAATTCTATTCGTAGCATATAGCAAAGTTATTTTAAGTTAGTCACTCATTCAAGTTAGTCACACGAGGACTGAAATGACAAAAATTTGTAAATTGTTAGAAAGGTTCATCGAATTGTGTGGCACCAAAATAAAGGGTAAGATAAATATCCTACTTGAAAGTATCTCAACGAAGTAAACCTGGCTAAGTAAGCTGGACTGTAATCGCTACAAATACGAAACAATATGAATGATTGCATACGTATACCTATCAGAATCGTGTCTCTGTGAGATGAATCTACGATATAAGTAACTTGCCAATAGGTATACCTACCTATTACCTACCTTGTAAGATAAGAAAAATCTGAAAATGAGATCATTCACGGTTGAACAGAAATTTGTAGGTTTTAATACAAAAATAGACATTTTAGGCAATATAAATGTAGTTTCTGTATTACTGTGAAGTCGAGAAAAGTGATCATAATTGAAATCTTGGATTCAACAAGAGCGTTACTAGTGAAATGCTATGTCCGGAAAAAATCAGTTGAAAATATGAAAACGCAAGAACACAAGCGCAAGAGCCTGTACGTCGAAACAGTAGGCTACAAGAGGCATTTGCCTCCATCACTATCCGAATTCACGCTGTGCAGAAACCCAATACACAATGCAAAAATTAAAAACAAATATCCATTTCCAGTAGTTCTCCGAAACGGAATAAACAGAGATACCTTAATAGGTTTCCTCAACCTCTTATGTTAATAAGCAATCAGTTATAATTTAGATTTAAGTCAAAATTACCTGAGATAAAGTTATAGAAACTGAACCGTATAATCCTCAAGAAATAATAGTTGTTTATGCACCAAGGGCGTTTTAGGGGGTTCTAATGATCGAGCGCCGACAAAAAGAGATTTTGTCGCCCGAGATCATTAGAACCAGTTCAAACCCATGGTGAATACATGATTTTATTTTTACGTAATTTTAATGATCATATTTACTTATTTACTGGTTAACTAGATGTTAATTTGACTTGGTTTGTCTATTCATCTATTCCGTATTTCTATTTCATAATTCTCTCCATAAGAGAACATGTAGCACCTTTCAACTATTTTCATATTTCTCTCGAACCAAGATCCTCTCGATGCAGATAAGTTATTGTATACCGATCTATACATCAAAGGCAGGAACAAGTAATCACGTATAATTAAATTTTAAAGAAGGGATTTGCCTAAAAATACCCTGTTTACTTCCAACGCCAACGCAAATGCAGAGGCGAAAGACAACTCTTGTCGTGTGTACCAATCTATATGGGTACACAAAACTCTTGTGTGTAAACATTACCACAATCCTCTTAATCCAGGTAAGTTATGTAGTGTTCAATCACGTTCCGTATCGAAGGCAATACCAAGCAATAACATATGAAGAAAAAAATAATAATAAACAGTAAAGGCATCCGCTGTTTACTTCCAACGCGAACCAGAGGCGTATCCAGGTATTCTGGCGCCCGTGGCAAGCATAGAATTTGCGCCCCTGTCAGGTTACTTCAAATTAGAGTTGCTTGTTTTAGCGGGTATGCTCTAAATAGCGCCCCTTGTGAGTGGCTCCCATAGCACGTGCCATGTTTGCCGTACCGTAGATACGTCTCTGACGCCAACCCAAACCCATGGCAAGCGTAGAATTTGTGCCCCTGTCAGGTTACTTCAAAATATGGTTGTTGTTTGTTTTGGCGGGTATACAATTATATGTATATATATATATATATATATATATATATATATATATATATATATATATATATATACAGCGCCCCTTGTGAGTGGCGCCCATAGCACGTGCCATGTTTGCCGTTCCCTAGATACGCCTCTGACGCCAACACAAACGCATGGCAAGCGCAGAATTTGCGCCCCTGTCAGGTTCCTTCAAATTAGGGTTGTTGTTTTACTTTGGCGGGTATACTATGCATACAGCGCCCCTTGTGAGTGGCACCCATAGCACGTGCCATGTTTGCCGTACCGCAGATACGCCTCTGACGCCAACCCAAACCCATGGCAAGCGTAAAATTTGCGCCCCTGTCAGGTTACTTCAAAATATGGTTATTGTTTGTTTTGGCGGGTATACAAGATATATATATATATATATATATATATATATATATATATATATACAGCGCCCTTTGTGAGTGGCGTCCATAGCACATGCCATGTTTGCCGTTCCCTAGATACGCCTCTGACGCCAACCCAAACGCATGGCAAGCGCAGAATTTGCGCCCCTGTCAGGTTCCTTCAAATTAGGGTTGTTGTTTTACTGTGGCGGGTATACTATGCATACAGCGCCCCTTGTGAGTGGCGCCCATAGGACGTGCCATGTTTGCCGTGCAGTAGATACGCCTCTGACGCCAACCCAAACCCATGGCAAGCGTAGAATTTGCGCCCCTGTCAGGTTACTTCAAAATATGGTTATTGTTTGTTTTGGCGGGTATACAATATATATATATATATATATATATATATATATATATATATATATATACAGCGCCCTTTGTGAGTGGCGCCCATAGCACGTGCCATGTTTGCCGTTCCCTAGATACGCCTCTGACGCCAACCCAAACGCATGGCAAGCGCAGAATTTGCGCCCCTGTCAGGTTCCTTCAAATTAGGGTTGTTGTTTTACTTTGGCGGGTATACAGCGCCCCTTGTGAGTGGCGCCCATAGCACGTGCCATGTTTGCCGTACCGCAGATACGCCTCTGACGCCAACCCAAACCCATGGCAAGCCCAGAATTTGCGCCCCTGTCAGGTTCCTTCAAATTAGGGTTGCTGTTTTACTTTGGCGGGTATACTATGCATACAGCGCCCCTTGTGAGTGGCGCCCATAGCACGTGCCATGTTTGCCGTACCGCAGATACGCCTCTTGACGCCAACCCAAACCCAGAGGCGCAAGGCGGCGCGGCGCGTGTGGTGCGCGGCGGCGCCCGGGGCGTCCCCGCCAGGCTTCGCCCGCCTCGCCGCGCCGCCGGGAGCTTCGGCGTGGCGCCGCTGCGGGAGGCGCCCGGCGGGCGCTATCTGTCGGGTGGGGGCGGGCGGCCTTCGGCGCGAGACGGCCTCGTCGCCCGCGGCGGCGGCGGCGGCGTCGGCGGCTGCGCGGTGGGGGAGTCCAAAATGGCTGTGTCCCGCGGGGTGGGAGGGCCCCGCCCCGCCCACGGGCGCGCGGTAATTGCGGGCGGAAGAGGCGGAGCTCGGAAGTCGGCGAGCGAGCGGTGGGAGGCGCCCGAGGCCCCCCCCCCACGCCCCCGGGGGGAGCTCGCCGCCCGCACGCGCTACGCTCTGGTGGAAAACAGTCGCTTGACGAATGTTGTAATTTGTTATTGTAGGCGTAGATGGTACGAATAAATATATATTTTTTGACCATAAAGGATCAATCAATATTGACTTGAGGAATTAAAACTTCAAATACATTTATTTTTGGCTCAACGTTTTGCCAACGTTAAGCAAAATACGTCATTATTTGTGTCTTCACTTTAGAACAATGCCGCTTACCATAGAAATTCATTTTATGTCATGACAAAAGGAAATCACCAATTTTTAGACAGCTTTTTTTTTCTTTCATTTTTCGTTGATATCGACTAATAACTCATTTTTTACCTTTTTTCCGTAACTTTTGTTGCATTTTTCGCTTCTTTAATTTTTATTTTTTCGCTGATTTTAATTTTTTAATATCAGTTTAATTCAAATCAGTTTGCTTCAAATAATATTTAGAAGATGCAACAAATGTTCTCCATAGATTTCCTGAGCATTTATACTTAGTTTCCATTTCGATTTCTTTGCTCAGAAATTGTAATGTCAGCCATTATGAGTATGAAATCTAAGGTTCCTTGGATGCCTGTCAGCGCCATTGCCGGTTCAGCTGATTTCGGGATAACTGAAGACAGAGATTTTCTGGTAAAAAATAGTCCAACCCAAAAGTTTGAAACCTGAGTTCACTCGATCGAATAGAAAAAACATCGATTACATCAGAAACATGTCCGACATCTTTAGTTGTTCATCCAAACTGGTTTTAATAACATTTTTAGGTCATTTTTCTTTGTTTTTAGGGCATTTCAAAACATTTTAAGAGCAAATTATTGATCATTTTCGGCGATGTTTTAGGTCAACAAAATCCGCCCTCTAGTTATCAGAATATTATTATTAGGGAGAGGATTCTTATGCCCTAAAAGGTCTTGAAATATGCTTTTAAAAATATGAATGTGTGACCTAAAAATTATGAAATATGCGCTTTAATGTGCGATTAAAATTAACATATTTCATTTCCTACATAAACCTGTCTTGATGAAATTCAGGAGAAGCGCGCTTGGAATGAAAGTATATATTTCTGTGCAAATATAATATAACCTAGTTTACTTCGCGAGAGAAATATTTGAAGTAAATATGCACCTTGGTGAAGTACATTGGAAGTCTTGTTTAATTTTTTCTGTCTGGTTTAAAAAAAATATCAAGCAATGTACTACATTTGCAGAAGTATTTTATCATCTGTAGAAAAGAAAAAAAACTGTGACAAGCTCTTTCTAATTAATGAACGCACACCAATAAATTGATTCTATGAAAACGTGAAACGTTTTACAAGTAAGTCTCTATTTTAACGAAATATGCGAAATATGTTCCTATAATTACAGGAATATGCACCTACAGGAAAGATTGGCCAAATATGCACAAAAATGCAGTAACATATTAATATAGCAACTAATTCTAACCAAATGTTTAGAAATTGCAACTAATTATGTCCTGAAGAAACGGAAAAAAGTATGCAAAATCAAAGAAATCCGCTCCCTAATTATTATTACAATTATTATTAGCTTTTATTATTATGACAACCAATATATATTAAAATAACAACCAAAACAATTGGACACGGCACAGTTAGATCCCAAGGTTGCTAGTCGGTCACCCGACCAGGAACCTACAAATTAATTGAGCGAATTCGAGACATCGCGAAGTCTCCAATCCGCTTAACATTCGGGACTTCATGTAGTTAACGAATCTTTATGTAGTTAGCTCCCAAGGGTTTTTATTTATAAAATTAATCAGGAATCTTTTTAATAGTTATTATTATTATTATTATTATTATTATTATTATTATTCCACTACCTCACGACTAAAGATATTATGAGTCGGCTCAAAATAAAATCTACTCCAGGTTGCAACAAGCTATGATAAAAACATGAAATTTTTAAATATTCTCTTCGAACTATTATTTTACGCCTGTTAGAGTGCATGCATAATGCGTATTAGTACGTTATATTATTTTTAGATTCTTGTTAATCCTAGATCTATGACTAACACCTGCCGAATTAAGCCACTTATTGTCCAAATAAATTCTTAACTTATCTTACATTATGATTATGATTATGATTATTATGATTATTATTATTATTATTAATACTACATCCGTCCGGGAGGCTCATTTAGAACCTCGGGGAATCCACACTTCTCGCTGCTTTCCAGATCTTCGATGCACTTCGGAGATTTTGTGAATGAATGGGATTGGCCATAAAGGATGGCAGGTAGTGAGGTCCCTGTGTCGTTGCTGCTCCGGCATTTGGCTGGAAGTGGTCAGGGAAGCCGCAGTCTGCCAACGAATTCAATTCCGCCATCCGCCACTAACTTTCTGATGTTAAATTGTGAAGTAAATTTCTGGCACCTTCCAACTCACGACACTCGTACGCTCAAGCCCTATAGTGTTGCGTTCACGCTCCCACTACCCGTTATGTAGAAAATATCCTAAATATGACGTACATATACAGTACCAAATACGGCAATTTAAACAGCGACATGTAATGTAGTTAGATAACGTAACGTTAGAAAAATGGGAAACTCAGTCACGAAAAAAAATTCGTTTGAACTCGTAACGACAAAGCTGACATCGTTTATTAATTATACTCGACAGTATTGTTATAGATCGTTTCATCTTTCGGTGCTATGGGATATTTCCTCAATAAATTATTAATAATAAATTACGAGATAAATAATACATTAATTATAAATGAACTCCGCATTTACAAGCGATATTAAGTGAAGTAACTACTACTAAACGGCGGCAGAGAAACTAGACAGTTAACAGATTTCAAAACTTTTATTCAGCAGGGAATTCATAAAACTATTATATTGCTTTTCTCTTCATAGTTTACGTGTTTTTACGAGGCGTATACAAAGTAATGATTTCACGCGGAAGTACCCAAACTTTCAAGAAATTCTGTTACTGACAGTAAAATAAATTGTCTCTGGTGTACATTTTAAATGACAACTTTCATGCTTACCCACATTTTTCACTGCGACAACTAACTTAATAGGAATTGCGTCGCTGTACGAGGGTAAAATAATATCTAAAATTTTCAAAATAAAGGTTCGTTATGCATATTAATATTAAAAAACACATTTTTCTTTATTACATTACAAAGAAGAAATGGATTAATTAATGATTTATTTTCAGATGAATGAATGTCTATTCACATATTTTGTTAATAATATACAAGTTAATAATATATAAGCAGCACAAGGTTTGTAAAACATGAAAACTCATTTCTCACATTGGCAGGAACTAGTATTATATATTACCACAGTTCAGATATTCTACCTCCTATTTTTAATCAAAAAAAAATATTAACATCCGATTCCTTCTTCTTTTCTACGTATTACGTCGGGTAGCCATCGGCACATTTCTGCTCTACTCCTTGATTTGTTTACCAAAATAATAATATTTACCTCCTAATTTCGTCCTCGTATTTTATAAATACGAATAGCCTAGCATGTTTCAAAAACTCATTCACATCAATGCGCATTACTTTCCCAATGGCCATTGTATGCTAGTTTTGAATTAGTTTCCCCCACGAATAAATACAAGTCTTGGACTGAGTCTTAGGCTTCCTCGGCCAAAGTTGAGATCTCGGCTGTCCGAGTGACACCGCGTACTAGGCTGTGTAGTTAGTCGGCTACACAACCTAATTCGCGCCGTCACCCTGACAACCGAGGTCTCAAGTCTTGGCCTTCTTACACGCGAATGTTGAATTCGAAAAAACAAAAACCAAAGGTCTAAAGTAACCACTTTCCTTTCGCCGTCTTCAACCTCTTACTGCAATCTCATTAATCTGCTCTATTCCAATCCATAGAAACCACTTTTTTGTTCATTCCATATTCATATCTTTCGCGACACTTCAGCATCCGCCAATCACACCTTTTTAACATCTCGTGCTTCACCACATGTTTACTTGGTTGTTCTCTCGCCCCCGTCTGCTGTCACGTTTCTGTCTCGACTCATAGTTTTTCCAAAAACAAAACGCCATCTTTCACCTTCAGTTGTCGCGGACCTACGTTCCACAAAATTAAATTTTTCTCCTTACCCTCCCTCTCCCTTATTCTAATATTTACAGTTTGTAAATTACATTAAATAACTCCTCGTCATTTTCCAAAGTTCAGTGTCCCTTTTACTCCTGTTTTTCCCCAAATTCAACACTTACTTACCTCAGCTGTGACTGTTCACGTGTCTCCGGGGTACATTAATTTTAAATTTATAAAGTTTTTCTTACAAACTCAACGCTCACTCGTTTTACTATTTCCACATTCTTTCTCTTTTATTTTTGTGTAGAGACTACATTCTCTTCCGTGAGTTTATCAACTCCAGCGTGAGAAAATAAACAATTGTTCCTCGCTCGCGCTCCGTCAATTGTTTATGCAACATTCATGCCCTCGCTGTCCACTATATTTAAATGAGGTGCCACTATATTTACACGTCTCTCTTGACCGTCACAATATGTATTCTAATTAAAACCTCTTTGAGAGACTATCATCTTTTTGATCACCAGTGTATCTGTACCGGTTGCCTCGCCAATTCATACCCTGGTTCCTTAATGGGCGGTGGAGGCTAAAGTGGGCGGCATGAGAACTCACGTCAGAAAATGAAAACGACGAACAACGACAGGATGGGACTCGAAAACGACAACAGCCACAGTGCGAAGTGGTCGTTGGCAATTGCGACAAAGGGGTCAAAGCAATCACAGCAATGTTATATTACCAGCAACAACGAAGAGAAACGTTACCACTGAGAAAATGGGTTCCAAAAACGAGAGAATTGGCCTTACAGATGTACTGTTTGAAGGCGTGGCTTACATCTCCTGGCAAAGACCAGAGTTCTTTGCGTGCTAGACGGCCGTGAGTAGATCTGGTTTCTTCGGTGGGTGGGAATTGGAAGTTAATTTTTCTTTCTATTTCCTCATCTGATCTTTTTTGAAAAGAAACCATCTGACCTAGGTAAACATAATTATTGACGTTCTTCAGTTTCATTTAGTCTTCAGTTCAATAACTTTCTCTCCACGATTTTGCATCAGCAGAGTTTTATTTTCGTTCATGCTTAGGCCCGCTGATTTAATTCTATAATCATTGTTTCAGTTCCTTTGCAGATTATGCAAATAATACAATATCAAATGCAAAACACTGTGATAACTTATTTCCTCTGAATGTTGAGGTCAAGTTTTCTATCCCAGTCTAAATTACGAAATATTTCTTCCAGAATAGCAGAAAACAATTTGGGAGAAATGGGAACTCCTTCATTAACTCCTGTTGTTATTTTAAATTTATCTCCAAGATTTTCCCTCTTTTACTATAAAAAAGTACAAATATGATTGTAGGAAGCAACGAGTGTTTCTGAGAGTATTTAATAGTTAGAAGTATTCGCTCATTTATCATAAAAACTATTTGCATCGACAATCTACAAATTTTCTCTCTTAAACCTTATCGTGTCCCTAGTAGCAGAATTAATAGTAGTAGAATTAACTCCCTAGTAGCAGAACATGAACAATTATTAAATAGTACTGTTGATAAAGAAACCACTTGTCTCTCAGACGACTTAAAAAAAGAGTACATAGATAGTAAAGCTAAATATATGTTCATAAGAAACACAAGAATTCCTGTCACTTTTTTCTCAATAGATTAAGGGAAACTGGATGAAAAACTTGATCGAAATGAGGTCGCGGAGAGCTCGGGAAACATCCAATGGAGACTTCGCTTACTCAGGACCAGCGCGTTCCGATACAGCGCTTATCAGTAGATGGTGTGTTTTCAGCGCAGTAAATTGTTTGTCAGCACGTCTCGCTTTCCACGACGCGACCCCGGATTCGATTCCCGGTCGGACAAGATTATAGTGTGCGTTTTCTTTGCAATGTCCCAGTAGATGTTTGTGTGTGACGATGAGAAAACTCACTTCTCAGGTTCAGAAGACTAGAATACGGCGTGGGGATATCTACTGCTAACCACACATACCCTTAACCCATGGCCGGGAGGTCGGGACGCTGCTGGAAGGCATGGCCTGTAACGGGCTGTCGCGCCAAGTACAGTACGAGTATGTTGCATGGGTTTGCACGAAACAGAAAACGAAGTTGGTAATGGGAAGAAGACCCTAAGTATCATATCCTTTAGTTGTAAATGTGTGATTTTTTACTAATCATAATCATAGTTATATTGGAAAATAAAAACAGCGTTCATGTTATAAATAGATAAATGACAACTTTCATTATTCAAAGAGAGACATTAACAAATTAGGACATAGCCATAGAAATTCACATCTTCTCTTTTTTTATCATTAGTACCATTATCAGCCAACAGTTTCTGGAAAGTCAATAAAGTTATAATAAATATATTAATTTCTCGCCTGTAACCTGGTAAGAACAACAAGGCACCCTTTTATTTCCCGAGATGACTGGTTCAGGTAGACAAGACATCATCAGGATATAGTCTTTAGGAAAGGGTAGACCATAAACAGTGATGAGAATAATGAAAACACCGTATGGAAATAATGGAGATGAAGCATTATTAATAGATAAATCCCTAATATATTGTACAATAAAAAATGTAATAGCTCGTGCAAAGTTCTGAATCAAATCTGCCTTTATAGTTTTGAATCGTTTATTTCTCCCCAATAAGTGGATCCAGGGTATTAAAATATGAATGAATGTTAATGTTTTCAATTTCCGAACAGTACATCATAGTTTCAGTAAAAAAGTGACATTGACCAAAGTAATAGAATTAAAAAAATTATGTATGTAAATATATTTTAGAAAAAGTAAATTCATAATTTTAATTACTTAGAGTATTTAAGTTACGTCTCATTTACCACATTCATAAAGAAATTATTGTTAAAATTATATAAGATAAATACCAAAATTATTAATTATTTGCTGATATGTTTTTGTTGTTTTCCCCGAATATTCGATAAATTCATATCGCTATTTATTCACTTTTTAGGTATAAAGTAAACACATCGTCTGAAGATGAAGAATGTACAGATGGATCGCCAATCAGGATTACAAAGTGTGTGGTTGACGGAAAGCAGGAAAAGAGGATGGAGTAACTTGGCACGTGCACTAATGATGAGAGAAAAATCCAAGAAATATATTCTTCTCATATACATGCAATATCTCTTCTGACGCAAAACGCTTCCAGAATATTTGTAGTTTACGCAAGTCTTTTAACACGCATGGTATAAAAAATCATGTACTTCATAAAATGCAAGGCATTTCATGTTTTTTGTATATCAAGGTAAATTTAATTTAACAATGTGAAAACAACTAATCAATAATGTTTTAGCTTGACGTCAATTAGCTACAAATCTGTGGTGTCAATCTGCTATCTCTTCAGCACTAAAATGTTGACTTTCAGAATATTGTAATAAGAGGCTGACATTATCTGCATATTGAATACACAACGTAGACAGTATTATATAACTTATTATTAGACAGCTTTACATTTGCAAGTTGTTCGCTGTCATGATCTGCCAATCTTCCAGTGGAAGACAATTTGCATATTCTATGAGAGATACTTCCTTAGTAAGAAAATTAAAGTTAAAAAATCGAAAGATAGTGCCAAACTTGGCTGTGAAAAACGTTTTAAAAAATTACAATTATTTCATATAAGTTTTCTTCGTTACAGTCTCTCGATTAAAAGAATTCAGCAAAAGCGATTCAGTCAGAATCAATTATTTCATGACTTTCCATAATTATTTCGATATTTTTAATTGTTTGAAAAACTGACCAATTTAATGGCTACACTCACCAGTTATCTCTTGAATTAACATGTTAATGTTTTCAAAAATTTCGTAATATAAAACTAAAAATATGTCATTCAAAGAAAGCAAAACAATTTCTTTGAACAAAGGAGTATTTTTTTCTTCAACAAGAAAAAAGGCTTTTCTGAAACAATGAAATTTGTACATAAGAATATACCAATTATCTTTTCTGTTATTGAAGGGTAAAAAAATATCAACACCGCAAACCGGGAAAGATGGCTCAGTGCATCAACTGATGTCAATGCAGTCCATCTGACCGGGAGATCCTAGGTTCGAGTCTCGACGAGTCCCACTAGCTTTTCAGCTAGTTTGAATTCAGTCGCTGTCTGGAGGAGAATTCTAGCGGCCGGCTGCTCTGATAGGTAGTTTTCTCCGATGAAAGCCAGGCGAAAGCCGGAGCAGTACCCTAACAAATGAGCCACGGACCGCGCGCGATCTTTCCTTTCTCTTCCTTGTCCTAGTCTCTCAACTTACAATAACATGCAATACACTACCATACATGCCGAGAGACCGGTCGGGAGCTGAGAGCTTAACCCGGCTCGGCGGTGCCCCGCTGGTGGGAGATACCTGGTTGAGGAGAAACCCCGCTAGTCATTTTTCAGTTTTACTGCCACCTTCCGCTTCAATTTAATCTTTTCCAGTATTTTTAATCAAACATATCCCCTTTAGTCGAATTGGTTATCTTACTTTTGAAACAACAATAACCTAGTAAACACATATTATTTTTGCATGTTGCGAAGGCATTTTGCCGAAAATCATCGCAAGTACTCTTGGAAGTAGTTTATTAATATTATTATTATTATTATTATTATTATTATTATTATTATTATTATTTCTAGGAATCGTTAAGAATTACAATTAGATTCTTTAAATATGTTATTTCAAGAAAATATCTGAACAATTTCCTTTCATCTCTCTATGATTATTCTTACAACAAAATTCTACATTAGGAAAACCTATCCAATTTCAAAACGCAAATCACGTTAAAATTTAAAGATTTATACTTTAGAAAGATAGAAGTTAAACGTTTTGTAAAAATAACATCCTAGTAATATATCTGAAGCATATTCAGGAGATCATTTTAATTTATTATTGAAAATATACAAACTTATATGCGAACATTTATATTTAAAAAATCATATGTTTAAAACTTATGTTAGCGAAGCTAAATAGGCAGGGATATTTTAAAAAATTTCATTAACAAATATTCTTTAGAGTGACGAAAAAACAAAAGCAACAAATAAACAAAAATAACCTGGAAACGGAGTTACCAGTTCCTTACTCGTGAAGTCCAAGAACTGCATCCTGCGATCATGTTTTCCTCAGACTCGCTTTTCAGTTAATCCCTTTCAAAACTAGCTACCTGAAATGGCATATTATAATCGCATCCCGACCGGTGTTTTGAGAACTTTCCATTCACCTTTCCATTTACAAGTAACGCAAATACATTTTCTCGCATCAGTCGAGAGAAAACCTTGAATTAAGGAGAATATTCTGAACTGTGAATGTTACCTTCCTAAAATATAATTATTTTAATTCTGGATATTTTACTGGAAGTTAATGTCCCTCTTGTCCCTTCTCTTCATGAACAAACAAGTTTAAAGCAAGAACATTTAGTACAGTTTAATTCCAAAACATCAAACTCTCCTTGCTCTATCTGACAATTATTTGAGTCATAGAAAATAAAGTTAAAAGGAGTGTTTACTATTTTTCTCTTGCATGTTCAATTAGAAAGAAAAAAGGGCCATCGACGAAGATCTGATACCTGAGCGAGCTCTGCCCTCATGAGGAAAACGGAACGTGATGCAATTGGGTGTGCTTTGTTGGGAGGGTACTGTACTGATTTTGCGGTCCAGCACGACTGAGGATCAAAGCCAACCTTGGACAGACGTCGTGGCGTCCTTCTGTGCAGGCAGAATAATCTGTCGCCATAACCTTAGTCGCTCTTGCTAGATCCTAAGAAGCTGGTATCTGGAGATTCAAGTATACCGTAGCCCGGTGTGGTCAAGGTCGGTGCCACGAGTGGGAGTCCATGGCAAGAGTCACACGACGAAATCGTCTCTCTACGCAATTCATTACCCCACCACCAGAGACAACACCATCCCTATTGTAAAACGGCGGGGTTACTAATACTTTCCTTTCCCAACGCTAGTTGCGCAGACACACTCGTGGCATGCTACGGTGCCACGACGCGTGCCACTGCCACCAGTAGAAGACTTTGATACTACTTCCGTAGTCTGCCGTCTTGCGTAGGGAGTAACAGATTCTGTTTTCATTTTTGCGGCTTCCCATATAGCATCTAAATGTCATTTCATCCAGTGTCATTAATCTCTAATTATCACCCATCCTCATTACTACTCCACCGCTATTCAGTGAAAGACAACGGCAGTAAAAGGGCTATCATAAAGTCGTGAGGATTCTTCTTTCTCTTAGCTCAACAATGAGTAAGGCACACATAATCAAGGCTGTAGGTTACCTTCTAGGAGGGACAGCATACCAGCAGACCTTTCAGGCGACCAGGTAGCCGGCGAAGCGCAGGTAGGGTCCCCGATGCCAACGGAGGCTGCAGCGATCTCCTCAGAGCGCAGTGGGCTTGAAAAGGTCCTAAAGGACAAACAACATCAAAATAATAAAAAAGGCATTTTTTAAATTTATTTTATGACGCATTTTAACAACTCAAACCAATTTACTATTTTTATTCTTATTACTTCATGAATATTACACATTATAAATGCACTTAAAATCTTCGCGTTATGAAATATTTCTGTAATAATGCAATGTTAATAGAACGCTTGATTACAATGATATCACGTTATAATAAAAAAATTAACACTTGAATTGGTACGTTGGATATTATAGTTACACATTTCTTTCTGTATTACTACAAGTTTGCTGCCCCTTCATTCATCGTAAACTAAATATTTTAAGTACTTGGTTAATACCCAGAGAGGTTGACTTTGATTATCTTGAAATAGAAAAATACGCAGCAAACAGAAATGATGAGGAAAACGTGTCTCAAAGGCTCCTTCTTCTGAATCATTTGCTGCCAAGAATTTTCAACACGTAGCCAAGAATTCTGAGATGAATCATCAAAACTAACCTCTGATTAGCATCCATAAGATTTCATAGCATTACTGCTAAGAAATGTACCGAAGATAGTGCTAAAACAGAGTAAATATTTTGGTAGAGCATTCACTTTTGGTTTAATCATATTCGTTAGTGAGTTGTAATAAAAAATGTGAATCATGGTTTATTGTGACCTTACACTGCAGTGACTGTCCAAGGAAAAATAGCAAATAAATATCGGGGCGAAAATGTTGGAATTCATATGAATCAGATGATCAAACGAAGTAAGATTAGTTTAGATATATTCCACTAAACGGTGAACGTCATCAACCCCATTAAACACCCATGCACAAATGTGATCCCTCTACAGTTTTGAAACGCGATGAAATTAGTGACGAGTCTTCACGTAATTTTCTAAGCAAGTGCCCGACCACAGCAGGACAGAGCAAATTTAATTAATATCTGCGTCTCTTAAACAAGACATTCGATCCTCGATGAAGAGCATGAAACAAATCGTATGTTACTGACACTTATAAAGATATTCGGACTATTGTGTCTTGCAGCTGGGAAAGAGAGTGCAAAGACTAAGAGTTCAGGAACTTCTAGGATCTCCGACTTAACATTATAACAAGCTTGAGTCCTGAATGTGAGAGGTGTCCAAACGATTTACTATTTTCTCATTGATTCATTTATTTTGAGAACGTTTACCTAGACACTCTGGGCAGCACAGGACCCACATAGAGGACGGTTTAGCAGGGGGCGCCATGTAAAAGAGACTAAATGCCAAATGTTTATTCAATTCTTACTACCCTGTTAGATAGACAATTACGTCAGAAATATGTTCCACAAAGAAATATCTTACATGTTGGTCTTACTCCTTTTATTGTCTATCAAATGTACTTTCATAATTTAAATTGTTCAATTTAAATTATCAAATATTTATTTACAATTCGTTTATCCTGCAGATTTTATTATTAATATTATTTTACTACGAGACAATAATTTAGCACAAAAATATCAGAAACAATCCATCAAATTTTCCAACAGAATATTCCCCAGAAATAAGTAAATTCTTGTGTAAATACACTGTCACATGCCCCTGAACTATCCAATTAACTAGTTTCAAATTATTCGGAATTTTTATTTGATATTACCAGAAAAATAAAATGAGTAAATTTTAAGTGAACTGTGAATAAAGTTAAAACCTCACTTATGATTCCGTTTTATCTAAAACAAAAAGACAACAACAACGCCATTCTGGGCAGGTGTTTCCCTCCGCCTCCGCCTCCGCCCCGGCGACCGCCGTAAATCCTGCGGCGCTTGTCAATTACGATGAGCAGCCCCGGGGTACAGGGTGCCCCGCAAGTGCGGCACGCGCGTCGACACCCTTTCTTCAGAGGGCGCCGCCGGCCACGCGGTCATAATGGCTGCGTGTTGGAGAGGGCGATGCCTTGGCATGTCGTGTCGGGAGACCCCGCCGTTCATCTGGAAATCCTCGATCTACTCCCCCTCCCCCTCTTGGTTCCTACCTTCTTTTGTCTCTCGCTTGAGAGAAATAGGTCACGCTATTTTTTTTACAAAAAACTTCCATCCCTACCTATCATTATTTCTGTCTCTCTCCCTCTCCCTCTCTCCCTCTCTCTCTCTCTCTCTTGCTCGCTTTCAGATGGCCCTCAGTTCAGTTGATTGATTAATTAGTGATTCCGGGCGTTTCAACTACCAATATCATTAGTCACGAAAGTGTAGTGCATGTTCTTTCCTCGAGAAGTGGCAGTGATCTTCCATCCCGCTGGATGGCGAGATCCAACGCTGACCTACCGTCGGCTAGTGGGGTTGTCCCCAAATACGTATCTCCCAAACACGTATCAGAGCAGCCGACCGCTAGAATTTTCCTCCACACAGCAACAGAATGCGACCCAGCTCTCTGGCTAGTGTCGAAAATTCTGCCATCGTCGGGACTCGAACCTAGGACATTCCGGTCAGACACATTGCAGTGACATCGATTGATGCCCTGACCCACCTTTCCGGGTCTTTGCAGATCACATTTGACTCTAGATTGACATCCATGCTGTTTCGGAACTGCTCGAGTCTTTCGAGATACTGGAGATGGGATAGATGGGGATGTGAGTGCAGCCAGTTCCTCGACTCTGGGGATGTGAGTGGAAACTGGAGGGCGAAGGCACGTTAGTGCGCCGTCTATGGCCTATTGTTCACGACACTGCTCCATCTACGGCCTGTAATTGATGTGAAATAACTTAGTATACTCTTCTTCCGAAGTACTCATAAAGACACTGCTCGGCTTTTGTGTCAACAATTTACTTGGTGTCAAAGAAACACAAAAAGCCGAGCTGCTCAGATGAAACACTTCTGGGGCGAAACAGACCTACTTTGTCATTTTTTACTTTCATGCTTTTATCAATGTGACATCTTTTTGGGTTTGATGTAAAAGTCACTGGTAATTACATAAAAATAAAGAACACCCTGTTATTACGTTTTGGAAGAACGTTCATTCCGTAGACTTCTGTTGTTCCTAAAAATGCTAAAAAAAAATTAAACCGACCTTATGTACCTGAAAAATGCGTTTTGTAATATTTCATGGTGTACAAAGTATATTTTTGCCAAACATTTTTTTAACTACTGAATTTTTTTATTATAAATTATTTGCGTCCATCAGTAAAATAGTATAAGTGTAGGGTAGTATTTAAAAATGAATGTTGAAGCATGAAAAAACCGTAATTCCTTTAACCCTGAAGAACAAAATCTTGAAGGAAACAACGTGAGTGACCCAATTGAAAAATACTTACGCGAAGAATATAGAATGAAAATGATATCAGATTATAATACTACGTTTATAGTTTTTACATTCTTTGTTTTGCAATATTCTAGTAAACAGATCAATTTGATTTCAATAACATATTTTCTAGCTTGAAACTTATTTCTAATTCAAGTTGAAAACCAATATTGTATTTTTCTTTATCAAGATTTTATTTAGGAAATACACATTAGACTGTGTTACCTGTGATCCTCTAATGTTGCTATTGAGCTGGGTGGATTCAATGATTGCTGAACTATGCTTCAATAGTTATTGCAAACTGAATACATTTTGCAGAGTTTTATTCAGAATTCGTAATTGCATTACTTTCTAATTATTCACAGTACTATCAGTTTTGTATTAAATAGCTTAACTTTCTTCTGATTCTACAGCAAAACGGTTTGCAAGCGCGTAAAAAACAGTTCTAAAATCAACTGGCATACGCTGAGCAAATCTACTAAAACTATAATCTAATACATACTTGAAGAAGACTCATAGTAATAGTACATAAAGACCCTAAATTCAAGAGCAACTGCGTAGAATTCTGGTCACAGAAATATTATTTTTTCTGCGATAGCATCTAAAAACGTTTTTACAACTAATTCTGACACTGTGCGTTCTGCTTGAAGGTATACAGAAACTATGAGTAATTAGTGGTTTTCTCGCGAAGAATAAAGCGTCGATAAAGAGAGTGAAATTACACGAATGGCAAGAGAAGAGATCTAATCGTCGCTTCACTTACGAAACGGATCCGCCCAAGCGATACGCTCTGCAAACCAAAAACCTATAAATAGAACGTCAACTGTTCGCCTCTTCGGCGCGCTGCGTGTCGTCCTTGTTGCATTATTCGTGAGCCCACCAGCGTAGCGACCCGAACGCGCACCGCCCCTTGAGGTGCACGAACGATTACGCTCTGCAGCCTGTTGCTACGCACTGCGAGAATGCTTTAATTGGGCTCAAAACGAGCCGAGTTTACTCGTTTCATACTCTGCGCGGTTTCACGAGCGTATGACCGCCACTTGAGCAGCGACTAGATATGTATCCCGCCGCTCAAGGGCACCGAGGTGTCTATATTAAAATGTTAAAGAGACGCACCAACTCTCTCACACACAGCGCAACGTTCGGAAGTTCGTCCGAAAACTTTCTCAAGGCAGCACAGGTCGACGCAGGGGCCAATACGGGAGAATAAGAGCTTTTTCCCTTGCGAAATTCATTCGTCACTGGGTTCCAGCATTGTTTGCGGAACGCGGGAATGCCTTTTATATTGCGGTGCGTGTTGCTTTTTCCCTGACGCAGACTGTCGGGGAAACATAACGGATCCGTTTCGGAATCTTAACGTTGTAATTTGTAATATTTAACGATACGGCCGTGCGGGGGTTAAGGACACACGACCTCGCAGCAGCTTGCGAGCTACACGACCCTACTGAGTTTTTTTCAGCAGGGGGTGACGCGAAAGCAAAGGTGAAAAGGTGATGGAGACTAGCTTTACATAGTGGTCCGGATTTATCCGCGTCTCAAGCCGTGTGTCGCGTGGGAGGGTGGGTGGGTGGGTGGGTGGGGGAGGTCGTAGAAATCCGCAGGGGGGGCCGTGACGGGTGACGGCTCCGGGAAAAAAGTTTGTAACGCCCACGCGCGTAAAGGAGTTGCGTGGGTGGGTGAGGGTAGGGGCCAGGTGGTCATCGATAACGATTTTGCAGGCGTGGCTTTCACTCGGTGCGGGTGACACGTGCTATCGGGGAGAGGCGGAAGAGGGGTGCCCGTCAGACCCTGCGGGTGAGACAAGATTACACGTCATTTGCAATATTCTTTATGTCACGTTTCTGTTTGTTCATTAATTCATTATTTATGTGAGGCTTAACCCTCCGGCGGGCGCGTAGCGGAGCTCAGTGCCGCATTCTTACATTTTTGTTGATTTCGCGTAAAAAATTGGTGTCGCACTATTGAGCTCATAGTTATTCTTCATTCATTTTATATTTAACTGGATGACACTCAAATCACAATTTTAGACACTGACGATCGACCGTTATTCAGTAGTAATTCAAACTCTGCAACGGTTGCGGTACTCCGTACCGCACGCGCTTTGTCATGTAAGTACAATATTTGCGTTATTCATTAGAATTCTTACTTCTGTTTGTTATTGAGCTTTAAGACATAGATTTTGGAGTTATAATTTCTAACTCAAATTTAAATGCGTTCTTTTCGAAGAAACGTTAGTAAACACGTTTCCACGGTATTCATTCTCCTTGATGTAACACGTACCAAGACACGGAGGGAGTGACTGATATCAGATTCTTATTAATACTGTTATTTCGTATGCTATTTAGTTATTATGAAATAAAATGTATCAAAACATAAATAAAAAGTATTTCCTTCACATTCCATAACAAATGTAATAACTATTGACGCGAAAATCGAAGATGATAAATGCATTACGGAGTGCCGGACGCGCCTGCTGGTGGGAAATGATGGAACGCGCCCGCCGGAGGGTTAACCCTTAACTGGTATCGTCGGGTCACATTTGACCCAGAAGAGTTTCTTGTTTGTTTAAACCTTGCAATTTTGCCGCAATTTGCCTGTGCTGCCACCTAATCCTTACACTCTATACTTATGGGCAGTGGTGTTTTAGAACTCATGAAAGGAAGTTGATTTGTCCTCGCAGTGTGGGTTCCGGGTCAGTGGAGACCCGACGATACCGTTGACGTTAGTCTTTTAATTATAGTGTGAAAATCAGTCTGTTTTCTCAACAATGGAATATGAAGAACATTCTGTACAAATTGAACAGTGGCTTGCATAGGTAGATAGTGATCTCAGTGACGCTTCCACAATAGACAGAGATCATGATTCAGGCAGTGAAAATGATTGTGAAAATGATGAGGGTGACGAGCCGAAGGAACGGAAGCGCTGCTCTCTTTGTCCGTCATCAAAGGACAATAAATATAACACAGTCTGCTGTCAGTGCAACAAAACTGTTTGCAAAACCCACAGTTTAGTCAAAGTGTATTGTGATGAGTGCATAGAGTCTGAATAAATTACATCCAGTCCATAACTTCATAATAATTTGGCTAATTATAAACAGACAAAAAATTAAACATTTGCTTTATACCACTTTTGCATACTTGCAAATTTTATGAATTAAGTAGCATTCTTGTGTTTTTCTCTCCCTATTATGTTTATACAAGTGTTAGCTCTTCATTTTGATCCATACCAATTAAACATTTCTAGTATTTTGAAAATTGAATCCCTTTTCAAATTGATCTCATCTAACCCATGTAAATATATACAAATTCAGAAATATGGTGCTTTAGACACACAAAATGAATTTAATTGAAGATGTCTTTCAGTTACAATCCTTGAGGAACGTTGTTTTAAGATGTACATCCATTTCTAGTTTCATCAAGTAAGAGTTAATATGCCAAATTACAAAATTAATTTCTGGGTCTCCGCTGACCCGACAATACCGTTTACGTAACCAAAATCCATGATACCACTTAAGGGTTAAGAGTAAATAAATAACAATTCATAGAAATACCGATTTCATTTACCTTCTAAGCTTTCGTCAAAAATTAAATTTTATGAACTAGAAAATATATCACAATAAAAGCTCTTGATGTAAAAAAAACGTAGAGCTCTCAGAAAGTGAATTTACATATGCATAAGAAGCATAAGCTATTGTAATTTCTATTATAATTTTTAATAAAAAAATATGTTAATAATTTTATTCTTGTAGAAAGTATTCATGGTGTATCTATTCAAGGTCTTTGACCTTTACATGAAGTACGAAGCGACATGTAAATTAATAAATAAGAATGGTTAGGCGAGGGACCAACTATTAACGCCTGTGACTCACCATTAATACATAGAATTTAAATATTATAAAAAATATAAAAAGATGATTGATTCGCGCTGTCCATCGCAAGGAAAGTTAACACTATATTAAGGAATATGTTAACGTCTGTTATCTCTTTTAATAAATGGTCAGAAGTCTATTAATGTTAAGTAAATACTACACATCAATGTCTACAGATTGATTGGTCGATCACAATCGCATGAAAGGCAAATAAGATATACTGAGATACAATTACTTTGAAAAAGCACTGAATTTTACGACAAACCTGACTCAGTTTCTTTCGAGGGGGTTGGGAGGGTAAACAACTTTTTACGTCCAAGGTCAAGGAACAGATAATGTTCTACTTACTCGTGTCAACGTCTTCTTGGGACCCATAAAAAGCTTCGTGCTTTATTGGGTATCTAATTACTGTCAACAAGCTGATAAATAGTCATAATATCTGATATAGTTCACAATTTATTTCCATTTCATGCAGGCGGAATATTCAGACATAACTCGAAACGTCACACTGTGTGAGCAGGGAAAAACACATTCAACCTTTTTGTGATCACGCAAATTGTAATGAACTGCGCAATCACAAGCAACTCTGTTGGCAGGGGTCGTGAATTTGTTTGTTTAAACTTCCACGCTGCATGTAATGGATTCCACAAGTCGTAAACTACAGAAGATATACACCAACCCTCCCTCCAGCGCACGAAAGGAAAAACTCAGATGCAAATCTTGACATACCAAGACAAAGCTCACCGACACCCTTACATTAAGTAAATCTTCTGTTCTTCAAAGTGATCGCAAACGTATAAATAGTACAAACGTCCGGAGTCTTCACATTCGATGAAAGATCTCGCTTTTTATTTACGCCTGCACCTGCTCGTTAATCACGAAAAGGATATTAACTCAATGATAACAATCATCTAATTACAGATCGCGCTAAGAGCGCCGCGATCAGGTATGCGTTGGTACGTGCTTACGACAAACCATTTAGACAATATTAAAAATAAATAGAAGCACCATAGCACGAGCATGTAGGGTACGTGATAGCGATAATAAAATTACGAAGATTGGAATTTCGACAATGACGAAATTTCCGCTTGTCAAAAAATTGGACGAACGATACTTCTGCCTACAGGCCGGTTACATTGAATTCGCATTGGTTTGTCCTGTTATTACCAGAAAATACTAGAGTCCAATCTTTCACAATTAACCATCCCCTCTATCCCACGACCCCTTCCCAATTTAGAGTGATGGACTGATCTCCTAGCCTCATATGGTCCATTCCCAATCATTCCCAATGATCAAGATCTATTACAGAGGATATGAACTGAATGATAACTATCAACGAATTTGTTCCTCAATGAAAATTATAGAAGCCGGTTGCTCTGATCAATTTTTCTTTGGTTGCTAGCGACAGTTCCAGTTGGATGCCGGAGCTGTTCCTTAATCGGACCGCGGTTTGCGCGCGATTTTTCCTTCTCCATCTGGCCAATTTTACCCATCGTCAAGGTTCGATGCCAGGTACGGTCCTTCATTCCAAAGTAGCCCATCACCAATGATCTCGAAAAACCTTCAGTACTGTATGAATATTTCACATCACTTCATCACCTGAACTTGGAGCCTTTGGAGGGGATTTTAACTCAATCTTAACATTCGTCTAATTACTGATGGAATGGCAAGCTTAAAGAGCGGCTGCTCCGATCAGTTGTTTCTGTGGTCGTCACCAGGTGGAGCAGTAGTGCCTCAAGCGCAGGGCCTCGAGTCGCACGATTCTTCCTCCCCTTTCCAGTTCCACTCCCATTCTCAAGACCAGGAGATGGACCGATCCCCCATGATCTCAAAAGATTCCGGCACCCCAGCCAGAACTCCGACGTCAGGCCACAACCCGACCACGTCCGCAGCGCCGCTAGTAACTCAATGATAACAATCATCCAATTACAGCCGGCGCGATCAGGCAACATCGGCGACTCCCTGCGACAACCCAATCGGTTGTCGCAGGCAAAGCAACAAAACAAGAATACTCCGGCTCGTCATAGCACGGCGGTGTGTGTCGCCGCGTCCCGCGCTTCAAATGAAGTCCAACGCGCCGATGCAGCGGACGCGCTCGTGGTCCGTCGACCGTGTCAAAACAAACGACATGACGTGCGCCTCTTCATTATACCCAATTACGCCGATGCTCCGCGCGCGCACACACGACAGAGGACGGGGCGGCGGGGGTGGCGGAGTCTGCGGCGCGCAAGCAATTCGCTCCGAGAGCACGGCGATAATAATAATAATAATAATAATTATTATTATTATTATTTTTATTATTATTCCACTACATCACGACTAAAGATGTTATGAGTCGACTGAATATAAAATCTACTCCAGGTTGCAACCAGCTACCTAAGGAGCAGATCTAGGGACTGCCTCTACAATACTTTGCACAAAATGTGGGCTGTTCCAAATGAAGCGATTTCTTCCTCGATCGTTCCCTCTTCGTTTATTATTATTATTATTATTATTATTATTATTATTATTATTATACCAACAACAACAAAGAAAAATAAATATGTGGTCAAACAACGGGAAACGCCAACGACGAGAAAACTGGATTTAACATCATGATTTAGGTCTCTTGTACCTCGTCTGTGTATGATTCATTAAATGGGTAGTTATGACAGGATTTTTCGCACAACTTCAATCAGCTACGTTTTTTCTTTAGTAGATGTCAACAGCACACATGTAAACAAGAGTATGTTGGTCTTAATTTTTATTCACTCGATGCTTTTGACTCTATAAAACATTTAAGATATTTGATGAACAAAACATCTACCAATAAATACTATCTTTAGTGCATATTACCTTATTCAGGGTATTGGACTTCTTTTGGAGAGAGGGAGGGAGACGAACGGTTCCCAATACCCTCTCGTTTCTGTCTCTAACATCTCTTACACCGTGGCCTTCTCCGCTTCCACGCCTCGTGCGCGTCTCTTGCTCGTGCAAAGCTGCTTTCATCTGTTGTGAGCGCTGAGCTGCGGTGCGGGCGGATATGGGTGCAGCTCACGCGAGACCCCTCCTTCTCTGCTTCCTGCCTCCTCCTCCCCTCCTCCACCTTTCCTTCTCTTCCTTCTACTTCGCTTTGCTCTCTTCTTCCTCTTCTTCTCATTCCTCATTTTCCTTCTCCTCCTCCCATCCTTTCCATCCTTCTCTTCCTTCCTCCTCCCATCCTCCTCCTTCCCCTTATCTTCTTTCTCCTTCCTCTTCTCTTCCTTCCACTCCTTCCCTTTTCTCTCCTTTTCTTCCCCTCCTCTCCTCCCACTCCTTCTCTTTCGTCCCTCCTTTTCCGCTCTTCTTCCTTCCCATCCTTCTCCTTTCCGTTCTAATCCCGCTTCCTTTTCCTTCCTCCCCTCTCCTCCTATTTACCCTTCCCTTTTTTCCCCTCATTTTCAATCTCTAATCCCTTCCCTGCCTCTTGCGATCGCACGCACCTCAACTAATATATCCATCTCGTCGCTCAGTCCACAGTGCAGAAATAAGCAAAATCAAAAATTGCATCACTTCTATACAATTGTTAACTTTGTATAATTCGCGATGGCAATACTCGAAATAGCGGATGATTTCCAGAAAAGTATGTGAATCGTAAAATCTATATTCAAACCAAATATACACATTTTCGTTCACTTCATTAATTCATTTACATACGTTACTAAAGGATAACAAAATCTGGACTAAATTCCGGGGTGGTAGCAGAAATCTTGTGATAATTCATAATGAGAGATAGGGATAATCATCCACAACAATCCTGGATTGTAAAAGGTCTCGAGGTTTAACTGAACAAAGAGTTCAAAATAGATCAAGATCCAGGAGTACAGACGTGAAATAGATGAAGGAACAAAGAAGTCTCATTGCTGGGACAACGCTTGTTCTCACAGTACTTTGGATGCTTTTTCATAAAATAAAATATGGAAGGAAGGAACATACCATTGTTAGAAACTTGAAAAAATATACGAACAGCGAAAAAAGACTAACAAATAGAAAAGATACAGCAAAACAATCACAAATATTAAAATAAACCATAATGTATCAAAATGAAAAAGGAATGAATGATTCATTAACATAAATTAACAGACCACATAATTCTTTCTACGAGTGATTTTTTTATGGAAAACGATGAGACAATTTACAATTAATTTCAACGTCAATCTACACGGTACAATTCAAAACGATACGAATACGTTTAATTTTTTTTCAGTAACACCATCCTTTTTCGTAATTTCATTATGTGCCCACTAAAAAGTTTTTTTTTTTCGTGTGCGGCTTCCGTTGCCTCTGCCACCTCCGCTGCAGCTGTGATTTCTCCAAACTGATAACGTGCGCGCAGCCCCCAACGCCCAAAGACCGGCCAATTCATATTTACCCAGCGGAACGCCTTTAGCCCCTCCCACCACCTCCCGCCACCGCCTACGCAAAGCCCAAGGGTAACTTGGACTCAACACGTATGCCACAAATGCGTCCACAGCCACCAACCACTGCAACGCCAACGGCATTATCAGGCCCTCCGTCCTCACCATTGCCATTGCCACTAAAATCATCCATTTCTATTTCGTAACATCACCACTTTTTACGGCCATCGCCATAAGCCACCATCATCCTCCTCCTACTGCCATCGGAACGGCAGGTACGAAACCCTCCACCATTACCACCGGCTCCCCTTCCGCCTCCACCTTGGCTTCCATCTCGTCCTCCCCTATCCCCTCCGCCTTCATTACCCTCCGACTCCATCACCGTCTCTTCCTCCGCATCCGTCTTTACTTCTTCCCCATCCTCAGGTTCCTTCGCCACAATCACCGCCACCTCCATCTTCACAACAATACGACCACTCACCTACCACCACCATTACCGCTACCTCTGCGCTGTAGCCTGCCTTCACCACCTTCCTCCTATCGCCACTGTCCTCCCACCGTCTCGTCCTTCCCCCTTCCGTCCGGCGCTGCGCGTGCAGAAATTTCGCGCCGCACGATACCATCCGCATATTCATAACGCCGGAAAGCCTCGCTCACGCGCCGCGCAATTACTCTCGGTTTCATCGCGCGCCATCTCCGACAGATTCGCACAGCAGCGCGGCCGGAAGGCGCCTTCGGCTCCCCCGAGCCCGCAAGAGGACTTCGCTTATTAGGGGCCGTTGTGAGTGTAAATACACACGTAAATAAATAAATACGTAAATAATAATAATAATTATAATAATAATAATTTCAACAATAATAATAATAATAATAATTTCAATAATAATAATAATTTCAACAATAATATTATTATTATAATATATAATAATACAAGAGTCATCCCAGTGCTGATACAATTAAGAATGTTGAAAGTATTATACAATTACTAATAAAATAAAATTAAAAAATAAAATAAAGTAAGAGACCGGCGGGCCCGTGTTCGTCTCTCCTTCAATTCCACAAAGAGACGTAGCTTATTAGAGGCCGTTGTGTGTACTGATGGTAAATATGTGCGTAAATGAATATGTAAATACGAAAGAAAATACATAAACTGAGGGTCCGTATTCGGCTCTCCTTCGATATCACAAGCGGACGTATCTTACTGGTGGTGGTTGAGTGTACTGACGATAAATATATTAGTAAATAAATAATGAAATAACTAAGAAAGTAAATACATAATATTATACAAATTACTTGAAAGGTGGGGGATTGTACTTTTCACTTTATTCTGTTCCTTTATTGAATGACAAACTTGTTCTACAACCAGAACATTTTACCTTTAGGTTTACTAATACCGCATACTATCTAATTCAACAAGTTATATTATTGTATTTCAACAAACTATAAAGGAAGAATACACAACCTCAAAAACGATATTTTTTAATTTTTATTCCCTTCATTTACAAATCTTATGCCGCAGTAAACTAATTGGTTTAATCCACTGTTCTGTTGGAGAAAAGACGAAGGCTATGAATCTCGGTGCCTTCAGCACCTTCACATTGCCTTGCGTCCAAAATACTCCCGCTCAGGTCAATGCGATCAGTTCCCTTCTCGCCTCATGTCTACAACCCAATTTGCGGCCTTTATATAGTTTTACCCAATTTTCAAGAATCACAGATGATTATGTTCTCTGTTGTCCTTGAAGGAAAAATAGATATCGATTGAAAGGGGAATCCCGCAAGTTTCAATTATGGGGACTTCCTTTCTTTTTCCAAATAATATGCCCTCTTCAGTCAAAGTGGTCTTCAGTCACCGTGAATGTTATTTGTTTCTTTACATCTTTATAAGTTTTGTACTAACCCATTTGATTTTGAATTCTAATCCATTTGATTTGATCCGTTTGAAGAGAAGCCAATTTACATTAAAACAAACATTCACATCATTCAACGATATGTAGGCATCGCACACAGCAGAGTTTAACTAATTAAGAAAATATTCTTGATTGCACAGACAGGAAAATACTGAAGAAACTTTTGGGCATAATTGAAGTTCAAGATCAGACGTACATACGCTTTCCATCCTGCCTAGCCCATTTAGATTGGGGAAGAATTAAAATAAAATAAAATAAAATAAAATATTTTTTTGACTTTCCTTCCAGATTCACGCGTAGCAATTAGTTGCATCGGATCTAACTTTCTGATCGTGAAAAAGAAAAATAATGTTTAATGTAATAAAACAAAGATATATAATGAATTAGTTTATGTTTGCATTGTATACATTTAAAAAAATATTTAATACGCCTGTAACAAGTAATGTACTTCAGCTTCCGGGTCAATGACCCCCATCTCGATCAGGTTTTTGTCCAGTTTCCCTGATCCATTGAGCAAATGCTGAGATGGCCCCTTGTTTTGCTTCTGAACGTAAATGTAGCTTCACTGTGCGCACGTTTTGTTGAGCACTCCTTTTGCTTGTAGTTCATTTACAGTTGAAATTGATTTTCTATAACTCGGGAAAAAACATTTTTCAAATATCTTTATTTTTCTAAAATAATTATTTTCTAAATTCATTTTTTCGTTTTTTCGTTTTTTTTCGTTTTTTTTAATAAAATTCTGGCCCTCAAGAAAATGTGCGCAGATAAATTTCTTTCCCGACACGTCATATACAGTTTTTACTGTTATTTTTTGACAAATAAATAAATAAATAACAAAGCGTGAACAGCATGCGAGGCGAGCACGTGGGAGAGCCACGTGGGCTGGCGGAGCCGCGGGCTCGTGAACACGCGAGGCGCTCAGAGCACACGAGACCGCGGAGGCCCCACGCCGCCCCGGCACCCGGAACCACCCGGCGCGGCGCCCGGAGGCGGCCCCTTTGCAGCACGCGCCCCGTGGCAAGCGCCGCTTCGTCGCGTCCCAGACTCTGACACGGCCTTTGATGGTCGCGGCGCGACGTGACGCGCCGGGTTCACATGCCGCAGACGGTGGCGCGCCTTTGGGAAGGGAGATGTTGCTGCAGATACGGCTCTGGGTTAAGTTTCGCGTTTACGAAAATACGGTGAATGGGGAATCTGTGAACCGTATGTTAACGGTGGAGGGCGTACAACGGAATTGTGTGAAGTAGGTGTCGTTATTTAATGGAGGTTTACGGGGTTTTGGAAGCGCTGGGCAAATTTGGAATAGTAGTGAAAATAAGAAATAATTTTGAAAATATAATAACTAAGTGCTTATAAACGTGCCGATACGATTATGGGTTAAATTTTGTCGGCACGAAAGTGTTTAAAAAATTACCGTCAAAGCTGTTTAAGAAGAAGTTGCGAAGTAACTGAATTTTGAAAAATTCTGAGGAAGCATTAAGTAAACATCCAATATAATAGGAATAATTATTAAATCAGTGATCAAGTGCAGATGCTCCCACAGTTACAGTTTTGTCATATATGGCACTTTAAGAAAGTATGAAT
This sequence comes from Acheta domesticus, assembly GCA_031308135.1. Classification (NCBI taxonomy): domain Eukaryota; kingdom Metazoa; phylum Arthropoda; class Insecta; order Orthoptera; family Gryllidae; genus Acheta; species Acheta domesticus. The sequence continues at coordinate 181,920,892 of JAHLJT010004567.1, forward strand.
AGTTCGGAGTGTATGTAGCTGGAAAAACAAATGCATGGTGGGCTACAAACGGCTTGTCGTCATTGAAAGGGACTTGGAAACTTCTGCAGAACAATTTGTGCCTTTAGAACACAATAGCTACCAGTCATGCGTACAACATTATTCTGAAGTCATATGAAGAGCACTTGTTTTATTTATTTAAAGTAGAATTGACTGCTGAGGACATTAGCAACTAAAGTAAGTTACAAGTGAAACAGAAAAAATAACATTACAGGCACTACATTGCAAAAAGAATATAGCTTGTTACAAAAGACACATTCTATTAAAAGAGCAAAGGGTTCGATTACTCTTTGTTGTAGTGAATTATACAATCGACAAAATCCCATGTTCGATTATAGAGTACAAAATATATAATTTATAATTCATTAATGATATTGATAATCTTACAGTATTTCAGAACCTACTCTTGGTAAAGTGTTGATACCAGAATCGATTCAAAATTGTATTTATCTAAATGAAGTCTGTACTTTACAAACAGATTTTTCGATTACGTTAATGTTACGTGGAACATTATAATTATATCACAATAAGGAGGGATGCTGTAAGTTATGAGGTGTAAATGACTTCATTTACTCTGACCGGTCCTTATTCTGGCTATGGCAACTTGTTATTTGCAGTTTACATTTTTACTTCCAATCAGTTGATAAAACTGTACAATTTATTTATTTTTATTTAGTTAACGTCACATCGACAGCTAGGTCATTAGTGACTCACACTGTACAATGTTTTTATGAAGAACGCTAGATTTGTAAGTTATCCAGATGTCGTTCCACTTCTTTTGCATCGATTTCATAAATCTTTAGTTGTATGAGACCTAAAATTCACGTTAAGGTAAACATCTATGTTTGAGAATATTGATATATTGATAATAATTTCTAAAACTAATTTAATAATTAAAAATCTTAAATAGTGTCATGCTGTAATAGAATGAATTTTCTCAATGTGGTATTCTATTTCATTTTTAGAATCTATGAAAATATGTTTTAAGATTAAAAGAAATCCACACGAAAAGATAAAAATGCAATACTGATTATTGCATTAAAATATTCAATAATTCGGTTCAAGATCACAAACATATATCCTTCATATAGGTCATTCAACTTTTTATATCCAAGCAAAAACTGAGAAATTCATGCCAACGCTATCACATTCATCGTAGACGTGTTTTCATAATTTATCCTGGAAAGTGCTGGTCTGTAAATAAACGAGATTCGCATCGCGTGATGCCAAAAGAAGCGAACGAAAGGCACTTTCAACACGTTCTATCATTTTATATCAGCACTTTCGTTTTCATACACAAAACATCTTTACAATTTATAAACGATATTTTCTACTCCCAACATATTAGATGAAGAGATTATTTATGAAAATGTCTTGTTTACTCTCTAAATGCTTGTTGTTCCCTTAAAATAGAGAAAATGAATGGTGTTTTGTAAATATTCGCATTTGTTCTTTTGAATGTAATAAAAGATTTTCTGAAAATTTACGGCAGATATTTGTATTCTGGAAAAAGGCAACGGAAGTAAGTGTACCTAGTAATACAGTAACGGATTCTTAATAATACATGTGCGGAAAGTTTACAACATGTAAGCAGGGCTGGTTTGATGTCTTATGGTACCCCAAGCATGAGAAAACTATTGAGATACTAATATAAAAAGTTAACAGAAGTAATTGACACAAATACGAAAATAATCTATACCCTTTTCAATTTTAAAATTTAATATTGAAATATTTTAATTATTTTTTTAATAAAATTAAATACAGAAACTCGCTCCTATCGTCGCTCGTTTCTTTAATTATACCACATCGTGCAATTATACGCCTAATTATACACTCGTTTCGTTAATTACTATAATTTAATACAATATAATAATTTATTGTGAAATATTGTTTAAACAATTTTGAGAGTATAATTTGGAAAGACGTCAGAGCACATGAGAAGTTTACTTTTGTATCCACCATGCTTGCAAGATATGAAAGTTTATTTAATGATTCAAATATTCTTCAGAAATACATGCTCTATAAACATATTTAAAATTATTTCCACAACTATATTTTTTGTGTTAGTAGAATTAATAATTTGAGGGAATTGAAAATCGAAGATAACTCTTAATGAACACCCAACACCACTAAGGCTGTGGTGGGAGAACTCCTAGATACCGTACTTGAACTTTCCCTGCTCCATCTCTGTCGAAAAGAACCAGCCCTTATCACACCATGTTTGTTGTAAATTACTTTCTGGCAATGGTGAAAGTGAATATTCCAGTTACTGACAAATGAGGTGAGTACTTCTCACAGAAAAAGACCTCGTGAGATTAGCAGACTACCCTTCCCACTTCACCTGCCGTGCCCATACTGGTACGACGTGCAGCAAGATGTAACTTGAACAGGTATGACATGGCAATTCGCTTAATTTTTAGTGCATGCGGTCTCGTTTAAAAACAAGACTTTCTCTATATTGTTTACTTTTTTGCGCAAATACGTAATGTGAAATATTGGACTTATTTTTGACTCGAGAGTTATCTCCGAATGACTATAAAATTTTTTAAAAAAATCGTAATAATCGGGGCTAACTAAAAGGGTATATTTTTGTAATTATAAATCAACTTTTAAAACTAATGTAATATACAGTTTCTGAAATTCATGAACAAATACACTGGAAGAGTAATTACTGCTGTTTTTTGGCAAAAATCACTAACAATGAACAATTGAAACATGTTAAAACTTTGAAAATTGTAATTGAGAGTGTAAATAAAACAAAAATAAATTCTGCAAAAAATACAATTGAAGTTTTCATGAGCTGTGAAGAGGGGTTCTACTATCTAATCCTTTTATTTTTATCCAGTGAATAGACCAATTTAATTCGCCAAAGGTGCCACGGAATACGCTAGAAGCTTTATGCGAAAATGGGCAAAGAATAGATACAAAAATGATTCTGAAATGTTTTGACCTAAATAATTTTACATAGTATGCATTTTTTAAGCTCTGCTAAATTGGAAATTCTTTCAAGACAATGTCATGGCTTAACCTCAACAATATTTTAAGGAACGAAAACGTGTCAAATTGTAATTGAAAATTATTAAAAGTTGTTTGTTGTTTTGAGTTGAAAACTTTGAATTAATTTAATTAAAAATTAGCAGTAGGAACCCCGGGGTATTGAGACATCAAAATCGTGAAAGAAAGTGCAATAAACACGATTCGTTTAGTAAATACTACAAAGTATTTGGCTAAGTTGACAATTAAAACTATACTTATTTTTTTAAATCATTTACAACACAAGGACAGAAGGAAGAAGAGGAAGAAAGTGAAGAAAAAAATATTAATTGATTAGTGATTTCAGATGCAACAATTGTTAGGGTCATAAATGTCGTAAGTGCATGTTTTATCGCGGGATATGGCGGTAATCTTCCCCGCTGGATGCTGATATCCGACGCAGAACTTCATTTCGGCTCGGGAGGGAGTCCCCAACCAGGTACTTCCCACCAGCGGGACATTGCTCCAGCCGGGACATGCTCTAGGCTCGCAACTGGCTCCAGACATGGGTGGCAGTGAAGTGCATGCGAGTGTCTGTGTAAGGCGTGAGAATAGGACAATGAAGAGAAAGGAAAGTTCGCGCGCGGTCCATAACCCATTTGTTACGGTACTGCTCTGATATTAGCCTGGTGTTGATCGGAGGAACCAATCGCAGCAGCCGGTTGCTAGAATTCTCCTCTAAACAGCGACTGAATTCGACCAAGCTATCTGACAAGTATCGAAAAACCTGCCAGGGTCGGGACTCTTAACTTTAGAGCCTCCTAGTGATAGGCACAGCAGTGACATCGATGCCCTGAGACAGCTATGCCGATCGAATAAAATAATTATGTAATTAAAATGTAAACTGTAAAGTGCAATGAAATTTCATGGATAGCGATTAATATTATCACTGAGTAATTAAATGTAATGAGTGTGTAATGTTATGTGTCATAAAATGAGTAATAAGTAATGTACTTCGTAGAACTCAATTGCAATACATTCTTTAGTAACTATTGCATATAATTTTCTACACTATCGATTTTTTTAAACATTTCTTTGTGTGAAATCCTTCATAACTTTTACTACTGATCTTAACTAAGAATCATATTAGCCCACCGCACATTTCGTCTACAATGACCTACCTGAAAATCCTTCATTGATATACAAACTACTCCCCAAGCTCATTATTTTTTTCTAATAATGTAGATATTCTAGCGCATATTTTGCAGCTGGCTTTCAAGAAGTATTCATGTTATTTGTTATCCTTCTGCACACTAGTCCATTTACCGTATGTTCACTTGGTCACACTAAATAATTTATTATCTAATATTATGATTGCAGAATTAGGGGTTGCTCAAATGAGTTCGCAAAAAGTGCTCATCACAAATGCTAAGAACTACCTATGTATTTTACAAACACTCATCATTGATTATCTACGACGTAGTGTTTAACATAGTATCAGTATACCGGTCATATTTTTGCTCAGTTACGAGTGATTCAATTTCCTTCTTTCAAACGCTATTAGTTGAAAGGAAGAAGTGTCTAAAAAGGGTATAACATGAGGTATGCTGCCGCCCGAACAACGTCAAAGAAATTACATACGTACTCCCCTTCTGTGTACGCCTCAGCGGCCTTGTTTACGAGCCGTCCCGAGAAACACACACGCACACACAGACGCGACCTCCAGCGCTGCATCCCAGGGGCCAAGAGGCTACGGACGGGAAGTGGAGGGCAGAGCTCCTCGCGGTCGAGTTAAGCGTCAATTTACGAACTCCCAACTTGGCAGCGGGCGGACAGTCCGGGACGGGTTGGGCCCTCGCCGTTATAATTGCTGGCAACATAATTAAAAACTGCTCCCCTGCCAGTGGCAGCCATGATCCCCACCTTGGGTCCAGGCGGCGCGCGGGCAGAGGCCGGGTGCGGGCGTCGTTGGTGGCAGCGGTCCAAGACGGCGATTGCACTTCGCGCTTTAGGGCGCCGCTCCGCCCGCTGGGCCACTGCACACGCGCGTGGTCCAAACGCTTCATTTTACTTCAAATGGTACAGCTGTGTAGCAGGGTGTACAACTATAAGAAAAGCATGTTTCAGAGTCAATGACGTTCTCTATCGGGTTCTAGGACTTTGATTCATTAGAAATTCTGAGCGCATCGAATGCTAAGGTCATTAGTCCCGGTAAGTAGTGTACGTTTTTACACGGAAGGGGGCGATGATCTTCTCCCGATGGATGGGGGCATCTGATGCCGACCTTCACGATGGCTTGCGACGACTTGCTCCAACCGCTAACTCACAACACACGCCCGTGGTTTAAATGCTTCAAACCTTCACTTTACTTCAAATGATACAGCTGTGTGGCAGGGTGCACAAGTATAAGAAAAGCATGTTTCAGAGTCAATGATGTTCTCTATCGGGTTCTAGGATTTTGATTGATTGATTAGTGATTCTGGGCGCGTCAACTGCTAAGGTCGTTAGTTCCGTAAGTAGTGTACGTTTTTACTTGGAAGGGGGCGGTGATCTTCCCCCGCTGGATGGCGAGATCTTAAGCCGGCCTACACATCGGCATGCAGCAATCTTCTTCAGCTAGGTATCTCCCATCAGCGTGGTACCGCCCCAGTCGCCACAAGCTCTAATCTCTCGACTGGTCTTTTGACAAGTGTGGTAATGCAGTGCATGTGAGTGTATGTGTGTGTGTGAGTAAGGGGTGAGGAAAGGAGAAGGAAGAGGAATGAAAAATCGCGTACGTTTCGTGGCACATTTGTTAAGGTACTGTTCCGACATTCGCCTGGCCTTGATCTAAGAAACCACAGAAAACTTTCGGTCAGAGCAGCTGACCGCTAGAATTCTCCTCCAGATAGCGGCTGAAATCGATCCAGCTATATTCCGGCTATCGTCGGAATTTGAACCATAGGACCTCCCGGTCAGAGGCACTGCAGTAACATCACTTGGTGCCCTGTCGCCATTTAGGATAAACTAAATGGATTGAACGATATTTCTAATACAGGAATATGCAGGTGTTATAGGATATGAATCTATAGACAGCATCATAATAACTGTGCTCGGCCAGTAGCAGTATACCCTCGCACATAGTAGAACCATTTCGTGATATGCAGTGGATCTTCGCAGGGGAATGGGGAGCTCTTGGGGCCTCAGATCCCCCTCCAGAAGACAATCTCACATGAACACAATTATAGTTTTTACTATGCTGGGGACAATAAATTTAGGTGGCTCAAGATTTTTGAGTTATTCTCACTACACACTTTCTTGTTGCCTGTCCTGTCGTTTTTTCTAAGTATAAGCAGTTATCTTCCATATTTTGTGTCCGTTATTGGAAAGGGAATATGCGGTCTTAGTCACGAAATTGTGATGAAGAAGAGAGGAAGCGATTAGCAAAAATAAACAGTTTCCACTATAATGTTCAAGAGACACGAAAATGATTCAATATATCACTTGCTTAGGTTATAAAGAACTATAAATTAATAAATAACAAATATTTAAATTCATCATTAATGCAAAATGTTCGACCAGAAAATATATGGGGTAAATACTTCATTTTCAACCTCCCCTCCCTAGGATAACCCTTGTCGCACGAGTATGCTTATATGATGGGATGTGTGTCATTCTCTTTTCTCAGCATAGACGAGGAAGGAAGTTTACGCTTGTATGTCCTTTTTTTTCTTGGTTGGTGAACACAGTAGAGCTAGTCTTGCCTTTCCTTTGCACTGCGTAAGGGATTGCAGGTTGATCTTCAGAGGAGCATGTTGATGAGAAATAAATGATTAGGAATAATTCAAACGTAGTACGTGGATGGCATGAGGAGTCAACCACGCCACAAACACATGAGAAAAATTCCTATGCCACATGCAGAATTCAAACCTGCGGTTCCACGTACTTGGAGCATTGAGACCGCCTTGTTCACTTGATTTATTTTCGTCTAGTAACAGTAAAAATTGTATGTGACTTATGGGGGAGAAATATAACCTAACCACGTTTTCTTGAGTTCCAGAATCTCTCCCCCACCCTTTTTATGGTGCGATTTTTCTAACTCTGCCTCTCACACCCCTATGGCCACGATGGAATACCACACAGCATTTCGCGTCTTTCTCGACCTCACCGGTTTAAACTGCATGATCGCAAGCACTGCTTGATAAAGTCGCGACCATGCAAAATCTAGCAGCACGACTAGGAAAGATGCGAAATACCGTGACATACTCTATCGTGAAAACGGGCCTTAAGGGGCAAAGTTAGAAAAATCGTAGTTTATACATATAGTTGTATGATGAATAACTACCAACAAAACGAGATTATCATCATTATAAAACTAGACATTTTCGTTCCCGACCTATACAACATGTATTTGCATCGGTAAATGAACTACTGTTGACCTGGATGACCGAGGTGGCGACCAGCGTGTAGCGACTCAGCGTGTCTGTCGGAAGGATTGCGTTCTCGAGTCCCGCCTTGGGCAAGGTTGTTTGTCCCTCGTTTCTCACGCATGTGTTGTCGTGAAGGGCCTCGCGTTCTGCTAATCCCGGATGAGAGGAGCCCGCAAGTGTGTAGGTGTTTAGGGCATGGTCAAATATGCGTTCCATCGGTTTCAAAAGGGTAACTGGCTATCGGCAGGAAGAAGCCTTAGAATAGAAGATGAAACTAATTCTGGTAGGAAATGGTGTGGTATTTACGATGCTTCTATCATCGAAATCAATATTAGATGTAGGCTCTCCATCGTAACTGTTTATTGTGGCATAAAGCTTTTTCGGCCGCATTGCGGCCATCTTCAGTGCTATTAGAGGCGGCTGTGGTCCTCTGTCTTGTCTGGACTGGTCTTGTCTGGACAGCTGTCTTGTCTGGACTGTTCTGTCTGGACTGTCCTGTCTGGACTGTCCTGTCTGGACTGTCCTGTCTGGACTGTCCAGGCTGTCTTGTCTGGACTGAGGACCACAGCCGCCTCTAATAGCACTGAAGATGGCCGCAATGCGGCCGAAAAAGCTTTATGCCATAATAAACAGTTACGATGGAGAGCCAACATCTAATATTGATTTCGAAACTAACACTGCTTTAAATCCTACACCATTTCATTACCTTCATTTTTTATTGCCATGGCGAAAGGTACCCGCCGCTCAGACACTGCTCCCTTCTGCGCGAAGAAATTGGAAAAATCTTTCTGCTGCTCTGGAGGCATCCATCAGGCAACAGCTGTGGAAGCAACGCGACCGAACTGTGACAATCGCTGCGACGTCCATCTCTCTGTCCTGTGCAACAGGGAAAATCCACCGCGCCATCTACCGGATACCACAGTGGTGTCAATGTCTCCTACTGGTGGCAGTGGCACGCGTCGTGGCACCGTTGCATGCCACGAGGTTCCCTGAGCAACTATCCTCGGGAAAGGGAACTATTACGAGTAATAGTAACCCTACTGTTTTACTGTAGGAATTGCGCTGTCTCTGGTGGCAGGGTAATAAACTGCGTGGAGGGGCGATTTCGTCGTGGCACTCGTGCCGCGGACTCCCGCTCGTGGCATCGACCTTGCCAACACTAGGCTGCCATGTTCACTTCTGGAGTGTAATACAATGCCGCTATGGCTACGCTTTCCTTATCATTTGGGCACGCCTTACAGTATTCTGGACCACTGTGAGCCAGCCGCTTCTCAGACCCCTGCCGTTTCGATGAGGTTTTACGCCAACGTCGAAAAAAAAAAGGGGAGGGGACTTTCCGAACAACGGCCTCCTCCCTGCGCATATAAACGATGAAATTTCGCCTCGCCAAGGAATTTTGCGTATCGAGCAGTCTAAACATCCCGTCTGCACTGATGTCACGTGTCGTTTCGCGTCGCACCTGGTCATTTTATACAATCGCACACGTCGCTTCTTCATATTTAATCGAGACGGGCGCTGGAAGAAACAAGAGAAGGAACGCGAGTGGAAGAAAAACGTACTAGGGGGGTCCATATTGCATTACAAAGTGCGGTAATATTGCATTCTATCTCCCGATTGCCTTGTTTTATTGTATTGGGCAGAATCTGTAAATGAAACAAGCGGCTACCATAAATCTCTCGCTAATGTCTAGCAAAGGACAGTTCCCAATTTACATCTCACAAGGACTGTTTACGGAATCAAACGTTTCAAATAGTATCAAAATTTTAATTTGTAATGTATAAAACATCAAAAAGTAACCATGAACATTTTACTTGCTGAATACTGTTTTAAAATGAAGAAAAGTAATTCTTAGTGGACTCTTCTGTGATTAATATCCAGCCGATACCGAATGGAAGGTAAAACAAAGCAATTTCGTGATAACGGGAAAGTGCGCAGCAGTAACTGACTTAAAGAGAACACGAGGGAAACAATTCGCTTTCTTACACTCTATTTTAAAATATTACAAATATTTTTTTCCTAAAATGGATTTCTATGCAACAAAGTGAGATGGTACTTATTGTTATTTCATAATCATTTTGAATTTTGGCATTTTATTTTCCAATTTTTTCTCCTTTTCGAATAAACTTCCTCCACTAAACTTCTTACCAGTTCTTTGAGCCATGTTTTCAGCATTTCATAGTAAAATTTTGAAGTAACTCAGAGTTTTTATTTTTTTGATTTATTTATTTACGTCAAAAACAGTTAAAAATTGTGTGTGACGTGCTATGGGAAGATTTGAATTCTATTTACGTTTTCCTAATTCTGTTATCCCTACGCCATAAAAGAGTTGAATTTTGAATACAGAAAAAACAGCGACTTTTTGTAAGGATTGTTAACAAAATATTCGCTCCAAGGTATTAAAATATATTTTCAAGGGTATATCAGCTACAGATTTCGGCTGTTATCTCTCATTACGTCCTTCATGAAGGAATAATACTTCCTGCCGAGACATACAGAACGAAAATTTGTATAACTATATTTCCTACTGAATTCTAGAAGACATGCACAGATAATAAAGTTACATTTATCCTGTACGCGGTTGTCCCCTACCAGAGCAGTTTCTCTCCGATGCTTGTACACCCAGCTTTGCGGGTCACTGACACTCACCGACCATATCTGAGGATAAACTCGAGACTTTTTAAGCAGATAAGTTAATTGGGTAACTGTAAATCATCGACGCGATCTTAGTTACCGGGGCTATAAATTCTGCGCAGCACATTATAATCAATCCCGGGAGCGTGCAGAATTCCAAAACGATCACAATTCACCAGCACCACTCCGTAGCCCTTCTGTACACCCTGAGACGTGACGCTGCTTGCTAGTGGTCAATAAGCGGGGGACTTTCCTCGATCCACCTACACGAAAAACCCTCTTGAGCGAATAATAAGGCGACAGAGGCGAATGCCAACGCATGAATATTTCATCAAGTACATAATAAGCTTCGGTACAAAGGACACTGAAGGACACTCCTTAGCGTGTGAAAGCTTCATAGTACAGGTGATGCTTTCAACAAGGATGTGCCAACACAATGGAGCCAAAGAGCGAGTGTTTCCCAATATTGAGTTTCATAAGAAAATGAAAAATAAGTAAGTGGATGTGAATAGCGGATATGAGGGGCGCATGCTGAACCACTCTGCTAATAAGCACTGACCTATCAAACACATTATTGTGTGTGTTCTACTCCATTAATCGCTTTGAGAATTGGTGCCAGTTTGCTTACATTCAACTCATTTGTTGGTGGTATTTAAAAAAAAAAATTACGGTACACATTCGAATACAAATTCAAAGTTATCGTTCTTACGTGCATTTTTACGTGCCTACTGTACGCTTATGCAATAAAGAGAAAGTTTTTTTAAGCTCCAGTGTAAAGTGGCGATTTAAGTCAAAAATTAGTTTTGTGCAACCCTGATATCAAAAATGTGGATAAATCTTGTACCCCTATGTTATAAATTATTTCCTCTAACACGAAAATAGCAAAAGTTCATTTTATATTGGTGTCTCCACTACAATACCTAGTAATAATAAATTTGTTTCCATAATGAAATGTATGTTTTTTACAACAGATTCTCAAATTAAGCTATGTACTATTTTTAAAAATGTATGAGTATCTGTGTAGTTTTGCGTGCAATAGAGGCGATTTAAAAATTATTTATCAAAAAGGCTCCAAATTGTTTCTTAATTTTTTTTCTAAAATGGAGCAAAGTGTGCTTTCTCTAACTGACGCAGGTCCCATTTTATGTCAACTCTGTATTTTCGAAAATTGAAAAAATTAACATTGTAAAACTACAATGTTAACGATCGATTTTTTTCCTTAAGGATTTTTTTAAGTATACCTTTACATTAGATCATATACAATTTTTTGACATTTTTTGTAGGTTTTGAGTAATTTTTACTTGAAATAGGCATTTCTTCAATCTCAAAAACAGCAACATTATTTTTTTTCAATTTTTTTCTAGAATAAAGAAAAAGACATTTGTAAAAATGACGCGGATTCCATTTTTGCTGAACACTGTATTTTGAAAATTGCAAAAATTTCAAATAAGACGACAAATTATGTGTTGTTGTAGCATTATTATTTTTTTATATGACAAACATATTTTGATAACTTGACCAGTACTTTCAAATAATTGACAATAATTTAAGTAACCATAACTTGTGTAAATCAGAGATCCTTTTAAATGAACAAACAGACCGCATAAGGTACAAAATATTATTTTTGGTTTGGCGCTTCAGCATGATTTTAAAACATTCTTTTAGAAACATGCTAGATTTTGTTAAGAAAAGAAGTTAAATTCTTTACAAGGTCTTTTTGTTCAAGAAACAAATAACTCTTCTATTCTTCTGCAAAATAGTTTTGATGTTCGAGACATTTTAAGTAATTTAGACAATCCTTGTATTTCAAGATGATCTGTTCCTATGATTACTTCTTCTATATACGAAACCATATTCCAGCTAGAAAGTGTCAATAACAGCTTATATTTTAAAGAGAGAAATTTAAACAGAGCACCGGATGGCGAAACCCAATAAATCTTCCTTAGAACGAGTAATATTTATTAACCATATAATTTTGATAATAAAACATTATGAGAAGATGCGATGAATATCTTAGATAATCGAGCGTTCATGAATATTACAGTATTATCACATTTAGTTTCAAATGAACTCATTAAGTTACGTCGTAAATAAGCTCTTCAATCTTTCACAGAGTTCGTTTGAATGCTCTCACATTCGATGTATGTATGTACTACCTTCGAATTATGAATGAGACTAGAATGCATTTTCCAGTAAGTGTGATAAATGTAACTAATTGTAACTTCTGTTAAGGTCCATGGACCACGACAATTTTAAAACGATTATTTCGTCGATCGGCATCTTCAGAGACATTTCTTCCACATATTTGTCCACCATCTGATACACTGGCTACGAGCAAAGTATATTTAGCTATCATATGATTAGGAACTGATATCTATCATTTTCTCACTTGAACATATACCAATTGGAGACAATCACTATAATTATCTTAGGTCATAAGCATCTGTCACGAAGCATTGCAAGGAATATACCTTCCAGCTTATACAGGATTACACTTTATAATGATTAAGTACCAATATATAATGCTTCTTGACGGTATAGATAAGTAATAATACGCTTAGCGTGTGTGAAATATTAATAGCCAAAAGTCTTGCTATCAAATTTGACAATCTTGAAAGTAAGTACATACTACTCTCAATCCTATCCAAAACTAAAACTAAAATTGGCGATATAAATTAATGCCTCTAAAAGTAGTAAAATGTTCGAAAAGTATCTAATCAATAGTATTATCAAATTATGATTTTGTAGCTTTTTTGTTTTGCTTTATCTTTTTATTTCCTTCTTATTTTAAAATCACTTAAAAATTCACTAAAAAGAAGAACACTTTTATTTAATTCTTACATTTTACTTGGCCATTCCTTATGTTATTTGCGCTTTTCAAAACCGCTTGTAACTGCTTCCATTGGAATAGGAATAACTTCAACCATATCTAAATGCTTATCTCCGACGTCAAACGTTAGTGATTATACGAGGTAAGCACTAGAGCGGAGTCCAAAGTAATCAGGAAAAATAAAAGGTAAGTACCAATCCATAGCAATAAAAAGACGTAATAAGAAATAAAAAGGATATTACAGACTCAAAAGACATTCTAACTGGACAAAAAAGTAGTCGCAATGCCGACATCTGGAGAAAAGACAGATGAAGTAATTTTACCCTGCTTATTTTCCGTTTTTATTCAACGATCATCGACCGGCAACCGAATATTTCAGGTATCAGTTGACCAAAAGATTACATAAAAATAGATTGTATTAGAATCAAAATTAAGTTTTATTAGCTGAATTCAATTGAGAACAGCTGTAAAATTTTCATTGATTTTCATTGAATCTGCACTTTTAAATTTTTACTTATACTTGGGTTTTTATTCCTTGGCGCATGGGGTCTTGTCTTCAGGATGGAATAACTCATGGTATTTCACGTCGTTTTCGGTCGTGCCGCTAGGAGTAGCATGATCGCGACTTTATCTAGCAGTGCTGGCGATCATGCGATTCCTAGCGGTATGACCGAAAACGAGGCGAAATACCGTGAGATATTCCTGAAGACAAGACCCCACGCGCCAAGAAATAAAAACCCAAGTTTAGTAAATACCCCATATCTGAAGCTTCTTGAGTCTTTCTTAAGTTCGACTTTAGGCAGTAGCGGATGTTTCATACCAGCTAACTTCTCCTTGGTCAAAAATAATTCCGAAAAGCTTCGGAAATATGGAAATTCTATAATAATTGTAAGATACACACAAGAAAAAAATGTTTGAAGGTACAACGCAGGAGGCGAATTGACGGATATCATCGTCTCTAGAGAGTGAAGTTCCCTGCTGGAAATTAATACGTCTCTATCACAAACACAATATACATGTTAGCGCTTTATGTTTTCCTGTCTCTGAACTGCTCATGTCGAGGAATCGAAATCATTGAAACTGAAAAATAAAGCTTCTTAAAAAAATACGAAAAGTATTCTAATAATACATTCAAGCTGTGTAGATAACCGAAGGGGGATTTCGTTTCACTTGTCAAGCAGTCAATTTCTCACCCCCTCCTGAACAAAAGGCTGGTCATTCGCAGCCTGGTGCAAGGTATATTTATTGAACTTCTGAGTATTTAGCAACACCATCGACTGCTGTTCAGCACCCTTTCACACTCACACACCCAGCGCCCGCGTAGAAAGCCTTCCCGACCCCGGGCCGAGGAGTAAAAGGCCAGGCGGGGCGGCCGGGCAGTAGCTCCGAAGTTGTCGACGTCCGTCGTTGCGACAAGCAGCCCCCGCACCGCGAGTAGCCGTGGGTGTCGGCAAGTTTCTACTCGCGTGCTGGCGGCGCCGCGCCTGGCCGCGCCGCTTAACTCAAATAGCGATCAGGCGAATTCAAGCGGCGGAGCATTAATATTCCGACGGACTGAGTGATGAATGGCGCGGGGAAACTATGCTGGAGGGAAGTTCAGCTGCAGGCTGACAGATTGAGAGGGCGACCCGCAGCTGTGGGCGCCGTTTGAGCTTGCAATTCGAGTGGCAATTACACAGAGCTTTTCCATCGATAATATTAATATTTACCGTCTCGTACTGCGTAGGTGAACGGTTCTGTTTATCGTGTCTGTCATCAATCAAGTGGTTGAAGATGAACAGCGGTTCAGCGCAGAAGGAGCTAAGAGGAAACTTCTTGAATTTTTGTTAAAATGTCACACGGCGTGTAGATTCAGGCTGCGAAACAATTAAAAGCTGAGGAATTTGGATCAGCTACATATTGTAAAAACAATAAAAATAGTTTTAATATAAAGAAAATTATATGTAGATTAGAAATTAAAAAAATATTAACGACAACAATAATAATATTAGGTACTAAAAATAATACTGAAACTTCGAATACACTGCGACAATTTTCTATAAACACTCAACAGGATTTTCTCAAAAAATCTCAATTGTTTCTTTAAGCTTTTTGATGAATAGACCACAATACATTGAATTCCACGGCACAAAAGTAATTTTCCTTGAAACTTGCGAGCTTAAAAAATTTCAAAAATTAAAACTTTGCTGTGTTTTGTGGATGTGAATTAAATGCAGAACTTACTAGTTTTAATCGCAGTCCCGGCAAATATTTTAGTTCGTCGGAAAGAGCAGGGGTATGTGTTGGGTCAATGGGCCTCACGTAAAAACCTTTTGCTCGTTGCGAAGACTTGCAATTAATTTCAAATTGACAAAACGTTGACACGGGTTCAGCTATTATTAAAATATTACGTAATGGTTAAAAATAACGAGAATGCGTGTGCAGTTGAAGCGTCACTAGATTTTTCATTCATTTTTCCTTTACTACGCTCTATTTTTTTTTTACATTCGTATTCCTTTACAACATAGTTATTTGTATGGCTTATTTTGTAAAGATACCCCGACGATCAACAGTTGTTACAGTTTCGTGGGTAAAGATCGAAAAACATATTGAATTGGACTTCCGGTTGAATACTTTGATGATGATGCAAGCATGGCCTAGTCAGTGATTGAAATAAGTTGGCGGTAGATAGCAGCACCAACTGAGGTATTTCAGGCAGTGCCGGTCCCCACCCATAAAGGTATTGAAATTACAAAGATAATTGGAAAAGGGGTAACGATTCTTAATAAATCTTTCTCTAATGTATTTGCGCGTTCTAAACAAATGAAAACGCGAAAATTAAAGAAGTTTAATTAAAGAAAGGAAAAATATAAAGGTTTTTAATACTTTGAAAGTTTTTGTTTGAAATCATCTTGCAGATTATTGTTTTTATAATTTTCTACGTCCGAAAAAGGCAGTCGTATCCATAAATAGAATCAGAAATAATCATATTTAATTGAAAGAGAATTTAATGCGCAACGTTATTGCAAACAATAATATCTATTATTGTGAAGAAGGAATTGATTCCATAGACCACGTTAGCTGGCATTGTAAATTGCATGATCCGGAAAGGAAAATAACGTTTAAAATAATTTGTAAAAAATTGGTTATATTCCATATTCTTGTGAAATTTGTTTTAAAATTTTAAGCATTAAGCAATATTTAAATGTTTGTATATTTTGTATAAATACTGAATTTTGTTGAAGTTAATAAATAAGAAGAGTTTTTATTTTCTAGACCTAATATAAAGGCTAAGGTAATATAAGGTAATTTGGCGTTGGAAACATGTTTTATACGCCAGTAAATCGCATTTCTTTCGCACAGATCTGCAAATACCCGGAAAACCGTAGAATATATATTTTTAAAATATCAAAGTAATTGATTTCTAATTTCACATCTCTTCTGAAGTTGAAATGAGATTATTCAAATTCACAGTTTTCATTCTTAGTGAGATTTTACATATTAAACCACAAACGTGAAAATTATATAATATGTCTAGTAAATAATCCGGTTGGGCTAGCAACAATCTTGCTGAAGGTCTTTTTTATTACGATTTTCTCCCTCATAAATTATATGCATCCTTGGATAAGTATACGTACGATTTGAGCAACCATTATTTCGCAAATTTCTAAACAAATTAAATTAAGAATCCTATTATTGTTCCAGCAACTAACCAACCCTAAAATCACTGACATTTCTACATCTGACGTAGTCGAAACCAAGGACGTTTCGCCTAAATGCTAGTACAATTTGGTCTCAGGTTGTACTGACTTAGCGAGTGTGCAAATTAATCGATGTAAATCAATCGCGTTCAGTGTTAACAAATACATTAAATGGCATTGAAAAATTCTGCCACAGGCAGCTCTGGAACCTTACGCTCTCGGTCACAGGCACTGCAGTGGCATCAGTTGATACTTTGAGCCATCTAAGCCGGTGTTGTACCTTTCAACAAACTGAGATTTCGAAAATGAACTGCATCGTTTCTGATAGCGTACCATGAACAATGCATTAGTGTTTCTTAAACATCGATAGTCTATCGATAGTTGAAACTATTGTTGGCTATCGATATTGTCGCCGATAGTTTTTAAGTCTTTACCGTTTTCTACAGACAACTTTTTAATTACAGAATATACTGAGAACATGCAAAACTAAAATAAGTATATACTCGTAAAACAATAAATCAAGAAATAGGTATATATCTGAATTAAGTAGTACCTAAAAATTTGTCAATTTATAATTTTTTTTGACATTATACAAATAATTATGTAACTTTGTTATGAATTGTGTCGGTGAAATAACTGTATTTACTTTTCATTTAATAAGTTATTTTAATTGCAAATATTTTATTTATAATTTTACGATTATTTATCATAAATATTTCTAAATTGTTTGCATTACGATGTAATATATTTACATTATTATAGATTTACATCGTAACCGAGTGGAATCTGTGATCAAATTTGTTTATATTAATATTTAATGAATGTTTCACTAACAAAGGAGTTTAATGTATAATGACGTACTAATTTATTTTGCAGGAACCTGTATAAAAACACAAATTTTTATCTAAGCGCAAATTATTATCTAAAGCTATTTATTAAAAATGAGAAAATATGGATACTATCGATATTCAATTACGATAGAATCGAAAACTATGGATAGTAAAACAATCGATGTTTAAGAAACACTACAATGCACAATGCGCGGCAGCAGCGCAGACGTTCGCGGTGACGATGTGTGCTTACGGCGTTGCTGCTTGCGAAGCGGCGGAGCGCGCGTGCCGGGTCACTTCCGCCGCAGGCCGCGGGTGCTGTGGGCGCCACCGGTCGCGCACGCGAATCGCACTAAACAGTTGAATGCGTAGTAGAACTGCCATTTTAGGAATTAAATGGGGATCTGGCTAATTCGCGTACGGAGAAATTCGGGAAAATTGAATAAATGTGAGAAATAAAAGAAAAAAAAATACTCTAATTCTTGAAATTAAATTTTGATAAAAATAAAACACATTAAAAGTAAGATTTATATAATACAAATCTATGTTTGCTTTATCTACTTCATAATTTTTTCAATTTTGACATTATTTTATTTCTACCTGAATTGATTCGGATATTTGAGAATTCAGATTTATTGGTCTTCGAATAATTGGAGTTATACTGAATTTTAAATTCTACAATTTCTTATCTATTTTGTAAATTTTATCTCAACTTTCTATGATGACATACGCAATATGTTTTTTTAGGGTAAACAAAAAAGTCACAATTCTAATAATTGTTTTGTATCAACATTTAGTAAGAAAACAATCTAAATGTTTGAAGTATTATTTAATTAATGACTAATGAAACGATAATGGAATGATGGGTAATAATACACGAGTATAGACTGTGAAGTATTTTATGATACGTGTGAGGAAATAGCTCGTGTCGTAAACTTCAAACGAGTGTAATACCTATTAACTCGAGTTTCATACAGACCTTTTTCTATGATTGATTGAAACTAATAGAAGTTGAACGTACCAATCATTTCTACCGTTATTCGCACTTCTCCCGTTATGAATTTCATGTTTGATTCTTCCTCGTTGAGCATTTTAATATTTGACATTCTGTTGTTGCAATTTTATAATCATCTGATCCCTTGCTTCTCCAGAAACTGCAATTCTATTACACCCCATTGAACTAAACATTTATTAGAATGATGACCAATGCTTAAATACGAATCAATGCTTCATTTCCAATTCTTGCTGTGATTGGTCAAAAACGTTTATGTATAATGTAGCTGTTTCAAAATAACTATCAATACGAAATGAGCTGAAGACCTGTAAGACGAGATTTATACAATGAACATGAAACAAAGTATTAAACGACTACTAAAGCTTTTTTCTTTGTTATTGAAGGTCGCATCAAAAAACTAGGTCATTAGCGACCACTATTGGATGTAACGTAATGGTATGAGAATTAAACGATATGTTGATGATAGGGGGTGAATGGATTAACACTTACAAGCATGCTCGAGTCGGGACTCGAATCCGCGACCCCACGGTCCAAGATCACTACGGCTCTAATGCCTTAGCTATCTCGGACACGGAGTCGACACATAAAGCATTTTGTATTAAATATGTTAAGTGGTTATAAGCATATTTATATACTATTGCGTTGATGTGTGAAGGATTATAGGCCTACGTATATCATTTTGGAAAGATACATATCCAAACTGTTGACAAACTAAGATGTAGGGAAAATATTCCTGACTAATTAGGCGTTAATTAAAGAACGCTTCCGCCGTTTCTTAACGATCCCCAACTACGTAGCGCAATTGAAACGCTCAATAGAACAAGGGGTTATACCACATTTGTTGTGAAATTTAGTTATTAGCATTGTACAAAACTTCAAATATTATTCTTTTAGCGCAATATGTTATTTACATCCAGTATCGACTTACACGCAATTTTAAAATGTATTGAGTTATACGAGGGAAGTTCAGGTAGAAGCCTCATTATCTCAGAACTATTTCTATGTGGGATAGCCCCTTGTTCTACTGAGCCCTTCGGTTGTCTCAGAGAGCGGCAATACAAAGGTAAAAATTGTTCCCTTTCCTTTACAGCCTGGTATACCTTTCATTTTCGCCAATGTCTTTCCAGGCTGCAATCTATCAGCCACTGAGGTATATCAGGGTCTCCCGCAGTCACTAACGCTCTCTTGGGAACTTATCCAAATTAAGAACCTCCTGAACATCATGCCTAGGTAGCTCTTAGCCCCATCTCAGTGCTCAACCTGAAAATTAGGACCGAGGTAGCCCATTGGCCTATCTCGGTGCTTGTACAACTACTTTGGGTGTAGGGAACCATTTCCTCAGTCAGGCACTCAGTAAATCGCCTGTACACGGTTTCTGGTCAGGGCAAGAGATTAGGGTAAGATAAAGGTATTTAGGTGTTACATGAGGATCTGGGAATATTTTCCATGCCACGGACACATCTGGGGATCAGATAATTACGCCGTCTACGTGTAAGGAATATTTGACTCCTATGCGCGCTCCTAGGCCACAGAAAAGGCCAGGAGAGAATTGATACATTTTGAATGTGGGGATCCTGCAATTTAACAATTCATGGGTAAATCATTAGGACTGTTTGTTACGTGAAACTGTTTTTATTTGCTTTCACAATCTGTCGAAAGTTCCAATTCCAAAAATTGTAATAATCCGAAGCTTGAATCTACGTACTTTGTAATCTACAATACTAATTTCCAATTTGCACAAAAATTGAATGAAGATTATGCAGTTTCTGGCTATGTGAAAGGGATTTATACATTTGTTAAATAATCAGGACGTCGGGAAAAATTAAAAACCCTTTGTGTTATTAATTTCCAATGCGCAGAGAATTTGAAAGAAAACAATATAGTCTGTGGCTGTGTGAGAGGTCTGTAATTTCGTTAGTTATCCACAAGTTTGGAACTAATCTAAAACAATTGAAATAGTTTCAATTTCGACAGAAAATATCAAATATACGATTATGTTATTCCGCTTAATCTCTTACTGCCCTCTCAATAGTAAGCAACTCATCCACATTACTCGGGGTTCGGGGAGCTGTTGCTACTATTTGCCGAATACTGAATGTGTAGAAGAGTGGCGTACCGTAGTGGGGGCGAAAGGGGCGGCCCGCCCCGGGCGGCAAATAAAAATAACAATATCTTGTAAAAATTTGAACCATTTCATTTCATATTTTTGTCGCACCTACGATTCGGACTGATTGAAATGAGCACAGAATCTTTCATTACTTATTCTGTGACGACTTTTGTATAATAAAGACATATTGCTCCTTGTAGCAACTAGCAACACCGTCTGTACTGACTTGTAGGGGTTACTCGTATTTTATTTTGTGCATGAATTGTTTATGACTAATATTCAGCGAGAATGACTTATATCATATAAAGAACAGTGTTCACTATTGTATAATAACTAACACATATTAGATTACGGTTAAGTCCCTTCAGAGAAGTCCGTGAGTGACACTTTCACAATTCAAAGAATGTTTCATTGATGGATCGTCAGTCGTCTAATTCACTTAACCCTTAACTTAATCGTATATATGTATGCGACTTCCCAAACTGTGATGTTAGTGTTCAAAGTAAGTGTAATGATTGTTAAATTATTGAACTTTGTTGAAATTTTATTGTTCGAGTACGCAGACATTCGACTTGGTATTACATATTTTATTTACGTTTTTTTATTTTTGCAATTGTATTTTTTACTATCTAATACGTTGTTCAAGTTTGTATATTTAGTCTTTTAAATTGAAATACCTAAATAAGGGGGAGACGAAATGTTCCTTCGCCCCGGACGGCTGACACCCACCCTACACCACCAGTGTAGTGCCACCCTTAAGAACTTACCGTAGCGAGCGACCCCTCGCCGAATCCCGAGAAATGGATGAGTTGCTTTCTATTTGGCGCTCGGACATTCGGTGCTCGCCCTATCCACTGCTTGTCTGTCTTTTGGATACACCAGAGGAAGCGAACATTCGTAGGGCACATCAGCGGATTGGGACGAGCTACTAGGCGAATAGTGAATGAGTGAAGCCGCCTTAAAGAAAGCTTGAAAATGGGATGCGATGTGAGACCTGCGAGTGAGGGGACCGAAGAGAAGTTAGAAGTAAATCTTCTTCTTCTTCTTCTTCTTCTTCTTCTAAGGCTGTGCGATCTTTAAATGAACGTTTTGGTCTGCCCCACTATCGTTTTCAATTTTCCCCTATTCTTCGAGAGCTCGATCCAATTTTCAATCTTCATTTTTCTGATATCTTTGAAATCATCATTCCATCTACTTTAGGCCGTCCTCTTCTCCTGGTGCTCACTGGTTTCCAGCTATTCACTGGTTTTCACTATTCTGTCATGCGACATCCTATTAAGATGACCAAGCCAACTTAATCACATGAGTTTGATAAAATTTAAAATGATTTTATGGTTTTGTACACTGTCCTGTTCAGAATTGTTCCTAGTCCGCAAATCTCCATTGGTCTATTGTTTTCATAATAGTTAGTAGTAGTTGGCAGGAAATTCTGTATTTTACATGGCCAGACTCCAACCGTCAGGCCCGCTCTTCTGACCACGTAAATTTCGCTATGCTTCTTTCACCATTTATCGGAAAACGAAAGTATCACTCGCGCGACGAAACATGCGACTTCGAATTTAATTCATAGGCTTCTTTTAAGCTTGAGGTTCTTTACATGCAATGAATCTGCAACATGAGACATCCGGCTTTACTTCCCCTCCGAAGGCAGGTGTACGAAATATTTTTTCGCCCTTAAAAATCCCCGGCTTCGACGTGGCTTGAACCCTCAAACGTGAGTACTACTGTCCGATACTCTAACCGTTATACCAACGAACCCATGGTGACATGATGTGGCGGAGGCGTGGCGTGGCGTAGCGGTGTGGTGGCGTGGCGTAGCGAGGCGAGGCGGCGTGGCGTGGCGGCGTGGCGTGGCGGCGTGGCGTGGCGGCGTGGCGTGGCATGGCGAGGCGTGGCGGCGCGAGTGGTGAGGCGGCATGGCGTGGCGGCGTGGCGTGGCGGCGTGGCGTGGCGGCGTGGCGTGGCGGCGTGGCGTGACGGCGTGGCGTGGCCACGTGGTGGCGTGGCGGCGTGGCGTGGCGGCTTGGCGTGGCGGCGTGGCGTGGCGGCGTGGCGTGGCGGCGTGGCGTGGCGGCGTGGCGTGACGGCGTGGCGTGGCCACGTGGTGGCGTGGCGGCGTGGCGGCGTGGCGTGGCGGCTTGGCGTGGCGGCGTGGCGTGGCGGCGTGGCGTGGCGTAGCGTGGCGTGGCGCAGTGCGTCGTGGCGCGGTGCGGAGGTTTCTTGCGTCGCAGGCCGTTTGATTTATGGCAGACGCAGCGTGCGCCGTCGGGCGCGCTCCCGAGCGAGCGCTTAATTAGTACCTCCCCTTGTTAACAGACTCTTTGTATTGAAACGTTGCGGCGCGGCGCGGATAGGCGCGGGTTCACGGGGAGGAGGAGGAGAAGAAGAAGCAGTTGAAAGATGAGGGTGTGGGCAAGGGCGTCATCAAATGATGAGGATTGGAGGGGACGGAAAGGAGTTTGAGTGGAATGGTGTTAAGTAACGTATGGCGTCATATGAAGAGAACAGGAATTTTAAAAAATGATGTAATTTAATTTCTCATTGTTGTGCTGCATTTATCTTTACCCAAACTTTACATTTCGTTCTATATTTCTATTTGTTGCAATATTATATAATAAAAATTTTGTAACATCGGACTTGTTGAAATAATGGCAGGTCCCTACAGCAAAATGATCAGCGAGTCAGCATTCCATCCCTGGGTTCGAATACTATCACAAATGGAGTTTGGGCAGTTTTATTTAGATTGTCCGGTATCTTTATCTCTTATTCTATATTCCCATCAACTCCATCTGTATGCTCATGACTCACTACATTATCCTACGTATCATATCGCCATCATCACCATCATCACGCAATGCAACCATGAGATGTGGCCATACAGGTTGTTGCCCTACCGGCAAGACACGACTATAGCTGACTCGAGGATTCAGAAGCGGACATACAAACATTGGGTCGTCTTCTTACAATTGAACCCGTTCCGGTAGATTCTTTTAAATGTCTTGAGTTAATAAATAAACGTAAAATTCATTCAAGAAATGGCAGGTAATAAAAAACTGGGTAGGTGATTTCTCTGAAGAAAAGTCTTCCGTTTTCTGTGAATTCTTAATCCGCGTCGGTGGAGAAAATACGTGACAAACGTATCCCGCATACCAAGATCAACTTTTCCTAAGCAACCTTACTACTTCTTTGTTCATTTTGTGTTAATCTTGTATTTGCCAGGTAGAGTAAGAAAAGCTTGTTGTTTTGGCACTAAACTATTGAATATTCGTAATTCATTGAAATCGTTTTCTAGGCACTCCGTGGGTTTCTTCAAGGAGGGACAAGAGAGCTATGTTCTTCATTAATTCATTACCCATCTCGATCAGGTTTTCTGTCCAGTTTCCCCGATCCTTTGTGCAAATGCTGAGATGGCCCTTTGTTTTGCTTCTGGACAGTAATGTAACTTCACTCTCTGCACCCAAGTCATCACTTTGACTCGTCATCCACGATTGTAATTGTATATGTGACTCAATAAATTATTATTATTAAATTATTATTATTATTAAATATGCAGAAAAAATATATTAGTTAGATAACATACTCAGTTCCAAATATTATGCTGTGTTCACATTTTCTTGAGATCTTCTTTCAACGGTGTACGAACCGTTTGAAATTACTCGTGAATGGAAACTTAACTAAATTGCTTCCACCTTCCAAAAGTGAAAGGGGATTAGCTGAGAAGCGGATGTAAGGGAAACATGACCGCTGGATGCATTCGGACAACTTCCTATGCGGCACTATACGGGGCGGAGTGCGGCAAGAATGTGGCAATGGCTGAACAGCATTGAAAAACCCCGCCCACTGCTCTTGTGACGTTCCACGGGATTCTACCCACAAGTCCGTAAAGCGTACGGCAGATTTTAATCTTCTTTCATATCAGTTTATGTATGTTCTTTATATATTTTCTCTTACCTATCAGCAATTTACATTTACTTTTCCCGTGTATTCCAAAAGATGTTTCACTGGTAGGCTCGAATATTTTTCGATAAGTTTCTCCCCACAGTTGTTCTTTATTAATTTTAATTATCTGGTAGGTTTCTGTTACACAACATTTCCATTTAATTTGCAAAATCGGTTGACTGCTTTCTAGCGTTTCGTATCTATAAATATAATCTGTTTTTCGATACACATCAGCTACAAATTTCTACCACCTTTAACACGGCCGTTTTCTGATAGTTACGTTGTTACATATTAAGAAGCAATTTCTCTAACAATAATAACCAATCATTTAAGCGATTAAAAGCCATTCAAAACCTTTTGTTAACGAGTAGGGTAGGGAGAACGCTTACGGAAGCTCTATAAAGGCCATACATTGTTGAGAGAATACTTTCAATGATAGCCGTGCCCATTCTGGAACCACCGGCCGCAGCCGGGCATCATCCTATCCGGCGTGGTCTCAGCGTGGTCTAGCGTGGTTCAGCGTGGTTCCAAGCATTTGGTAACGCTGACAAACCGCCGCGCCGCGCCGTGGAGGTGGGCGCCACATACCCCCGGCAGGGAAACATCCTCCTCCCGGGACATTACATGCTCCACCATAGCAGTCTGACCATAGCAGTTGACACTCTCAGAATCACAAAATTACGAATAAATCGAGAATGAACATGCCATACGTATATCGCCAATTGGAAGCCATCAATTGACGGTTTTATAGCACTTTCGGTTTCGCATCATCCCTCCTAAGTGTTGACAGGTTGAGAGTTCGAAAGGGGCGTTTTCCTATGCTTCGCAGCAAACTACAACCTCGAGGGGTTTTACTATACATCGTACGCCGTCAAAATGGCTGGTAACATGTTTGCGTTTCAGGTACACTGAAAGTTCGGTGCACGACTAACACATCATTTTTCAGGCCAGAACCTAATAAACAGTAAGAAAATAAATAAATAATTAAACTCTTAACAATCAGCTTTTAAATGTCTAATGCAATGAAAACATTCCACTCGCGTCATTTCGTGCTTTATTAGTCACATTTAACTTTAAAAAACTATATCCATATAAATTAATACTGATTGTAACAATATTAAGTTTTTCCAATGTCTTCTTTGAAGTAGCGAATATGAATTTTTTAACCATTAATTTTGGCAATAGCCAAACTTAATCAGCAATGAAACTATGAGGGCGCCAACTTCTACTTCTCGCATTATAATTCTCTTGAAGAAGTTGTGTTTCTACAGGTGAAGGAATAACAAGTAAACTATCGTTAACGTGAAATATTTCTTCTTTTTTTATGACAAAAATCATTGGATTTTTAAAAATTCGTAACATTTTACTAATTTATTTTGATTTTGATTTGAATTATTTAACATTTATGTTGTTTATTATAACTTACAAGTTGGAATATTGTTTTTCTCCCAAAAGATTAATCAGGTATCTTATAAAAATATAACGTGACGTTTCCTGAATTCATGTTATAAGAACTTAAATAATATTAAGTCAATAAGTTCATTATATCAATTACTTTAGATATACCTATACTTTTGCAAACTAGAATCGCAAATTTATAACCCAAAATAACATGTTTTATAAAGATAAAAAGATTAAAAGAATAAAAGAACCCTCATTAAATTTTCTTTGCTAGCGCTTACAAAACATTTTGTCATTTATAGCCACATGTATTAACCGCCGGGCATTTTGCCCGCGAATTTTTTTTCTAGCGTAATACTCGTACTCCTTATAACCGAAAGGTATGCCGACCTCAAAGGAATGAAATCGTTCCAGTACTTCATAGGTGCTTCACACGTCCGGTATCAAACTCATAAAACGAAGTAGCGGTTCTGTCAAAACCTGCACGTCACACCTATAGACGTGTCTCGACACCAGAGCGTGTTTCTCAAATCGTTAACCAGCCCACGTAAAAGATGGACACACCTATGTCAAAAAGCGAGTTGGACGAGTTTCTGCCGCAAATATCCGGATATCGTTTGCAAAAATAACAGAGAAGTAGGATACATTGGAAAATTCGGCTTTCAAATTCGGGCGGAAAAAAGAGGGATCCGGCTTCTCGACTACCAGCGTGGATTCTGGATCTTGACTGGTGGCAATATTCTCTGACATTCATAATACCTAATTCTTGCAGCATTAAGTAGTACCTAAAGTTTTTATTGTCAATCTCTGTTAGTGAAAAAACAAAGAAAATAAAGGAATGTAATAACCGTTTCTTCTGCTTTATATGCAATGCTCCACAGGACCACAAAAAGTGTAAAAGTTCATTTAGCATGACAGTAAACAGCATAAAATGAATAGTAAAAATGATATTTACGAAAAATTTTAAAAATACAAAATAACGAAGAAAAAACACCTATTACATCAGCATTATAAGACTCACTTAAAATTATATTAGTAATTTTCATAAACACTAAGATTGACTGTGTGCCAATAACGAAAATATTAAATGTGAGGTATATTAAAAATACGTTTCTGTAATTTTTGAAAAACCAAAAGAATGCATCAAGCTGGCGCTTATCTCATGTTATTTATTGAATTTGAAACTATCCCTACAAAAAAGTTAAAGAAAAAATTTACCACCATTTCTGAGTACACATAGTTTAAAAATTTTAAAATTTTAAAATTGCCTTGATTTTGCCCAAAATTACGGGAAAACTACTCATACTGTAAGAAAAGACCTTATTTAAAGATTTAGTTTTGAAGAACAGATTTAATTCTTAAGAAAAAAAATAATCTTCAATATTTTAGTTGTATAAAGAAGCCAAAAAAATTCTTAACTTTTCCAATTTTCGAAAATTCGGATAATTTAACAAAAATTGGTCCTGTGCCACTTTTATAAGCGATGTTCCCCCTAGAAAAATCGAAAAATGTCCTTGAGATTTTAGTAAGTACCCCCAAAAATTAAAATATCCGTTGGAAATCCAATGGTCCTCGACAGTTCGGAGAATATCAATGGTGGTGAAAATAGCCGCTAGAGTTGTCCACAGACAGGTGGACAGATATATTGTGGCAAACCTAATTTTCGGAATCAATGCCAACAAAAACGGGAAATCTAGATTGACAACGTGTTAGAGGAAGTAATTTTGTACATAAGGAACACGATTTATCCACATTTTTGGTATCGGGGACTGACAATACAAATTTTTCTGCCGAAAAAGTGCCAGCATTACTCATTTCCTTATGCTAAGTACGTAGTGTACGAGAAAGTAAAATTTACAGACTCCTGTCTATTTTTTTTAATTTGTGTATATTTTCCACTTTCCTTCTCTTGGCCTAAGAGCTAATTTCCTATCGGCCTTGTGAAGTAAGCACTGGACCTTGAACATTACTGCTATCCACTTCTTTGTTCACTCACATTTAATGTAATTCACATCTCATCTCTAAATTGTTCAAATGTTATTTCTGTTTTTGCTACCACACCACATGATTTTCTCCATCACCGTATTGTCAACAGTCCTTTCTCCGGTCATCTCCTTTCATTCCATTGCGTTCCCACCACTTAGCCGCCAAGACCTTGGACTAGGACATGTCACGGCCTAGGACTCCCGCCTAGAGCCAACATTGTCCCCTAACTATGGCAGGGACTGGCGGAGGCAGCAACCTACCCATCGCTCTCCTCGGAAAGGAATGATGTACCGCCATTAGAATGCATGGAACCCATTTGCTGCACTTCGGAAGCTGCCCGAGGGTGCCGGGATCGATGAATGCATTGCACGCCGTCGTCCCTGACAGCCTAACACAGTGGCCGTGTACCACTCGAAGACTAATAAAACATAAAGCAGCGGCATCAAAAACCTTAACGAGCCGAGCTAACGCAAGGGGAATAAATGCCGTTGCCCGTGGCATGCCGCTGGCACTTCATTCCACAAACGTAATGAATGCCTCTCTGACAACAAAGAAGCTGATCGTAACAAATAATCAGGTTTATGTTTGCGTCTCATGGCAAACGACAGCATGCAAATTATTTCTAATATTTAAGAATATATGCATGACGTTCATGGGAGCGCATGTTACCACGCGCACGAGATAAGCAAATTTTGGTCCGTAAAGAGATTCGGTTGGTAATTGCTTTACGTGACAGCGGATACACGCGCGCGTAACAACTACGATGTCCGAACGCGCGCATCAACATCTCTGGTTCTGAAGATAAAAGATTCTGATAGCACTGGTTCGGTTTACGAGAGTGTTCCATTGAAAACGACATCACATGCAAATTATTTCTCATATTTAAAATTATTTGCATGGCGATCGGAGGATCCTGTTTGTTAAAAAGTGGCATGAGATACGCAAACTTGCTACTGAAAATGCTTTGGAGTTATGATGTCTGGATGAGTTCACATAGGCAGATAGCAACAATAAAGTCTAATTCATTTTTTCCTCCAGAAGGCCGTTCTGAGACAATGATGAGAAAATGAAGTTAAATGGTTTTATGGTCGTGTTTTTTTTTGGAATGTGATATCAACATTACAAGGAATCAGCATACATTAATGATAACCCTAAATGTGATTTTGTTTTAAAACAATGATATAAGATGTAAATCGGCTTACAACAAACATACTTAGTTTTAATCTTTTTAAACAATTATTCTAATTATTTTCTACCTTCAAAATTATTTGCATGGCAATTAGAAATATGAAGTATCTCTAAGAATTCACGCTTCTTCCATTTTGAAAGTTATAACAATTAACAATTATCATGCACAGATGGGCAAAAAGTAGTAGTAGTAGCAGCAAAGAATACCGACACGTAACATATGTTTTTCGGAAGTTTAGATACAATGTATGAAAACTATTTTAAGTGTACAGACATCAACAAACAATGCATCAAATTTAGAGAGGAATTATAGTTGCTGTAGGCTATCACATGAAATATATGTACATTTGACATATTGATACATACTAATGATATTTCCAATTCTTCATGCAAAAAATCTCAAAATATTATCAAATTTTCGCTGAAACCTTAATCAATATTATCTCCGAAATATAAAAAAATCGCACGATGACAGAAAGATCGAATTTGATATAAATAACGCGCAAAACATTTTTGTTCCCTGGGAAGAAATTAAAAATTCCACGCAAACCTTTCCATTTAGTTTTGGTGGTGGCAAATCAGATAGACAAAACTCCATTCAAGATAATTAAACATTTTCGATATACAATCGCATCGGGACTTCTAAAAAAAACCACAATGCAAATTATTTCTCATCATATTCAACAACATTTACATGTTGGTGCATGTTACGAGGCGTCGCGAGATACGTCCACTGCCATCTTGAAAAATAAAACAAAAAAGAATCGCGGTGCGTGGCGACGGGCAGTGAGGCGCGGAGGGCGGCCATCTTCGAAGCGTTCGCATCGCCACCTCCAATTTCGAGGAGTGCAAGGCGAGCGTCGTGTCGCAAGGAGGACCATTTACATGCGCGATCTTTATCGCGCATGCGCATGTTCTCTCGAGCCGCGCACAGAGCTGCCCCGGGCCCAACAACCAGGCTCAACGTGTCCGGTACAGTCCCACCGTACTCCCAAACGTTCTGCGTAGTTTGCGGTAAGCCGCTACGGATATAGGTAGTTAGTATAAGACGTGACGTGATATATATTTTATAATTACGGGACACTTGAGCTCTTTATATAATTGAACGGCGGCGGGTATGTGCGGGAGAAAAGGTGCAAAGTTGGTACCGCCGTTACAATACCGCGAGAATTGTAAGCTCTCGTTAGACAAGTTGTTCTTTTAGATGTGCCAGCTGGGCAGCGGAAATCGAAAAATGTTAGAGTATATCATAATGCTTCCGTCCTTGTTCTGAAAGTCATTTGCAATGAGTTAATTGACAGATCTCCTCATTACAATAATTAGGTCGACCAAACTAACCGGTAGCTGGTACTTCAATATCAAGAGTAATATTCCCTTCTTGTGAACCCTTATCAGAAATTACTCAAGTGTAAACCATTTTTCAAAATACACTGCAATTTATTTTACACAAACAGCCAAACGAGAAAATTTATAAAAGAAATAATTGACAACACGAATGAAGTGACTTCTAATGGACGCGCTTCCTTACACGAACTACCATTTCGGTCGTGACCAGTAGTCGTAGTCGTATTGTATGTTTTGTTTCATTAGCAAATCAGTAGTCAGCATGAAAAAGTGGCAAAGTTTACGTTATGCTTAAGTGCTAACGACTTCTCTCACACAAGGGGTACGTGAAAAAATAATACTCCGTTATGATAAATAATTTTCTGGAACATAAACATCTTATAAAGCGGTCTTTACTGAAAATAATTCCAAGAGACAGAACGCAACATTAAAGATACAATATTACTCCTTTATTGTAATACATGATAATCGTCAAACAAAGTAAACTGGCTAAACGCACACGCTAGAATGACTGCCATGTGTAGAGAACGTTAATGAATGAATCTCGCTTTTATTGCTCTATATTTTAAATCGGGAAGCGGCAAACGGCTAGCTCTTACGTTCCTATCGGCAGCTACGCTTAAACGAATGCTCTCGCGAGTATTTACATGAGTGAGAGCAGCAGCGCGATATGGCGGCTCCACACGAATATGTGAAGCTCAGTGATCAAATCTTTGAGAATAAAGTACCTACAAGGAAAGCCACAGCAATGTATTGTTTTTCAGAAGCTGACAATGAAAATTCCTACCAAAGAATTCACAAAATCACTTTGATTCTTCACAATTCAAAATATTGAAACTAGTTTGGAGATTATTTTTAAATATATGTTAAACAAATAGTCAAAATATAGAAAATTCAAGATAAAATTGTCTACGCAAATGAATGTTTAATGACTATTTAAATGAAATATATAATTTTTTGTCTTCAATTACCTATACACATTTTCTCTTAAAGTGGGAAAAAACAAATAAACGTACTTAAAACCAGTTCGGACTTGTTAAAATAAAAAAGAAAGCAAGCAACTCGAAGACTGCACAGTCTGGGAGAAGCTGAGTGTCAGAGAAATAAAACCACAAACATCGATCTTCTTGATATACTACATCTCAATCAAGCATTAATATCACATGGCAAATTATACCAGACGAACGCCACTTCCAAAACATGAATGAAAAAACATGAAGAATCTCTGTAAAGATAGAGGAACCGGTCGATGAGTTTTAGGTTAATTTGCTGAAGTTAATTGCTGCAAAGATTTTAATTACACGTTTCAAAAAGAGGCATAAAGCAAGCAAAAGAAGCATGGGAAGGGCGACCTGGTACATGTAGGCCGTTCGCCTTCCAGTAATAGAAAACGAAAACCGCAACAACAAATTTATTGTTCATCAACTATCTGTAGTTTTCGGCATGATGGAAGGACATGAGTGAGCTTTTGCGAATCGTTTTCAACTTCAGCCAATGAGCTTCAGACACCAATTAGCGTCACAATTTTAGCGGGAATTGTAAAAGCAGCAAGACACCAAAATTATCACCTTGTTACAAGTCACTCAAACAGATATATGAAACTTTTTTTTAATTGCATCTTGTACACCTTCACTGTGTTATTTCTGGTTGGTCACCATTGAAAATTGTCACTTTTGGTCACTTTCAAAATATTTCTCAACACTTCTCAGTCTCCATGCAACATAGCGGCTAGCGTCTGGTCTGGCTTTTCAAACGAAGTACCTGTGCATAACGTGGTTCGTGATGGAAACTAGAACTGCAAAAATCGGTGCGCCGGAATAGCTCGTCCATCTCTTTCCACCAAGGTTTTTGGAAAATCTAATTAAAGAAATAAATACGCGAATGAATTCGCGATTATTTTCTGAAGGAAAGGTTTTTTGAAAAATGTTGACAGTGAGAATTATTTCATAGGTTTATACTTACTCTGAATCGCATTAAAATTGCTCATTACAAAATAAAAATTAAGTAGGAAAATAAATAAACATTGCGTGCCCGAGAGCGAGAATACATTAATAATAAGATGTAGTCTTTACAACTGTTAGCTAATTAGTCGTATATCCTGAGTAAAATTAACATGCAATGCTTTTAATAATGTAAAACTAAGAATTAAAATTTTAATAATATGAAAAAATTTAAGTACGTAAATCAATATAGTATTATCGTTTATTTATAAATTAAGTAAATGAAATAGTTGGTGGCGGTAACAGTGAACTATATTCTTCTCACAGTTCGAACTCCTATACTCTCGGCTCGGGCGAACAACTTCTTTCATAAACAACAGACGTGGGCGTCCCCGTTCCTTTTCCTGTCCCCGTCCCAGCTCTACCCGGCACCTTCTCCCGTCCCCATCCTCATAGCCGTCCCCTTCTCGTCCCAGTGTCCGTTCCCGTTTTCGTCCCCGTCCATTTCCCCGTCCTAGTGCCCGTCTCCGTCTCAATCCTCGAATTCGTCCTCGACCCCATCCCTTTCCACGTCCCTTTTCCTTCCCCTTCACAGTCACCTCCCCGCCCTCCACGTCCCGTCCCGTCACCGTCCCCTCCCCGTTCCCGTTCTCCACGTCCCCTCCCCGTCCCTTCCTCGCCCTCGTCCTCATCCTCGTCCCCGTCCTTGTCCCAGCCCTATCATTCCTCTTCCCCCTGGCGTCGGGCGCCGCATCGCATCCGACGCCGTCGACGCCGACGCCGACGCCCGTGTCTCGATGGGAGCGGCGCGGTGTCGGCGGCGGCGGCGCTCGCACACCGCCCCGCCACAAGCCGTTCGCTTTATGGAGGTCCGCGGGCGGGCGCCTGGGCAGCGGGTCCACTCTCGGAGCGAGGTTGAAAGCAAATAAAACGAACCGAGCTGGATTACGAACTATGGGAACCGTGTGTAAAACATTTAAATGAATACAATACAAATATAAAATATTACATGAATACAATAAATAAACACAAAAGCGTGGATATTATAGAAATTTATGGCAAAAAGTATGAAGCATTACGCTGCACATACTTTCTCGTATTGTTCGAAGAAACAAACATTTGTAATATTTGAAAATTGTACTCTGGCCATATGATTAAATGTACTGAACTATATCCATAGAAAAATTGAAAAGAAAGAAGCCCATTGAAAACGAATATACTTGAAAATGACCTTTATGTACAGTATCTCTTAAAATTAAGATTTCATTCAAATTTCCAGGGCCCTAAATTGAGCCAGATAGTTCGAAAAATATGTTTTAGTTTAAAATCATTTGTAGTGTTTAGGCGCTAGTGTTGTTCTCAGATGGCCAGATGGACGTATATACAGATACAATTAGGTTCTTTTGTAATACACACACTAATCAGTGTTTCCCCAAACAGATATTTCCGTCGAAATTCCTATATTAGTTTTCTAGAAGTTTGTCGTTTTTTTCATTCCTGGTATGAGAAAGAGTGAAATAAAATTACTCTTCAGAGAAATTAAAGAATTGAAATATAAATATAAATAGTGAAAAAGTTTGGCACCAAAGACGATGATAGCAACTGGTGAGAATTTATACTTTCATCTACCAAGTTTTAATGTTGTTTCCACTATAAATTTAGCACTAACTTCTAATAATAATAAAAGGCAACACCCTTGTGCAATAAATCAAACCATTCAAAATATGTTATTAATGTTTCCTTTGTTAGCAGCGGAGAGTCGATCCATTTGGATCTCCCCAAAATGAAACATTGTTGAAGGAAGTGAAGGAATGAATATTAATTTTGATACTTCAAGTGATACTTCATTGAAAGATTTCGAATTAAAACGGTATTAAAAAATGAATTTTCCATTGATGTTTGTTTCACAACTCTTTGATGATTTTTCTTAAAATGCTACAAGATACAGAATTTTAAATTCCTAGAAAAAAATTTCTGACCGAAAATTCTAAAAATCCATATTAGGAATTAGGATTTAATCAAAATTAGCCAACATCAGGTTAAATATACAAATATGTAACTTTAAAGTAAATAAGAATTATTTTAATACGCTTACATGTGTTTGAGAACATTGATTACTTTTTCATTTGGCGTCCCAGAGCGGTTAGTTAATGTCTGTGTCGCTTGGAGCAGCACTAACTACACAGGCTTCAGTATTCGGAAGAGCAGTGTCATTACTCATTACATTTCTTTTTGACAGAAAGTGTATCTCTTTTGGTGTTGATATGAAATATGAAATTGATATGAAATATGAAATTGACCTGATATGAAATTATATTTTAAAAATATTATAAGAAATATCGTATTATATTTTAAAACTCACCCTCTCAGCCTTTAAATGGGATGCAAGATATTAAATTAAGGAACATTTTCAAAGAGTCCCTAGCTCCAAAAAAGTAGGAAAAACTTAAAATAAAGTTATTTAAAATATTAAAGTGATATTTTTTCTCAGTGAAGGCGGAATTGATTTATCTAACAATTGTATTGAGATATATTATTTTCTTCCACCTAACCACAAGTTGGAATGCTCTGTAAACAAGACACGTGTAAGTGTCGGCAAAACGCCAACCTTAGTGCAACTTTACAAGCTCCCAGAGAAAATGCACTGAATTACAATGTAATATTTCCTCGTTATGGCGAATGCCGACGCTAGTCATCGATTATAAAGTTGAGAATTTCCTTCTTCGTTAAGTGAAAATAAAAAACACAACGCTACCATGCAGCTGTTCATAGCGCACGTTAAAACCTCATAACTAAGGTAAAAAGGAAGTTCAAAGAAATATTAGCTTGCAATTTACGTTAGAAAGTTAATTTTAGATATCAAGGATATACATGGGTGTTCTCAAAGGGGGAATTTATGCTAAGTAAAAAAAATTACAAAAAGTTTCACTTGCGCATCTTGAACAATAATGTACGTATAACATTACTGGATATAATTAAATCTAAATGATTACTGAATACAAACTGAGAAAGCATGGTATGGGGTACTTATTTATTTATTAACTTATGGGGTACATAATAAATATATTAATAATAATTAAATAACACAGTAGTATGGGGTACTTATTTATTTATTCACCAGTGTGAAACGATGTATGTGACGCATTTAATTTAGCGTTAGTGGAATTAATGTAGTTTTTAGACATTATTACCGATCACATGCCTCTCAATATTTTGATTATTTAATTCTCGTTTTAAAGTACCATTTTAAGCGTAATTCTCTTATTAAATACTCCCCATTACTATTTCTACTCAATAGTTAATAGTGTTTGAAGATACTGTCATTTGTCCTTGTAAAATAACTTATTTCCAATAAAATAAATTAATTGAGCTATGTTTTAGAATTATAACTCAAAGTATATAGCCTATTGTTAGACTTCTGACTGATAATGATAACTATAATAATAATTATTCTAACAAACGCATTAATTATTTTATTATCATAAGACAGTGATATTCATGACTTGCGACAAACTGATCTACAACTGTGAAAACTAAAAAATAATCACAAAAAATTCAAGGAAACCCTTATTATCCTCACAAATTTTGAGTGGCTTGTTTTCGGAAGACAAGCATAAGCGTGATATTAGTGTCATTTCTAAATAATTTAAAGAAATTCTATTCTCGTCCTTGTAATTTTATCATTTCGATATACAATCATACACTCGCAACATAAACGCACGAATGTTTTTACAAAAATCCCACTATCATTTTTCACGCAATTAGACCACAGATAAAATATGCAAAGTATGTACTGACTTCATAAATTAATGTCCTCTTCGAATGTTAAATTTCATATTCTTCGTTAGTGCTAGGAAAAGTAAACAATTATTTGACAAACCCCAACATTTTTAAACATTGGAAAGAAAATAATTATGTTTTAACTTAATAGTGCAATGTATGATACACTAAAAATGGGATACGTAAATGATGAATATTAGTTGTCAGGGTTAGCTTAAAAGACTGGACAGTCTGACATTGCTGATAGTGTTTTTTTTCTCCAATCGTTACTTATTGCCATTGTGTTGTTTTTATTTAGTATTGTTTAAAATATGTTCACTTAAGTGGTTTTTGCTTAGTAATACAAACTGGATAATGCCTAGAAATAATTCGAAGGAATTTTTCCGGAGAATCATTCAAAAACTGAATTGGAGTTTACTTAAGACATTTAACGAAATCAGAGGTAAGTCATTAACAGAGAATGTTGGAAAATTAGATTCTTTGCGGTAAACAAATAAGACAAGTTGTTCATTTGAAAAGAATAATTGACGTATAATATATTGGAATTTCATCCGACGACGAGACTGTAGAGCGTATTTTGTGCCTATTTCTGCCAAGCTCGTAATTTAAAACTGTTGGCTAACATCATAATGTCATAAGACATTACAAGGAAGATCTTGGGGGAAGTGTAACCAAAACCGAATAAAAGAAAACATTATTTTAGCCGCCAAGTCGGTTTATTGTGTCAAAGATTCCCACAGATAATGACGTGGTTATCGTGAGGATGAAATAGAATAGAAAATATATATTTATTATTAAATATAATAAAAAAGAATGTATGGTGAGAGCGCTACAACCTGAATTTCAAACTCATCATCAAAGATTGTAATATCTGATCTGAACTATACACCTTTAAAAAGGTTTCTAAACACCACATAAACTGAAGTCAAAATTAAAAAAAATATTTTTGAACATTGAAGATAAAAATACGATTATTTTAGATAAATTACAAAACGTTTTAGGTCATTAATTTTAGCCAGGCAGGCTGAGTAACAAAAAACTATATACAAGAGAGCCGATGTTTCGGAATATATAATTCCATCTTTATCGCTATCAATTAAAAAAAAAGCAACAACACTGCTAATACTGATTGAACATAAACCAAACAAACACTAATAAAATAATGTTAAAAATGATTTACAAACTATAAAATAATGTTCAACCTTATTTATGCAGGTCTTGTCTCTGTGTTCAAGCTTGCACAATCTCTTCAAAGAATCAGTTTTTAAAATTTTTTTTCTCTTAGTCATTTGAATATTTTTCCCAGGCATTACAAGTCATTAAAAGCTTTATTTACAAATACATTTGATTTAGAATTATTTGAGGCATTTTGAATCTCTCAAATTCACGCAATTTCCCTCTCCAAGCCAATCTCCAAAAGTCAGTCAAACCCAAATAGGGAAGGCTCATCCACCATATCTAATTTTCCGCTCTTCAGATAATTTTCTTTCATTATATCCTCGACTTATGATACAATCATTCATATCCTAATGTACTGTCACAGTCACCACTACAAATATTTGCGTTACAAAACATTAAATTAGTTTCAAATTATTTGTGGCAATTGGATGTCTCAAACTTGTGCAATTCGCCTACCCCATTCAACCTCCAAAGGTTAACCATACCCAAACCGCGGGCCATCCACCACATCACATCTAGCGATCCGATCCCCCCCCCTTCGGGTCCTCTCCCGAAAAATACAACTCCCCCGTCGGAAATTTATCTCTCTTGCGAGGAAGCAGCATGCGCGAGAGGGCTCGAGTATCGAATACCGCGGCGCGGAATGTCTCGGACATAACGACCAACATTAACGTTTCGTTCGCTACCTTCGCATTAATACCTTCACGAGGCCTCGCCCGTAAAACTCCTCCACGTCCCCCGCGCCGCATTATATAATTTCTACAAAACAAATTCTTATGTGGAAACAAAAACAAACGTTACTGCTACAAATTATGAGTTTACGTTTTATCTCCCACTCTTCTTCTCCTTCGCGCTCTTAAAACAAAACCAGCGCCGCATGTTGGTTGAAAACCAACGCACATAAATGTTACAGAAAGGAAGCATAACTTATTTCGTAATTAATGAGCTTGAAATCTAGAAACTCCACGAGAGAGGGTGGGAGCGAGTAGGAAAAAGGAGAAAATGGAGAAAGGAAGCGGTCGTTTGGGGGGTCGGCGGGGGGCGCGAAATCCCCCCCGCGGTGCGGATGAGCGGGCGTGGGTGAGCGTGCAGCGGGCACGGCGAGCATGAGTCAATTAGAGGCGATTAATTTCGGGAGAATTAGAGCGAACGTGTCAGCGGGAGCGGAGCGTGGCCGGGACCCCGGTGGCCGAGGCCAGCTCGGCGTTCCGCAGGGAGCCGAATGGGGCACATAAATTCGCGGGGAGCACGTCCTTCTGAGAGCGGAGCGCGAGGGAAGGTGCTACGTGCACGTTCGTTTCCAGATGAAAAGATTTCTTTCACGGTTCTAAAGAGTCCGTTGGTTCGCCTTTTTCAATTTTAAGGTGCGCGTTATCAGGATTAGAATATGCAACTTTTAGGTGCAGTTCACAATTTACAGTTTACACAGTATACATTTTCACAATTTACATTTAGCAATGCACAGTTTACACAGTTTACATTAAGCAATTCACAAATTTTGGTGTTAACTTCATATTATTTCATTAACATAATTTCATTAACAGTTAATTTCATATTGAGAAATTTTTGTTAGATGCTTCAAAGTAAAAACTTCCCCTCGTGAAAGTAACTTACATCGCAATGCATGTTAAATTCCAATTTTCAGTGAATATATTTGGATAATTTGAAGATATAAATGATTTCCAAGCACATAAAAAATTCTTGAATTTTTTAATAACATAATGAGGAATTACTTCTATGTGTGGAGTGCATGGTGAGCAAAGGTCAGAAAGCAGAAGAGAGTAGTTATGGTATACTGATTGTTTTTCGGAGGGTGGAGATTATGGGCTTCTTCCCTTAAATAAATTCGTAATTTCTAGATTGGTATCGGAGTACATGAAATGGTTGGAAAGATATAATTTGAGAAGAGAAGTAATGAGGTTGCATAACATCTGTAAAATTACCACAAGAACGATAAAATTGAATACAATATTGGAATAAAATATACCTGCTAATATCAGGTTGTGAGCTGTTACGGATTCTGTAGAAAAATATCAATGGATGATTTGGCTACAGTCAACCGCGATAAAAATGCGTTCTCTTTTCCCTGGAGGGAAGCAGATTTGTAGCGTTTCAGTTAGTTCATCATTCTGAAGGTTATCAAGAGATTTGTTTTGTAGAGGGCAGAAACTTGAACTGAGAGATACAATGAACGTAAAAATATTCAATATTGAATAATTAAAATTATTCATAATCCTATTTTAAATGAATATCAAAAATAAAGACTTCTTTTAAGAATAATGTGAGTGCACGTTTGGTTAGTTTCCTTCATTTACGTATATTTAGACCAGTACAAGGTTCCCTTCCAGAAATGGACGTTATTATCTAAGAGACGTGAGATTCTCACTCTAGTGTCACGAAGCACTGCATTGCAAGGGGTTTTAAAATTTTGTAGGTCATATGTTTAAGACCAAACGTTGCTTGCACGTAGCACGTAGGAAACTCGAAGCTCAGAAGACAGGACGCAAACTGGATTCCTATGGTAGGGAGAGTCTGGAACATTTCAGTCTGTGGATGCCACCTGCTATGGTAGCTCAGGACAGACTATGTCATTCATAATAGAAGTGTTAAGAGACCGGAGGAGCAGGACGGGTCCCGGATTGACTAGATGGGGTCTTTTTCCCTTCCACAGGTAAAAGTTGATCTGGAATTTTCTGGCCCTCAGTCAAGCATTGCTTCCTGTTCCTTACCCTTTTCGTATTTTTTTTTCATTCGCGTGTTAGTTGCTCCGGAAGATGTAGACCTACATTCCGCAGCATATGTCGTTCTTAGCTTTACCAAGGTCACTTGCAATTCAGGAAGAAGGTCGCGTGGTTTTCAAGGAATGGAAATGATCGTTTATTCCAAAAAGAGAATAAAGTATTGTACACATACATGAGCAACTAAAAAATGTTTTCTACTACATTTTAACTTCTGAAAAATCAGTACTTATTCCCTTTCATACCAGTATAAATGTGATGATCCGTGTATGGTTATTTCTCGAAATTTGGAAAAGTTCTAAATTGTTTCGGCGCATCCTACAACTCTAATTTGGAAGAAGATAGAGATATTTTCCTTAATGAAGAGTATTATTCAAATTCAGATATTTAAATAAGGTTATGTACAATTTTTCGAAAATCCAAGTAGCTAGTTATGGCGTAATACTGCGTAAAATATCACTTTAAACAATTATTTTCTCAAAAATAGCTCTATTTTTTTCTTTAAATTTTTACCTCGAACGTAGCAAACGACGGGAAGAAAGTGGTATTGGTCCAATTTACGGAAAATTCTCTGTATTTTCGAAAATTTCATGAAATTATCATGACAAAATTACAATACTGTTGATAGAGATTTATTGTTAAATTCAATTGGTTCTAAAAAATTAAATCAGTAAATATAGTATTTATTAAAATGGCTATGTGATATTTTTTGAAAAACCGAATAGCTTGTCACGTAATTTCTGCTTAAAGTTAATGCAATTTATAACAAAATTCTCAAAAACATCTCCCATTTTTTCTTTATTTTTTCCTTGTACAGAGAAGAGTTTCCTCGAACGACACTGAAAGGTCTTTTCGCAGGTCTTATTTTCGTTGAACTTTCAGACTTTTCGAAACTGCAAAAATTGAAAATAATGCGATAAAATATGTAGTGTGACTAGTTCTAAAATACAAGGATCTTTATTGTTTTATTTTTGTTCCCTTAAACAAAAATAAATTAAAATTAACATTCGTTATATATACATTTCCTTGCGTGTTATATTACACAAAACAACTAAAAATTCAAAGCGATCAGCTTTAAAGTTATATCGAAGATATTGAAGGAACATTTAATTAAATTAACATTTTTTTAAGTCATGAAAAAGTATTTCCGTTGACAACAAATCTTACGATAAGCAAAATTTGTATTTTAATAGCAAGAACATATTAACTGTTTTTAATGTCTTGTGCATTTACAAATCAGCGTAAATTTTAAAGATATTTAAGCTAATATTCCAGAAACATGGGTCCTGATAAAGGAAGTAGTCATAAAGATACCGGAGAAACCGGAAATGTTCCGGGTCTTGATAATAATATAAACTACCAAGCAGCATTCCCGAGTTTTCTGGAGTATGGCATTTTTGACTTTTACTTTCTGACACTATGAACAAGTATTTCATTATTGTTATAAATATTGTGCTTTTACACTCTATTAATATTTTGTTCATTAAAATTATTAGTTTGTCATGGAAATAAGCTGCACTCCAATTGAAAATGTAAACAATATTTAGTGTTCAATAATTTATTTACATATCATGTATTTTAGCGTGTCTTCGAGTTAATCTGACCTCTATATAACATAGAATTTGATCTCCTTTATGTATTGAGTACTGAAAAACGAAAAACATTAAGCTCCATTAGGTTCGTTATTCCAAGGTATTGTTGCTGAACATCTTAATTCTCTGCTAGCAATTTGTATTCTCATACATTTCTCATACACTGTTAACTGAAATGTTTTATATGAGCCGGAAAGAACCATATCTAATGGTGATGTTTTCCTTTATCATATTTCGCCTAAAACCAACGGGAGGGCTAACCATGAAGCGCTGTATATAACAGGCGGCTCCTCAGGAAATGAGCGCAACCAACAAGATGAGAACTATGAGATAATTAAATTTACAGCGAAGAAAAATAAGGAGTCCTTAAAATTTTATCGAGTTCCTCAAGGACCTCGGAAAGGCATATTACAACCTGGACACAGAAAGGCTTTTAACATCACGCCCATTGAGACGATATGAAAGGCAAAGCCTGTGGAACGT
This sequence comes from Acheta domesticus, assembly GCA_031308135.1. Lineage (NCBI taxonomy): Eukaryota > Metazoa > Arthropoda > Insecta > Orthoptera > Gryllidae > Acheta > Acheta domesticus. Next base: position 181,962,976 of record JAHLJT010004567.1, read on the forward strand.
GCAATAAACAGACGATGCCCTCCAGGAATTTACGAAACAGTTAAACTAGCCACTGAATCCATGTTCCAGCATGTGTTGAAGTGTTGGCTGCGACAGTACAAAGGAACAGCGAAACCCCGAATTCACTCGCAAACGCAAACGATCTGCAGGCAAACGAGACACAAAAGCGACTCGTGCTTGGAGGTCATTGCAAATACGGACCTCGAAAAAAAAGAAGTTCAATTTATTTTCTCTCCCGGTTCACCCTCCCGTATCGACACAAAGAACATGATTCGCGCCGAGTGAAAGTGGCCCTTTCATGCAGAGCCCGGTGAGATACGACCCACCAGGGGGAGCTGCGCCCGACAGGTCACAAGATCCCCGAAATGAGTTAGGGCCGGAAACACTCGAACCTGCTCCGGGGAGGACTGGACATCGGCCGGCTTATGTGCATGTCGGTGGTGACAAAAGACCAGCGCCCAGTGCTGTCCGAAGAGGTCGCGCCCTCTTGCCCCATCTCCCCCTCTCCCCTTTCACCGCCCCCTAGGGTGGTCGCGGGGTCGCGGAATGCACAAAGGGTGACCGCGCCTCCAAAGAATGGGCCGCATTAATGAGCCTTGGGTAACACCGGGGTCGCCACCGCGGCAGTCGCCGAAGGCTGCAAAGCAAAGCAACTGCAGTGCGCGTTGCGAAAGGGATTCCGCCAAATACGAAGCCGGTTTCAACGGCCTTTGTTCAGGGTTCGAATCCCCTCAGGGCGCACGTGAGGCTGTAAAGGAGGGGTTAGAGGAAGCAAGTGTTGTTCATATAGCCGCTGAAACAGTATAGGATTCCTTTCTTGTTTGTGAGAAGGTTGTGTCACAAGGTGTAGGCGTATTTGCGACATAAGATGAACCATTCCCTGTACCACTCTTTGAATGCTGTCTTTGAAAAGAGCAGTTGTATCGTTTATACGTAAAAAGAGCAACAAAATTCAAAACGTTCTTGAAAAGATTGTTATGCAAACCTTGTTCATATCTATTCTATTTAAAATGTAATATTTTAATCGTAATTGTATTCTCACGAGTATTCATAGTCATTAAATATTGATGCCGAACACAACAGTTATCCGTGACTTTAGAAAACAAAGATATTGAAAGAAAGACTTGAATGCCAATCCATTACGAAACATATTACACCTTTAATATCTTTCCGTTTGAATGTTCAGTCAAACATGTTTTATTTTGTTTACATACATTTTTGTGAAATAAAATTATGTGAAATTGGAAACGCATTGTTACCTAACTGCACGTTCTTTCCTCGCCAGTTACAAGATCCAAACTTCCAAAGTCCGTTTCCTTAGTTCTTCCCACACGTTTAGATGCATCAAATTAATTCTTATATTTTTATTATGCCTTGGAGGTACGAAATTCAATTATTCAAGAGCGTGCTTGAATTTCACGACATTGATAAATATTACTTGCTGAACTCCTTAACTTATTACAAAGCAAAATATACGTACACGGGGCCATAACTTGAAACCGAATAAAATAATTTTTTGTCCAGCCTCCTCTTTATGACGACGTGTAACATTTGCCGCCCCGAAGGCTGCAGAAAAATGTTAAAATGAAAAACCAATAATACCAAAATTATGACGGCATGTTATATAGCGAAGGGAAACTTGAATAAAATGGCAATAACTTAATGGCATTTTAATACGCCGTTAAAGAAGTACACGCTAACGTTATTTGCACACTTCAGTGTTGACAAACCCGCAGGATACTCTCCACGAATTACACCGCCTTTAACTTTAGATATACAGTGGTAATGATTTCTTACAAAGAACACGCATTTGGTTTATGATCCCTCCGCGACTCCCATTAATTCCACGCCAGCGTTTTCTCGACTCTAAATCAGCACGGGCACCTGGTTTCGCGAAAGTGTCGGAGTGGTAATGAGCGGCGTTATGAGTCAGTGACCTCAACTTATTTCGGGGTACGAGCGCTAAAACAACGATGTAGATGAGTAATAGCCCCACAACCTTGTTTCTATGCGTGTAGCTGTGATGCCAAACGCACTTTTAGTCGATGTTGCGATGATGTTTGGGAGGTCGTAAGGGAGTTTCTTGGAACAGAGACATTTATTTTTGCGTGAAATTTTACAAGTCGCCAAATGTACCTCGTGCGAGACACTAAGACCTGTTGAACAACTTCGTCGGCTCGTAACAAATTTTTGTAATGAATTGTTTCTTGAAGAACATAAGATGCGGACGTGAATGTCTAAGAAGCAAGAATGTTCATGAAGCATTTCAAAGAACTCAAAGGCTGCGAAAGAGTGGGATTTGTAATAATTTTTATAATGCAAGATTTTCTGTCGTCGCTGTCATCTCATATCTTGTAAAACATCATAACACAACTTTAAGAAGATTATAATGCAAATTTCTCTCCATATTTTTTGAAGACTTGCATTATTTAATCTCCATGACACTGATGGATATAATTCCAATATTTAAAAAATAAATGCAAGTTTCATAATGGTTTCTTTAAAGATCCACCTCTTTTGTGAATAGATAAGTAGATTTTGGTTTGCATAAATAAAAATGATTAAAATTCAATAATTTTTTGGAACTCTTTTAGAACATGCGCAAACATTTCATAAAATTGCATCACTTTAAAACATAAAACAGTTATCATGCATATAACGTGAGTAATGTTAATGTTTCTCAGAAAATGTAAAATCAATTATCTTCGGCAAATAAAGACAATTCCGTGAGACCCTATTGGCAAGAGGGAATAAGTTCTCCCCCAAAACATAGAAGAGTCGGAATTCAGTATGAAAAGAATACAAGTACATGATTACATACTTACATTATGCCAGAGGCATAAATATGGACCTGTAACAATAAAAATGGACCTGTGTTTTATAATGGTCAAATTAATGTTTTCATTTATTGCTATATGTACAAGTGATTATTGTTTGAACCCAATCATGCACACTAATAGGAACTAACGGAATTCCTAAATAATCCTTAAGGAACGTGTCTCATCTTTCAGACATCGCCACAGAGTTCGCTAATCCCCTGTAACGGCTCCTAAATTCATAAATCATGAACAACGTTCAAGAAGTAAATTTCACAAGACTCAGAAAAACAAACACTACCAACGAACGTAAAGAGCGGCTACCCTACAATGTAAAATTTACTAACGAGGAAGCGGCCGAGCACCCAAAAGGTTTTTGCAGACGCACCACCGCGCATCGGACGGTTACAAAACTTCCGTTATCATCGAATCGTTCCCAGGCACGGAGACATCTCTTCCGCGGTCGCTCGCGAGGATCGGCGGAGGGCGGGGCAGGTCGCATGCAGTGCGGATTGCACCATCACCGCGCGACGCAACGGCCAACACCAGCTGCGTGCGCGCTCTCGCACGCATTAGAATCACAAAGCGCCGCCCACGGCGCAGCACTGACCGATAGTCGACTGTCCGGTCGCTCTCCGTGAGAGCCACCCCGCCCTAGGGCGGCCAGCAGGAAGATGACCGTACTCGCTCGGAAAGAAGGAACTATTCACATCCACACACACACACACACTCGCACACACAAGTTATTCTTTCGCGAACGTCGTCTTGTTTTCCTTTAAACGTCCTAACTGGACTGTCCGGTTTGTGTCCGTGAGAACGGTACATGGAGTACAGCCCGGCCTTCGGGCAAAGGGGTTGCAGCGGAGAGCCGGGGCCGCCGGGCTGGTCAGTTCGAAGTGGACAGTCCAGTTCCGGAAGAGTAGGAAGACGTGCTCATCCCCCTCTCCCGCCCTTCACCCCGAGGGGGTGCGGTCGGCTCGAGTTAACGCGGCGGCGTGGGGGGTGGGGTGCGTCAACGAGGGACTGGGGTGGGATGGGGGCGGCCCGTGCAGGGGTGGTAGAACCGGCCACGCGACTCCCGGGCCCGTCCTACCCCCGGCGCGAACCCTCAAGCGCTGCTACGACAGGTCTCGTGCTACCTGTGCCTACGTCACCGCGCGCCGCCCCTACACGGACAGTGCCTTCCGAAAGGGTGGGAATCGCGCGATAGCATCGAAGGGTCAACCCCGGACACCCGCGGGCTTGCATCGCGTCCGCCCGATTATTGTTTCGGAAAGAGCTTCGCCGCTTCGCAACTGGAATGTCCAGTCCCGGTGAATCAATTGGAGAAGAAGAAGAAGGTGAGAGGTGGGCCGAGTTGAGAGGGACGGTGTCCGTTCGAGTGACGGTGCTGGGAACTGCGTTCCGGTTTCTCTGCGGAAACTTCGATGCGTCCGGTTTTGTGCAGGCGGGCAAGCAACGGACAGTGCCAACGCGAAACCGGGAGGGTAATTAATTTCCTTTTCTGCGATTTCGGAGGGGGAGGGGGGAATAGGAGGGTGCGCTGGCTGTGAAGAAGATGGCAGCACCTGGTTGATGCGCTCTAACGGATTGCGCCCTGCGAAACGGTTACGAAAGTTCGGGATATCACTTGAAACACGTTTCATCCCGGAACAACGTTCGTTTGTTTGTTTTTGGCAAGGGGACGTTATGCGTGGTGTCCGGAAGAATTTCGAATTCAGAACGCCTTTACTTCTATCTACTCTTGCCGGTTACCCTTAAGGAGGAGTTAACATTTAGGAAGAGCTAGTTAGAAACGCAATCGGAAAAAAAGTTATTTCTTATATGGCCCAGCAACAAACAAGTGAATTCACATCATGACATTCACATTATTAAAAATAGGTAATATCCGAAAAATAACAAAGTTACTGGAGAATTTCCTACACGGGCACACAAGTAACCAGAGCTTTGTGATTTCAACCAAGCAATATTTTCGTCCATCAATAGGTAAATTTAATCAAAAGATTAATAAAATTCCAGATGCAAACAATTTCGTGATAGGCAATGTACAGAAAGAAACAAACGCATATTAGTTTGTTTATAGTTCAAGAAAATGTACAATCTATTTCATTTCACAGAAATAATTACTAAATAATATAACATGGACAAAAGCAGGACACACTGAAATTAAATGGAAAGTAGCCCACTAGTATTTTCCAGGACCTTTTCAGGAACATAATGAACCCCAAGAAAGATGAGATAGATTTGAAATAAAGTATGTAATGAAAACAAATGTGGTAAAATATAATATGATATGAAAATCATGTATACGTAAGAAAATTAAAGTGAAAGAGTGAGGATAGGATAGAGTGAGATTTCCGTACTTCAGGGTATATGGAGAAGTTGGAAAGGGGAGATTCTATTCCATTACTGTAGTATACAAGGATGAAAAGTATTGAAAGAACCTCAAAAATACGATATCAAAATCCGTATTTAATATTTCTTTTCCAAGGATTACGTTCTATTAGTGCTATTTTAGAGGTCGTTAAGATTTGTGCAGGTGGTGAGGAGATGTACCTTATTCTGTACCCGAAAGTAGGAATTTTCCAATGTCGGTCTGACTCTATGGACGCATGTGTCACAAAACATGGTAAACACTTTAGGACGAAGACAGCTGTGTCGTTCTGGAGACATTACGATATTTTAATTTTATGGGGTACTTCACATAACGCTTCTGGGATCTTTTCAAACTTTTCGGAAAAAATGGCTACAATTTTTTTTCTTTGCTGGAATAGAAGGAAATGCTTTTATAAATATGATTTAGTTCCAATATTCATTAAAAACCTATAAAATTTTGAACATTGCGAAGCCCAAGTTTATTTCTGAACCCGTGTGACGCTTCCAATATCAAAACCCTAAAATTTGTTTGTCAATGAAATGTATCTCTCACCTTTAGGTCTTTAAATGAAGACATACCCTTTTCTGAAAATAGTACTTCGTAAGAGTGAAAAAGTAACATTCGAGAAATTGTCTAATAAAAAATAGTGACACTAAGGGGAGGAGGAAAATCAGTATGCCGTTTCATATGGATTTTTGATGTGAAATTTCCAAGTGAGGATAAATATTACTAGATATTGCACGCCTTCACTGGGTAGGATTGGTTTAATATTTACAAGCGACCTGCGGCAGCAAAAATGCAATTGTCGAGTGTGTGGAAAATGGGGTTCTGGAGCAGCACAAATGAGGTTCTGAAACAGCAGAAAACTGAACCTTCTTCCTTCCTCTGTGCATGCCGTCAGATGAGTCTTAGGAAGTGACGGATTGAGTACGAAAATATAACAAATAACATAGAAAGAATGAGAAATTGCGGATTAACATAAGTACTTGCATTTTTAGACAAAGTCGAAAGTGTTCCATTGTTTTTGGATTTGCCCCGAGTTCCTGAGTATCTAACGAAATTATGCAGTCTCTCACATGGTCGGAGAATGTATATATTCTTCCAATTTCTGCCCGCCTTGGGAATTAGTAATGTATATAGTTACTAAGAGGCACGTTCCTTTCCAGCAAGTTAAGATTATGTGAACTGATTTACTTTCTTTTATTTCTTGCACCAATTGTCGACTATTTCTGGATAATGATGAAGTCTCTGCTATGTACTTTGAGGGTCATCATACGAGGTTAGCAAAGCTGTGTCGTCGGCAAACGTTGCAATTATGGTATTTTTGGTTTCATGGATGTCCATGAAAGAGAAGGGAAGGGAAAATAATGAAGAGAAAATAATGGAAATTTGAGAAAACAAAATAATGAACTGAGCTCTGAACGCTGTGAGATATTAGAGAATTTTTTGACCAATAATCTTATTTTGCAAGAATAATATTTCTCAGCTCTAAAACACCAATTAAATTCAATTTCATAAGAAATATAACTTGCATATATATTCCTGTGAATTGAAGTTTATAATTTATTATTCAGCTGCTAAAGGTCTACCGAGGAAGTGCTTACCATCGACCCAGTTAATGAATAAATAGAGTTAATACGAGTGGTGGTTGTTGCGATGGGAACAGAAAAAAAGACAAACGCGCCGCAAACACAGAAGCAAAAAAAAAAAAACAATACCAATATTTATTTTATTAATGTACAAGTATTGTCTCAGCATTCGAACGTAAGAAGTTAAGAACTAATATTTCAACGTACAAATTATGTGTATTAATGCTGATATCTGACATTACGTTCACCAAAATGGATGTTTCATATTAATTTGAAATGCATAAATTGCTGATAATTGTCGGAACTTTACAACGACATTCCGTCTTTGAAACAAACTTTCTGTATATTATAACCTATACACTATGTTCTCAAATGATATGATTCAGTAATTTCAAGAAATTCGAAACTGATGTCCGTTATTTAATTACTAAGGGAACAAGCATTTAATTACCAAAGCATAATGTGAAAATCTTCATTGATATTAAAGGTTTAACAAAATTGACTAAGTGAACTCCATGTGTTCCTAAGTAGAAGAATAGTATACCCTCATATGTTTCATCGTAATTCTTCCACCAATACTTATTACAAAACGTTCTTTATACTCTTGGCTGTTACGAGTGTATTGCGCTATAAACGTTTGTATAGTGCTCTATATTTGCACAGGCGAAGGTATGTGGGCATTTGCGCAGGTGTGTACCACTAAACAGATCTGAAAATTGCAAAGGGTTTATGAACATCTGCTGTTTCTACGCCTGTATTTAATAGTTCGTATACTTCGGATAATTTATAATTCCAGTGTATTTTATTGGTCTTCGCAAGGTACATTACAATACTTTTATTTTGGTAAATGTTCAAAGTGAACTTCAATAAATCTACCTGAACCGGAAAGAATATTTAAAAAAGTTACGTGCGTTTCATCTTTATATCGCATTACTTCTCACTGTGGTAAATTGGAAAAATGAAATAAAGAATAACGATATGGGATACCAGAACAAGAGGAATTTTAATTTGTTGAACCCTTTTTTAATAAGAATAAATTTTGCTTCAAGACATAATATTTTTGCATTCAAAATCAGACGTAATTGCGAAGTTAACTTTAATAAAATATGTTGAAAAGTCAGTATGTAGTAAATAGTTTCCTTCATAATTTCGTCCTAGGAATTCCAACTTTTTAAAACCAAAAAGCAAAACAAATAAACTTCCCTTTAACTACAGCGTCAGTATTGGTTTCAATGCTATCCGGTATAAAAATCATATCTCATTCCAGTCTTTTAAGAACCTTTCATGATTATTTTCTAGCAATGAGGCGCCCAATGCATGCTTGAAATTTTGTCAAGAAGACGTGATGTTACGATTTGTTTGCATTGCTTTGCTCATCCGACATATATTGTTGAATACTTTCTTTTGTTTTGTTGTCTGGTGGATTTTTTAAAGAATTCAGTGTATTTTATTTATAATTCAGTTTTTACTTCAAAATATTAATTCTGGATTTAAAAAATAGTATATTCTTTGTGTGTCGTTTTCATGTTATTTGGTGTTTGTGATGTTAAAAATAATATTAATTCTGTATTTAAGAACTAATATATTCTTTGTGTATCGTTTAGATGATGAATGTGGTTTGACAATGCTAGAAAGATGGAAAGGGGTTCTCAGGTAGGGCTCCGTAGAGGCAGAGATTCGTAAAGCACCGAACTTGGTTGCGTCTTTCCCATATCAAGATGGCGGCAATGTGGGTGGCCGACGCAAATGGAAGCAATGAAGGAGGAGGAGTTGGAGGAAGATGAGGTAAGGGAGGAAAAGGCATAGGCGGAAAGGAAGCCAATAAAGGAGAAGGAGGAAGAGGAGGAATAGGTGGAGGAGGCGGAAATGAAAGCAATAAAAGAGAAGGAAAAGGAAAAGGAGGTGGGAGTGAAGGTGGTGATGGGGTGTGGATGGAAGGTGATGAAGAAAGAAGAAGAGACGAAACCGATGGGCGTAGTGGCTGAGAAGATTGTCAAGGGGGAGAAAGGAGAGTTATATGAGAAGTCGGAGTTGGGTCGCGAGTAGCGAGTAGTTAATTGATAATTAATTCATGACGTGTCAACTGCTAAGATCATTAGCCCCGTAAGTGTACTGCATGCTTTTATTGCGGGGTTGATGGTGATCTTCCCCCGTTGGATGGTAAGTTCCGACAAGGGCGTCTCCCCAGCTGGGACAAGCTTTATGCTCCCGACCGTTCTCCCGGCATGTGTGATAGTGTAGTGCATGTTAGTGTAAGTGTGGGTAAGCGGAGCCATGGCCCGTTTCCGTTTGTAAGAATACTACTCCAACATTCGCCTGGTGTTGATCGGAGAAACCACGGAAAACTACCGATCAGAGCAGCCGGTCACTATAACTCTTCTCAAGACTTCGGAGCGATGTCAGTGTCACTTTGGCTGCGGCGGTTGCGGCAGCAGGGGTGGCGAAGGTGGAAATGGAGCGGATAAGACGTCATGGGGGGGGTGAGGGTAGGCTTGTGTGTCGCGCGTCGCGGCCGCCCGGCTCTCACTCTCATTAGCAGTCGTAACGCCAGATGGAATCTCTCATTAGGACCGGAAGAAATAAAGCGCCCGCAAATGAATACCAAACAGAACAAATTAAAGGATTCTGTTTTAATCGCCGGACGTGTATCTAGATCCCACTGACTCGTGATGGAAGCTATAGTTACGACTTTCCTCCGGCGACACAAAAATGTAGAAGATACTTTGAATTTTTTGGTGAAAAAAAGAATGGGGACTGGCAATTGACGAAATGTAGTCGTAAAATGAAGACAACTAAATGACTAAAGATTAAAAATATTTGAATATGAATTTAAGGTACATAAGTGCTTCAAACTCGTCCAAAATAGCGTAATAAATAATTCGATGTAGGCCTATTTGAATTACGATTCTTTATAAAATGTTATAATAAATTAATCAAGAACATATGTTGCGATAATTAATAAAATGATATAAACTTTCCCATACATTTGTTGTGATATCAGGAAGAAAAAATACGATGTTCTTCAATGTGTGTTTGTGAGGCAGTACAAAATGTGGTGACGTATCTGTTCAAATAGAATTATTGCACTGTCATTGTTAAAGTTAACATCTGAATAAAATATTCTTTGAATTAAGTTGTTGTGCATCACGTTAAAATAGTGATTTAATGCGTTGAATTATGAATTTACGGATCTCGTCTGTACCATTTTATTTATTCTATCTCAGCTAGTTATTACAATGCAGACATTTATCAGGGAAAAGCCATCTTGTTTGTGAATATGTTGAAACTCCCTTACACTGCAGAATGAATTATCACGATCACCTTCGTTTCGCTGAGGAAAGTACAATCAGAAACGTTGTGATGGGCGTCAACCCATTGTAGCACAGCCTGCTGGTGACGTGCACACTAGTTTTTGCGTCACAACCAGAAATAGCAAACACACAACTGGTCTCATCTTTCCACCTTCCTCCTGTTCTTCCACTTCAAGTCGAGCACCGTCGATTCGAAACCGGATAATCCACTCATGTGCGCCATTCATAGAGAAATGAATGTACGGCGGGGGCTAAGTCACCGTACGTAGCAAGTAGTAGTTGCTTGTTATTCCTCTTCTGTTTTATTTACAATGCTACAAAATATTGCCTTCCGTAAATAAACAGTACAGGAACATCACCTTCTCCAATTTCACGGTTGTATAGGTTTATATCTTCGTCTACTGTACTTACGTTCAAGCATATTATATGGTAACATTGAAATTCTGTTCTTAGATTTCCTATTTCAAAACTCAGTTTTCTTCCAAAATAAGGATATTCTTTTGATTGTATATGACCTTTAACGATATCGCTCCTTACATGTCATAAAAATTCAGTTGTGAGTTCCTTTCAGCGAGTTATTAAATATAGAATATTTTCTATGACTTTTAATTCGTTTTATCAAAAATAACGTAGTAATTTGTTTTTAAATATAAACTACATTCTAACTTACACATAAGATGAGACAATACGTTTCTCGTGAAATAAAGAAAACCTATCGAACACATTCACTAAATAACATAATATTTTCATGAGCAAACTCAGCAACCTTTGTAGAAATATATGCTAAGTACCAAAATGTTAGCGTAATTTCTATGTAAAAAATTTGCCGTACCAAACAAATTGTATTTGTAAACTCCAAAAGAATTGAAAAGAGAAAATGAAGATATCACGCATAGGAGCTAATGAATACTACAACGATTCTTGAAAACTGTGTAAATATACGAAATAATTACAAAAAATTCTTCACTGTAACTTTCGAAAATACGTAAAATAAGGATGCGTTACATTAGGAAATGATTCGATTGTTTTTGTATTATAGAGCAAAAATTAATGTTAATAATAATAATTAATAAAAGTATTAACATTATAGTAAAAACTATTCTGTGACTACCATAATGAGGTATAAATTATATTTTTAATAATCCTAATGATTTTTTAATCGAAGAAACTTAGTCTATGCGAACATTATTTTAATTTTTCAATATTTAAGTTTTTTGTAGCAAGTACATATTGCCCATCAATTGCTTCTATACAAAATATATGTTTAACGAAATCTTTGAAAAAGTGAGATTTTAATTTTTTTGGGTGGTAATTGCAGATCCACATTATCGAAACTTTTGTTTGCTCTTTGAGGAATACAGCTGCCGGTCTTCCTCACCACCTCCTCCAACAACACCACCACCACTGCCAACCTCACGGTGTCCGCCATCGTCACCGCTTTCCGAATTGCCCGCGCTCTTCCTTTTTTCGAACCGGAGCAATCAACTTCTCCGTCGCGCGGTGATTCGGTGGAGGCGGCGGCGAAGTCCCGTCGGACCCGTTCCGTAACGGCAGCCGGTATAACCTTTTTTTCGCGACATATTTTCGTTCTTGAACAGTCTGTTTGAAATGTACCGAACCCTTTTCCGACGATTTCTCGCCGCCCCGGTTCCGTTACGCGGACGAGAAGCCGCCTCCGCCGCCGTCGTCGTCGAGATATCGCGAATCGATCGCAGATCTTCTAGACGCACCTCCCGCTCCGGATTTGGCCCCGTCCGCCTACCAGCCTACCAAGTCATCGCGACGCGGTTTCGGCAGTGTCCGGTGGGGCAGGTCTGCAGCCTCCTTCCGCTGCCTCTCTCATTTCCTCAATTCAACCTCGCGGTCATTATACTTAATGTGTGCGTGGTGCTTCTGGGTCATGGATCAGGTGGTGATGCTACTTTTGGAGTGCTCGGGAGGAAGGAAGGGCAGATATTGTTGTCCAATGCCACTTCTAGACGTATTGACGAATATTATATAATTCATGAGTGTAGGTCAACAATTGTTTTTTTACATGCTAACACTTCACAGAACTGCAATTATACACATGTAAACAATAACTCATTACACAAATTATCATCAATATGACGTAACCCATATTTAAAATAACAAAACCTATCACTGATTAGCCTTCAACTAGGAAGCTCCCTTACGTAAAACCAAATACAAAATGGGCATACATGAATAATTGTAAAAAAGTTATGAATTGAAACGAGAGTGCGATGTAAGAATAAATTAGACATTCTTACGACAGACTATGACCAAAAACCTTTTTAATAATACCCAAACTCTGAGGAGGAGAAAAGCCGTCTTTTCCTATGCGATGGATATCTTTTTATCGTATCCTTGGCCTAACCACATTATTATGAGTTCACGGGCGATCAAACATTTTGTGGCTACGTTTAATCTAAATAACTTACGAAATGATTTATTTACTTTTTATTGAAAATATTGGTTTGTTAGATTGGTATGTGGGTGAATGAGGTTTGGATTATCAATTATTGTTAATTATTGTAATTTTTTCTAAGTATTTTATATTTTTACTTATTTCATTGCTTTATACTCATTAGATTAAAGAAGCTCGTTACATTTTCACCCACTGAGACAGTAAAGCAAAATCCTTGTAAGGTTACGTACAATTTCTTAACTATTCACTCGGTTTATACCTCGTTCCATTTTGGCAAATTTTGTATCAACCTCATAGGTAACGTACTTATGAGTGTGTTCTCAGATACTGATAGATAAATAAACAAGAAATCATAATCACGTTATGAAGAGGTCACAATATTTATGTTGTTAGAGGCCAAAGTTGCTTGCTAACTTTTTTTAAAAGTAGAAATCATTTCTTACAGTAAAGTAATTTATTATTTATGTGTCCTGAGAGGTTGTTTCTCGGCTTTCATCATTAATGCACTAGTGACTATATCAAATAAGACGAAAGAGTTCTCTCACAACACTTAATCATGTAAAATGAGATGAAGAAATTTTCTCAACCTGAAACATGGGTAAACAAATATTCAAAATTGCAATATAAATGTCAAACATTAAAAATGGTATGTTGATTAACAACGGCGAAATATTCACCTAAGACAATGATTAAATGATTACGAGTGAACGATTCACTCATTCACTCACTTTATGATTGGCTGTATAATGTGATTAGAAAGCAGAATAAATTCACATTTTGTGAGGATTCTACGTATACAAAAACGTTTTCATCAAATTCTTTAACAAAATCGGTCCAAAAACACTGGCCCAATCCGGTGTGGCAAGTTGGACCTTTTTATTAGTCCCAGCTGACTGTGTGAATTTCCTCAACCCATCCTTTTGCAGAGACGTTTAGGCCTGAACTGAGGCCTAACCGGTCATGCTAAGCCCGTTTCTTCTGGTATGATGTTCCTTTCTTGAGGTAGCTCAGGAACTGTACTGGTTGCTCCACTGACTTCCTTTATGAAAAATAATGGCTGTTGAATGTATATCCTACTTCCCATTTCACCAGATACTTCCGTCAATGCACTCCTTACATTCTCCCTTTTATTTCAAGAATACGTGGGACCAAACCAGATATAATGAAAGAATGCGAAGACAGCTCATTGAACAAATGCTGATGATGCACTTTTCTGCTCTTTGTTGCTATGTTTTACTTAAATTTTAGAAGGAATAAGGGGTCATCTAGAAATAACGTCACGATAAAAGGGGAGGGAGGGGGCTGAGGTAGCGTTACGCTGCGCGACAGAGATAGGAAAATGCGTTACAAGGGGGAGGGGGTATTGAAAATATTCGAAATTTGTTTTACGTAATTTATTGAAAGCCCCTAAGTAATTATTTTTAGCGCAAACTAATTAAATTGATTCAACATATATATTTTTCTCCTGTTCAAAATGTTTCCGTTTTTATAATTTAATACCCTTACCGGTAATTTCTGGCTATGTTTCTGTATTTCATTTCCTTCATTTCTTGATACTCTCATATATTAACATGTCTTCTTTTCGAAATACCCATATTTTCGAAAAAATGTTCATGATTTTATTTCAAAATTTGTCTTTGAACAACAAATTTTTGTTTCTTTAAGAAAAAATCTCAATCTGAATATTGAAATTGTAGGAATTTGCCGCAAAAAAATCCAAACTTTGGCCGTTTTCAGAAAGTTGGAGATTTTAAAATGGAGGATGTACCTAATTGTTTAAAACCTTATTTAAGGTATTCCAGGGCGAATTTTAATCAAAGAATTTGGAGCAATTTTTGAGAAAGCATTGAAAGTGTTGAGCCTTCTGATAAAATGTACCATTTCAAACTCTCAGCCTCGAGTTCATTCACTTTAGTCGAAGGTTCTCAAATGTAGAAAAAAATGTCTCCACTGTTTGGGAGGTACGGACGGACGGACACACAGACAGAAAGAGAGACTGACGGGCAGACAAACATTTTGGCGTCAATACATTTTGCGGTATTAAGTACCCACAAAAAGTGGATTCTGGCTACACAACATGCTAGAGGAAGTACTCTACTACTTATTGGAAGAAAATGTGTCCGCTTTTTCGTAACCGGAACCTAACAATAATAATAGTAATAATAATAATAATAATAATAATAATAATAATAATAATAATAAAATTGTCTTTATTGGTGGCGAGGCTCAGGCCATTTGGCATCTTCCGCCTAACCACGAACAATTGGGAGTTTTTCCGTCAAAAAATGCCTTTTTCCGGCGCACGATTACAATATTTTCTCTTTACTATGTAAACGTAGGAAGGCGATAAAGTACAAATGGTATAAGGTCTGATATTTGATTTTACAAAATGGTAATAACATTTCAAGTTTTTAAAACTCATATGGTTTGTAGTAATTAAAATGTTCAATTATGGATCTCGATTTTTAATTTTGAAGATATAAATATGTGTAGTAATATATTGGATGTCACAATATATAAGAGTTGCTAATTGGAAATAGAACGGTACTTCTATTTTTTTCTTTCAGAGGAACGGTGTAGACTTCATTAGTCATTTAAATGGTTGTGCCAAAGGGGAATGGCCTGTTAGAACGTTTTACCTACACCGGAATGGTTTAACATTAAAACATATATTCGTTAACAATTATTTTTCACACCACTGAAATTAATACGATTGTTTTACATCCATTTTATTTTACTCATCAACAGTGTGCAGACCATGGATGTATCATTAAATAAAAAATAAAACTTTTGATACAAAGGACAGAATAAAGGTAATTGCTGACATCAGGTGCATAGAACTGAACACAAGAATAAAAAATTAGTCGTGACACAAACATTTTAAACATTTTAACTAAAAAGTTAAAATGTAAAAAGTATTGCAATAAAAACTAAGCTCTTATTAGAAATTAGTCCAAAATTAGACGAGTTGATTATTAGTAACTACACTTATTACATGCTTATTACATCCTTTAAAATATACAATCATAGTAAAATATAAATGTCGATTCACTATTCATCCACCCTATTATACGTATACTCTTACTACAGACTTTAAATTCCAACCGAATTTCGTAATCAAGATTGGAACAAAGATTTTAGTCAAAATTACTTTCATATTGTAATCAAAATAATCGTTATTACAATAGTAATCATTAATTCCTAGATTATTGTATTTTTTTTCCCAAGAGCTGAACACTACTTTCTAAACATATTGTAATTCACAGATTCAACACCCAATAATCTAATGTAACTAAAAAGTAAGAGCCTATTATTTCAAAGAACCCATCAAAAACTCCAGCACTTTGAAGAACTCCGAACGATGTGAACAAAAGCAAGAACTCAAAAACAGTTCGAATGGCGCTGATTGTAAAGCCGAGCGGGAGCAACGGTCGACGAGGGCAGCGGAGACGGCGGCGTTGGCGGCGGTGGCGGCGGCGGTGGTGGCGGCGGCGGCGGCGGCGGCGGCGGCGGCGGCGGCGGCGGCGGCGGCGGCGGCGGCGGCGGCGGCGGCGGCCAGTTTGGCGGTGGAGGTGACGGCGGCGATGGCGTTCGCGGCGCGGGGTGAAACGGGACGTAATTGAAACAGAGATCATGTTGGAAAGTCGTAAACGTCCAGGCGTGGTAATGAGGCTGCCTCCACCGCCGCCACCGCCGCCGCACGGTAGACTGAAAGACGCAAAAAGCGGACAAAATTCATTTCTTCAAAACTCCAATTTGCATTATTTAATTGCAGGTTTCAGAAGGGATGGGGGTATGTGAACTCCATTCGATGTAGGAAAACTATACAAATTGGAAATTGATCTTGTATATTCGTTTATGACACTTACCATTTTTGTATTTTATTGAAGTATTATATGTTAATAAATTTGCAAATTACAAAAAAGATACAATAATTAAAAATTAAGATTTCTTTAAGTGAAGAAATTAAGTGTAGATTTCCAGTTTCTCTAAGTGTAGAAATGAGATAATAGAAATTTCCATTGCATTATGTTTCTTTCTTTTCACAGTTAGAGCCATTATTGTGTAGAAGGCTTACAAACATGTGGAGTTTTTGTGAAGCCGGATGTCAATAAATTTACTTGAACTTAGAATACACATTTCTCAGTAATTCTTACTATTGTAAACTTAAATTTTTATATTAATTTTATTTTTTAAATCTGTTCAAAAAACATTTAATTTGTTCTAAAACATACAACTAACAACATTTTAAAACATACAAAATTTATACATGTACCTGTCGTTAAACTTGCACTACCAGTACAAATAAGACGTAAGAATTTGTGTTTTTTTCATTTGTGACTCTCGTGTAACTTCAAATTAACTTTTCATGCTGGGAAATCTAAAAGGATGCATTGCGTGCGAAGCCTACTCCATTGTTTGAATTCCGTCCTAGGAACACGAACCTGCAATTCCCTGATGTACGAAGCCATAATTACGAATTATTTTTTATTTTTAAAAGTTGTTTAACGCACCTTAGGAATTCTTACCGTCTGCAAGTGATAAATATATTTCTAAATTACTCATCTAAAAGTTACTTAAAGATTCTCTGGTGATACAAGAAACTATTGAACCTGATGTAAGCTTTTATGATTCGTTTTATTTTTTACTTTACTAAAATAACTGAAAAGAAATGCAATACCAAAATATACACGATGGATACTTTATCTACTCGAGAACACCACCTGGCGCGCTCCTTCGTCGCTCGTGGGGTAATGGTTTTCTCTCGCAGATAAAATACCTCATCATCTTAAATAATAAACTACTGTTATTAAAAGAAGATATTTTCGTCCGTTTTTTTTCCAATCCGTATCATAGTTCGTCCCCTCTACCGTTACCACCACTGACACAGCCATCAACAGTGCCATCACCATTGCCGCCACCGCCGCCACCGCCACCACAGCCGCCACCGTCTCTTTTACGAGCGCACCCAAGCCCCGACCGCAGAGTAGCGTCGAGTGAGACATTTTTGCGGGCCCCGCCGCTCCGCTTTTTGATTTTGAGAGCTTTTCTTGCGCCCCGAACCGCCCGCAAATGAGGCCCGTGCAAAATAAATGTGACGGGTTCATCAGACTTTCCCGGTAGCACTTCGGGAAGACTTCGAAGCCTGGTTTCATCATTGTTTATTTCAGAGGTCGGCAACCCGTGGTTCACCAATTGTTCTATTTGAAAATTTTAAGTGAAAACCTTTTAACCCTAGAATGCATGGACCCGGGAAACTAGATAATTGCAGCACCTCTGAGACCCTACGCAGTACGCTCTCGAAAAATGTACATAACTTTTTTTTATTCTTAATAAATTAATTTCTTAATAATTTCAATAAAAGTCAACTCTCAAAGTTAAATAAATTATTATTTACAGTCCTATTTATTAATAGGGTCTTAAAAGCTCTACAAATGTATTGACGAAAAATAAACAAATTTCAGAACCTACCTGTATAAGTTTTGAGAATTGTTCCTTTGTCAGAGAATATAATGAAATTGTAAAAATAGAAGAAAGATTACGAGGAGGGCAAGCTCTTGGAAATGCAGGCTAAAACAAGCGGAAACGTCAGGGCCTAGGAGACCCTGCGTAAAAGGCATCATAGGTTTGAGAGGAAAACGTTTATAGAAAGGTTTCAAAATAATACATTCAATTTATATTTGTGTTGATAATAATTAAAATTATAATTCTGAACTTAAAATATCAAAGTTAAAATTACGTTGTAATTATATTTTCGATAAAACTGATCTCGCTATTCACTAAAATACTGTTAAAACGCATTGGCCTGAAATGTCGCAATGACAATGTTTTGATTGATTTAGGCGCGCAGGCCAAAACTATTGCCAATGCCTATATTATTTGTATATCATTTTCAAAAAGACGTTTAAATTGAGCTGCAGATATTTATTAGCCTAGTCCCTTAGTCCAAAACTTAAAGTCAAAAGCTATTTTACTGATCCTGGCACGTAAAACGGGCCGAAGAAACGCATATACTTACGTATAAAATCAAAAACAATAACTATAGTAAATGAATAGTAAATAAATAGTGATGATTCATCAGAAGTGAAACAAATTCAGTATTAAACTATAAAGACGAACGAGAGCAACAATGCTGAACATAAAGGAATTATATGGCGATTGATAATGAATGGAAATGTAAAAGAAAACAGTGTAATTAATGCAGCGAAAAATAGTGAAATTAGTGGCGAATAGAATGGCATGTGGACACGTGAGTAATTTCCGTGGGAAATTAATTAATTTACGAAATTAATTAATTTCGAAAATTTAGAGTTAACAGTGAAAATCGGGCCTATGCCATCGAGTGATAGGTAGCGGTTCTATCATTCCCTCCTTTCCTCGCCACCCTTTACTCAGGAAGTCTCTAGAGCAACGCTGCCTCATTCCGCATAGTTCCCTACAGGAGACGGTGGTTTAGAACAGCAATTGCCAGCCTTTCTAATTTTACGAACCACTAAACACATTATTTTAATAAATAGATATTAGAAACAAATACACCATTTATATTATTATTATTATTATTATTATTATTATTATTATTAAGAAATATAAATAGTGATATTCGAGTTTTGAAATGAAATAATAACGCATTAAATCCTAAGTGACTAAGCCAAAAACATGAAAATGTCAACACATATCTGAGACACCCTACTACTGAAATTGTACTTACGCATTCTAACAAAGCTATTTCTCATTCAGAATATCAGAATATTTTTTAGTTAATTCGAACACACAAAGCATAGTCTCCGTTTCGTGCATGGCAAAAGCGACAATTTATTGCTTGTCATTGCTCGCCACGAAGTTGAGCTAAAGCATATCGCGCAGTGAGTTTTGAAATTAATATTGTCCAGAAAATTATTCGCATTCGTTTTTAAATTATGCTGCCCTTATTCGGATCAATTAGCGAGAAATATCGCACGCAATAAAACACGAAAGATTAAAATTTTACTTTAATAAATTATCGCGTTTTTTTCATTATCCTAACAAATGAAAGAAACTAAATTTTCTATCTTTTAATTATCCGAATGACAATCGCAAGCGTGTAAAAACGAGACTACAAGTGCAGTGGGGGAAAGGAATTGACCGACATGCTGATTAATTGGCAGACGCGGAGAGAATGGATGATCATTTGATTTCGTCGGTGGATAATTTCCGTGAAAGGAAAGTGGAATCCGACCGCTTGTTAAGATTAAAAGATAACATTGGTTAGAAATATAATAATTACACTAGTTTAATCAAGAAACACAAAAAAAACTGACTAGAAGCAAGATGAAATTTGAAAAGTCGATTCTCCTAAAAAAAGCAACAACAAAGGAAGTAGATGTATTATTTTTTAATTAAGCTATTATGTTGAATACGAAAACCGTGAGACGAGCTAATAATTAGAAATTTCGTGGAGACGGAAACAAATTATCATTCGTAAAAGAAAATGGCTACTTCCTACAGGAAAAGTGCAATAAATTAGACATAAAATCGCATCATGATAACATATTACGTGCAATGTAAATTCAGAAGTATTTGTGAATTTTACCTCATTAAAACGAAGACGACCAAATCTATTACATTCATGAAGTACTGTTCTGTGACAGCAAACAAGTGCCAGACTCACTATAACAAAGACCTGTTCACAGTCGTTGAGGTATAAATATACATAGAATACATAGGTGGGAATTTATTATAAACTAGACTCAGAAGGTAAACTAGATGCTTATGCGCATTTGAAAGCCACTAAGGTGTTAAAATATATTGGATATTTATGCAATAATATTGTCATAAAATCAAGTTATGCATACCTACAGTCTTTATTTTACTGATTCTATTTTTTTCCTTTTCCAGTATGTAGTAATTTGTTAGTAAGAAATTCGTATTCTTGAAAAACGGAAATAATTATTTAATTCAGGCAAAACCAGGGATGATTGGCAGTCGTGTTTATATCAATTACTATACACACATCAGCAACGTTCTCTCATATTTTAAAACTCAGCTTTAAAACTAAGTGAAAGCCAAAAAAATACTATTGAAAATTTTATGCGGAGACTGAAAAATGAATGTTCGGTAAAGAATGTCTTCCTGTCCAAATCCAGTCTTATTCGCATTTCGTGGAGGAGAACCATTAAGCGTTCCTGAAAATTAGCACAACAACTTACACAAAAAAACGAACGTCGAAGAAATTATACAACGAGACAATAATCTATATAGTTATTTGTTCACAGCCACCGTCCAGCAGATACCAAGGCGCAGGTGACAAGCCACTCGGCCAACGGGAGAAACTGATGTCCCATTGTGCGTCCTTTTCCCGGGAAGCCCTGAATAAAAACATTTTTGTATGTGGGCCACTCGCATCCAGTCGCGGCAAAAACCGGGAAAAGGGATAAGACGAAACGCATGCATACCGGACATACAATTTTCTCGCTAAAGGCAGGCGGAAGCGGGGGATCTGACAGGGCGAGGCCGGTGGCACGGGCGGCGGGGCGGGTTTGCGACGAAACGGCGCGGCGGGACGGGCAAGAAACGGGCGGCCGGGGCGGCCGCCACGTCAAACAATCGAATGTCGAGAAGCGAAGAAAACACTCCATCAAAGCCGCCCGGCAGCAGGTTCGCGAGGTGTAGCGCGCTCCATTTCCGCACAGGGGGAGATGTTGGCCGGCACGCTCGTAAGTATGGCCCGGGAGCTTATAATCTTGTAATTCCTGTATTTCTTGTCCCGCGACAAGACGCCGACACCGGCGGGCGGGCGGGCGGCTGGCCTGACGATGGAGGCGGTAGCGGTGACGGCGGCCGCGAAGGCGGTGGCGGTGGCGGTGGCGGTGGCGGTGGCGAAGGCGGCAGCGGCGGCGGCGGCGGCGGCGGCGGCGGCGGCGGCGGCGGCGGCAGCGGCAGCGGCGGCGGCGGCGGCAACGACGGCGGCAGTGGCGGCGGCGGCGGTGGCGACGGAAGCTGATGCATGAGTGTCCGTGGCTTAAATCGAGTAAACTTGCCTCAGAGGCATATTAACTATTTCTCCAGCGAAACGACTCGATGTAAACATTCCCCACCCAATTGCTATCAATGTCGCCTTCAGGCACCAACTGGCTGGCGATTTCACTGTACATGTAGGCCTACCCACCGCGTTTCGCGCGGTTTGTCACCTGCATCAATGCACATGTCACTTCGAAATAATTACACATTGTATTGTATTTTAAAGTTGAACAATTTATCCAAATTTTACGAAATGAGTTTAGTAATTTCTAATAAAAAATCGAAAGATACTGTTACACAATATAAATTGATATATTTCTTTTGTGTATCGATGTATGTCATCAGCTTATCGATGATGGCTTTGCATATCGCCAGTTCTTGAATATGTAGTTTTCAATAAATTATTCTATTTTCAGTTTCTAAAAGTTGTGTGCGTGATCAATGTCACTCGCATTTCTGAGCGATGGAAGAGACTTACACTTCAGTGCCCTCCCTTTTTCTAAGCAAGGTGATCACAGCGACGTTTCGCCATTCCCATCCTCTGTATGAAATATGGGTCCATCATGAGGTGTGAATGATGATGACAGTTGAATGATTATGCAGGCACACAGAATAAAAAAAATTGTCACATCTAAATATTTGTCCCATGGTTCTGTATATACGTTGACGTGCTGAATCCTAATCAAAACCCAGATTTGTCCCCCCCCCGATATTTTTAATTCGCGAAAAACCACCGGCAAATTTACAATTTACAACTTCACGGTGTTTTTTTTTCGCGAAAAAAAATACTGGAAGGTGGTGGCTGAATTCGAATACAGTTCTATAATTCTGGATTCGAATTCGAATTCAGAGTATCAACAAGCATCGAGAAATATGTGTCACGTCTTTGGATCTGACAACAATCTCCGAAAACAAAACAAATACAATTTCACGGTGGTTTTTCGCGATTTAAAAAAACTGGAGGGTGGTGACGCAATTCTGGTTTCAGATTCGGATTCAGCGCGTCGACATGTAGAGAGAAACATGTGTCAAGTCATTGGGTCATTTGGGTCAGACAACTTTTTTGTTGGCCTGTGTTATGAGATTCGAAGGAAATAGTATACGTAGCTAATCACATCGCAAACACAAGTCATCGTCATCGTCACATCGCAATCGTCATCGCAAACACGTATGCCTTATGTGAAAAGTGAACACGTAACCGTCATTTCTACGTTATTATATGACGTTCCAAGGCCCCTACCGCCGACGCTGCCAATACTAACATATTCACAATGTTTTTATTATTTAATTTTCAGATCCAACAGCCGATATTCACTTGACTAATTCCCGACAGGATTATAATATAAATTGTTTCGGTGCGTGATAGGGATTGTAAAATAGCTTGCCGGTGCATTCTCCCGGGGAGCAGATAGTAGCGGAATGCCTTTGCAGGTGCTGCTTCCGACCCGCTGGCCACAGAAGCCACTGCGAAGGCATTCGCGGTCTGCGCATGCGCCGAATTCTCTGGTGATCTCGTACTGGCACCGGACATGATGTAACCACGCGCGCTGTTCGGGGTGAGAAGCAACTGCACCTAACATTTGTACCTTTCATATTCGCAGGGGGGAACTTTAGGAAGACTAACACTCCTAATGCTACAGTTTTTAATCAACATAAATATCCAACGGGGTTCCAATTGAACACCATGTAAAACTAAGTAGTGATTTTACAATTATCTGAGATGATTAATTTAATATTTAAAATTCATGACCGTAAAATATTAACATAAAATTACATTATTTATTTACTGCCATTGCTTGAATTACAGAAATTAGACTGGTACAATAGCTAGAAAAATATCCATATTTATACAAAATCGAAAAATGCTTAATTATCATCTATGAAAAATTACTATCTTCGGGTGAACCCACATGTTAATACTTAATATATAAATTGATCAATATTATTTTTAATTATTTCATGACTTGAAATTGAAACACGTGTATCCGAACCTACAATTTTTCTGTAGGGAGCATAATTAATCCATGATGGGAGCAAATTGACCCCGCATAACATGAGGAATGTTGCAAATAACACGCTGCTTTACATCAGAGGTGTTGGAAAAGTATAGTAGCGCCACAATTTTCGTACTTTGAAAAGAAAATTTCCAATTTTGCGCATGTGTGCAGGGATTTCCATAAGGAACTGTAGTAGTTGGTGTTGCGGCTGATAACCTCGGAATTCTTCCGTTCCTCTTACCATGACATTTTTATTTAGTTAGTCATTCACCTCATAGCTATCAATTCCTCAGTCATTAATAACTTTGACGCAGGTGAAACAAGTTAATGATGCGAAGCGCTAGAAGTCAGTAGAAAGAAAAGTGACACCAGTAGTAGCAAGCCCTCCCGCTATTCGTAAATGATAATATCTCGATTTTAGTCGACATGTGTCTCATCTCGTTTCTGCCGCAAGCCCTTCGTAAATATGAACAACCTATATATTATTTTTTAACGAAAAGAAGCAGTTAATAACTGTGTGTAATGCACTTTAGAGAAGAAAGCAAGTGCATATAGTAAAGTGAAAGCACGTGCATGTAGTAGAGTGATACGTGAATTCCATCAAAATCAAGACATTAATATTTACGATTAACGGGAAGCTTGGGGTGTCTGGTATGGGTCATCTTGTTACTGGTCCAATCCCTTCATATACCATCGCAGTGCCTCTGACCGAGGTGTTAGGTTCGAGTCACAACGTTGGCAGGATTTTCAACACTAGCTTGTCAGCTAGGTCAAATTCAGTTGTTGTCTGAAGGAGATTTCTAGTAGCTGGCTGCTCTGTTTGGTAGTTTTCCGTGGTTTCTCCGATCAATACCAAGCGAATGCCAGAGCAGTATCCTAACAAACGGGCCACGGACCGCTCGCGATCTTTCTTTCCTCTTCCTTGTCCTATCCTCACTCCTTACACACACACACATACTTACTCTAACATACACTGCACAACCACACATGTCGGGAGACCGATCGGGGGCTTAGAACTTGTCTCGGCTGGGGTGGTTCCCTCCTGGTGGGAGATACTTGGTTGAAGAAAACCCTACTAGTCGTCGGCAGGTTGGCGCCGGATCTCGCCATCCAAGATGATCGCCATCTTCCAATGAAAAAAAGACGCTCTGCACTTGCGGGACTAATGATTCAGTAGTTGACACACGCGGAATCACTAACAATCAATCAATCCCTTCATATATTGACTGGTAGTTCTGTTAACAGCAGTCTACACGTCCAAGAGAGCTAATATGCACTCGTTTACCAATTTTTAAGGATTTGGCAAATGCTATTGTGAATAAGACACGAACACAATTATTTCAAGAAGCATTCTTTCCAAATTCGAATAAAATGCAAGAACACATTAACTCAGGATCGCAAAACAAACAAAATCTCAGCCAAACACTCTATTTTCGAAAGACAGTTCCATTTGGCCACAACCGTTGAAAACTAGTGATGTTACAACAGCACATACTTTCTCGTACCGTTTCTAAGTTTTACAATTTTCGAAAATTGGGAGTTCTACGACCATTTGAATAAATCATACAAAACATCGAAATGAAGGTGATGCTTTTTACATAACCTAATATTGAGAAACACTTCCAACGGCGGTAGTACGTCTTTTGATTTCCTACGACAGAAAAAATATGTTAATATTTTATTTTTTTCTTCTTTTATTCATTGTTTGTTTTAAATTTGCAATTTTTCTATTCGGAATTATTATTTACAACAAACAATGTTTGCTAAGTTTAGTTTTTTAAAAATTTATTTTAGGTTTTAAGTCATATTATGAACTACATTGCATTCAAGAACATTTTCAATTTACTACTTTTCGTCAAAGAACGTCAAGAACCTCAGAATAACAGTTTGTATTGTTTCCCTCAAGTTTCTACAGAAAGACTGTGTAATAGTATGAAAACATAAGTAGAAATTTGCCATTGTCCATTTTCATAGTTAAAGTAATGTGTCTCAAGCGTGCAAAGTTCTGTATTGAATATTCTCAAATAGCTTCTCCATTAATATTATACTATTTCTGAGCTGTACTGT
The DNA here is from genome assembly GCA_031308135.1 of Acheta domesticus. Taxonomy (NCBI): domain Eukaryota; kingdom Metazoa; phylum Arthropoda; class Insecta; order Orthoptera; family Gryllidae; genus Acheta; species Acheta domesticus. Next base: position 181,988,558 of record JAHLJT010004567.1, read on the forward strand.
ACACAAAAATAGAAATAATATCGATTTCATATTTTGGCCTGTTGGACCAATAAACCAGACACATGACAAAACAAAAATTGTAGCAAGTGGTCCAAATGGTCAAGGAGATGACACTTATTTGAGACACAAAAAGAAACTGCCGAAACAAGTTTACAACATAAAGAATAAAAATGTTCGAATAATTACTATTTTCTTCACTTGAGAATATTTTATCTATGCAGTAAGATTATTTGAGAATGATATGTAACGAATCTTGTTTATGTATTCGTAAAAGAAACATTCGCAATTTCTAATGATTTCCATTGCTATGCATTTTTATGTATACGATTCGGTACATGTTCGGAATGAACGGGCACGAAACCAATGCAATATAAATTCAATACAAGCTCACAGGCGTTTATGCGCCACCTCCATATACTATTGGCTTCGAAGAAACGGTTCGTCAGACCCGGAAATGTACCTGGCCTTTCCCATACCGAGAGGCGTAAAAACAAAGGAACGCGCAACAGCGCAAAAGCTGCCCTGTCCCTTTCCCCCTCGCTACTCCGCATCAGCCGACAAACTAAAAGATCATTCGACTCGTAAACTGCACTTTACGACCAAAATAAATCAAACAAAAGCGCGGCATTTGCCTTCAAATGGTCCCGTGTAGGACCGTGCGGCCACACAGCTCTTTTGTATACATTACCGCCGGCGAGGCGAGGAATTGCGCTATGTAGATGATGCCGGTCAGTGTTGCCAATGTAACATAGCGTTCGTTTTCTAATGTCAATAACCGAAATCTAGCATACATAAATTATCAACTGTGTGCAACGTACAAATATTCTTAGTATTTAGACATTTCTTTGTCAAATCGATTAAATCTTTCCCAATTTTCCTAAAAATCGGCGTTAGTTTATTCTGAAGACAAAGAAACCTATTTACGGACCAAATAGATTGTATAAATTTATCCAATAATTTTTTTAACTTTTTTTACATGATAATTATAGTGATTTTAATAATGTGTAAATTCTTGATTAGATTTTAAAAATGGAAACTATCTAGAATGTTCAGACTCTTTTGCAAAAATAAAACTAATATACAAAATCTGCCCACTTGAACCCTTCACTATCTTAAACAGCCTACGTACTGGACATCATCGTTCCTTCTCCATCCAGCCTCAATTTCTATTCTTTGAGCCGAGCAAAGCGCATATATTCAGTCCTCATATGGCACATCCCCATGATTAAAAAAATACTTCGGCGAGGTTGCAAGTGCGTGAATACCAGACCAAAACTCATGAACAATAATAGTGGCAGAAGAAGAGGAACTCACAAGAAGCTGTATGCTCTAATTTTTAAAAAAAATGCTGAATTAAGGAGACTAATGCAACGTTTAAAACTGTGTACATTTAAGTTACAATCAAATCGCAAATTTTATTTTACTTAAAAACAACTTTCAACCAATGAGTGCAACCTTTCTAATAATTGGAAGTGATCTGAAATATGAGACATGTTATAAAGTAATATGTAAAAATTACAATGTAATAAAAACCAGTTTGTTAAAAATGAAGTCCGGTACAAGTGATAGACTTATTCGGGAAACTTTTACTGTTTTCGTAAATACGAGATAACACCAAACGTACTTTGAAACATTGTGGTTTAGTGTGAATGCACCTTTTTTATTCTTTTACTTTATAAGAACGTTATTGTCTCTCTAAGTTAACTTTACCTCTCTTTGACTTGGAATGGTTTTCCTTGGTTGGGTATGTATTACTGCGTAAAATATTAAATGGAAATTTTTATGTTGTAGTTTATCATTTTGTTCATATTATCTTAGAATAGGTCCCACCACTTACAGATCTGAGGAAGACACCAAATCATAGGTCGAAACTTTGAATTTTTATACAAAATAATTGTGACAGTAATTTTATTGAGCCGACCTGGCTGGCGGAGGTGGCTAAGAGCGTGTACCGACTCAGCGCTTTGGTCCAATGGGTCTCGGGTTCGAGTCCCGCCTTGGACATGCGTGTTTGTTCCTTGACTCTCGTGTCTGTTTTGTCACGGGGGGCCTCGCATTCTGCTGGCCCCAGATCAGAGGAGCTCGCAAGCATGTTGGTGTCTACTGTACGGTCAAATGTACGTTCCATCGAGACGTAAAAGATAACGTAGGAAAAATGTATTTATTGAAATTCAGATACAAGCCTTTTAATGTTGTAATACTTTTATTAATCTCCTGAACCCAGTCGCTTTAACCGTATCATCATCCTTACTCAGATATTAACCAATTTTAAATGTAAGTTCCAACGTTGGCAACTGTGACACCGAGTCACCACTTCACCGCCTTGTAAAAGTTTCTCTCTCTGGCGCGCGTACGTGCTTCTTTTTGTGTGGCCGCGGTGCGCTTTAATAAAGAAGGCGGGCCGCGGGCGATGGAGCGCTCCAACACGGAACCGCCGCGCCGGGCCGGGCCGCGCCGGGCGAGGGGCGCCGGCTCTGCGAGCGCGCGGGGACACGTGTTGCACAGCGGCGTCGCACACAGTGGGTCGCCAAGGTGAGCCGCGACGCCGTCGTTTGTTCGTTTGCGCGGAGAAAAGAAAGAAGGTCGCTTTCGGGGATAGCCTTCGAATAGGTTCACGTGATTTCAATTACCTGCTGTGTTGGTCTCAGCGGGAAAAAATGTATCAGAGGTTGTGTTTAAGTCAGTGGTCTCAAAGTTTTCTACTGGTTTGGCTGTGGTATGCGTCGTGGCACCGTCGCATGCCACGAGCATTTCTACGCAACTAGCGTCGGGAAAGGAAACGATTAGTAGTAACTCCGCCGTTTTACAATAGTGACGGCGTTGACTCTGGTGGCGGGATGACGAACTGCGTGGAGGGGCGATTTCGTCGGTGTAATCGTGCCACGGACTCTTGCTCGTGGCATCGATCTTGACAACACTGGTTTAAGTGATTCCAATACGCTAAGTAGGTTTCCACGTAAAATATTTAGCGTTGGGTAGGACAAAAGGCGTGATTTAAAAAAATAAGACATTTATATTGCAGTTGAGTTGACACATTTATGTTGCATTGCGGCATCCCGCAGTGGGTCGCCAAAGAGTAACGACGCGGTTGTTTGTTCTTTGCGCGGGGAAAAGAAAAATGGCCGCTTTCGGCGATATCCTTCGAATACGTTTACAAAATTCCAAAGGGGCTGAGATGGTTTCAGCGAGAAACAATGTATGAGACGTTGGGTATGAGTGATTCCAATACACTGAATAGGTTTTCTTCAGCGTATGGTAGGCCAAATGGCGTGATTTAAAAAAGAGAGAAGATAGTTATGTTACAGTTGATTTGACACTGATTTGATAATTGAGATATTTACTACACAAATTCACGCAAGTTTTGGTAATATGTAGAACGTCTTACTTTATTCGGCAAATGTTGATCATCAGATCAAAATGTGTTACCTTCATAATTAATTTCAATTTATTCAATTTTTTAAGTTGGACATTTGGATTTTTCAGAATGTACACTAAAGGTATGCCGAATCAAAGAACATTAATTCATTTAATTAATGAAGATAATACAAATAAAAGATTAAAGATGTTAAATTCTGCGGCAATACCAGAAACTATTTAATGTCTTAATTCCTTAGTCAATAGTTTTGATCTGTTTCTCCTGAAACAACAAGTGGGTGTTTCGCTTTATTTTCTTTCTTCACTGGCAAGGGATACTCGCAAAGTGTATCACTCCGCATTTCTTCAGCGGAATTTCATTTCTCAGCATTTCTTTATTTTTTGTCCTTCAGCGTCCAACATTTTCCAGATTATTTTCGATGTTTTAATAATTACATAATGCAATTCGGAACGTTCGACTCCCCGATATCCCTTGTGGTATTTGTTCGCGTGGGGAAAAATAAAGGCAGGTTCTGTGATTTGTTCAATTAGGTTACGTGACACCAATGGTTTGCGCGCAATGAACAAAGGGAGAGATGGCTCAGGACATCAGCTATAGTCACTGTAGTCCCTCTGACCGGAAGGTCATAGGGTCGCGTCCAATTTGGTGGCAGGATTTTCAACACTAGCACTAGTAGTTCATAAGTTTACAAACGATACTTCACTAAAGTTTATAAATAAATTTTAACAAGAAAATTAATACATTTCAGCTAGTAGCAATTGTATTTAGTAGTAGTAGCAGTAGCATTTGTATTCTTGAAGTCCTAAATCCTTTTCAGCGAGATATAAATCAATGGATATCAAATATACATTCAGTCCAATTCTGTGTCGTTTGAATCATTAATCCATTTTGTAGTAATTGTATTACTCTTCTTGCGTACGCGATTGTTTGTGCTTCTCCTATGTGAATGTATTCACGTGAAGAAACGAAAAGGAGCTTTTTGGATTACCCTTTGGAAACACAATATCGAGATAAAATATTCCGAACAGTAGAATAATTTCTATTTATCTTAATTTCGAAGGTGCACACTTTTGGTATTTTCTGTTTTTTTTCCTAAAGGCTTACTAATTTGAAAGTGAAAAATTATTCTTTGCTATGGTTTGATTAGATACAAATAAAAGTGTTTATAGATTTTTCGCTAAATTTTTCGCTAAATTTTGACCTTGAATTCCATCTTTCTAGATTCTCTACTTTCTACGCAGCTACTTTATGGATGGATAAAGATGTCTAAGAAAAGTTATATTAAGAAAAGCAAGTTGCAAAGTGCAACTAAGAAGTTGTCTTTGCACTGTATTGAGCGTACAATTTACTACGTCATTTCTACAACTTTGTTTATTCTTGTGAGATTTAACTATAATCGTTCTCAATATATTCTTCCATTAGACTGTGTTCTGAAAAGATGATTAATAAAGAACCGAATTTTACAGTTGATACTGTAAGGCAATTACAATAATACAATTATTTAATTCAAATTTAATTTAATAACTTGGAAAAGCGAATTATTGAGAGTGATGAAGTATTTGTGCGATGATAAAAAATAAATATAATTATAAGGCAGATAATAGAGTAATCGGTAATTGAATTTCTAGCACATTAACAGAAGCATGAACTAACTATTCGTTGATTCGATAGAATATCTTCTTGACACTTTTCAAAAAAACTTTTTGCTTTATCACCTCATTTTTGCTTGGAATATGACACCTTAAAACGCCCTTCACATTATTTTTGCTTTGAATATGACAACACGGAACGCCCTGCCAACTTATCTTTATTTTCAATGAGCAAAGAGAATCTTTTACTTGTTACGTAAAAGGAAAATTCAGAAAAACTGATAAGTTTATGTTTTAGAAAACACGTTGCACTTTTAAGCAAGGGAACAATTGAGTAGAGATAATTGGCCAGCAAAACTATTTCAACTGTTTTGTAATATTTTTTGTACAGATTGATTGCCCATCGAGTAAAGACACAACTACAAATGATAACGAGTATGTAGGATAATGGTTATCATTGTAACGTCACCGACTCAGGGAATTTAGTGTTTGAGATCAGATAGTGAAGGATTTTCGGCACTACTTACCCGTGCATAGATAGGTCGAATTCAGTCGCTGTATGGGGCAGAATTCTAGAGGGCGGCTGCTGTGATTGGTAGTTCCCCGCGGTTAATCCAGTTGAATACCAGACGAATGCTGGGAATGACTCAAAAAACCGATCTACGAAATTTCCTTCCTCTTTATTACCTTCTCGTTTCCTCTTAAACACTCACGTACACTTACACTTACATGCATTACACAACTCATATCTTTGTGAGACCAGTCGGGAGTCTAGGGCGTGTCTCGGGTGAGATGTTGTCCACCTGGCGGAGATACCTAGAGGAAGGAAATACCACTAAGCCCATACGCAGTTCGGTGTCGGATCTGACGTTCATATGGGAAAGGTACACCTCCACTTCCCGGAATATAACATGCACTACACAAACGAAACTAATAACTGTAGTGGAAGCCCCAAATACAAAATACCCAACGAAGAAAAAGAGACCAAGAGAAAGAGGACATGAAAAATAAAGTGGAAGAAAAAGGGAAAGACAAAATCAAGGATGAAGACGAGAAGAAAGACGAAGAGAAGAAGAAAGACAGAGAGGAAGAATGACGAAGAGAAGAAGAAAGACAGAGAGGAAGAATGATGAAGAGAAGAAGAAAGACGAAGAGAAGAAGAAAGACGAAGAGAAGAAAAATGAGAAGAGAAGAAGAAAGACGAAGAGGAGAAGACAGACGAAGAGAAGAAAATGACGAAGATGCCAACCCGATTCTCAATACCGATTTCCCTTAGGATCCCGAACATCCCTTGCCGCGCACTGCGGCGCGGGCGCGAGAGTTAAAAGGCGGGCATTATCGACGAACAAGGCCCCACCGCGGGGACCCTGCGCCGCCGCCGCATATGATGAATATTTCTGCATGCGTTGCTGTCACTGCGCCCTGGGGTGGGTGCCGCTACACAGAGGTGGCCAAGGCCCCAGCCACTACCTTATTGCCGCCGACAACGCCCCCAGGGCTCGGAGCCATCGGAGCTCCCCGCCTTGGCTGCGTGTCAGACTGGTGAAGTGTTCGTGGGGCGACTCTCATTGCGGTCGAGATGCTCGTGTTCCGTCTTCGGGGCGGTTGCATGAATTTCCAGTGTGATGATTGTGTTGAATGATGAACGTAAACATCCTATGGAATTGTTCATGGCGGGATTTCAGGGATATCCATACGTGTGACGTTTGAGAACTCCAAGGGAAAACTTGCGTAGTGCACAGGTTCAAAGTTTGAGGCCGTCGGGAGGTTCGATATATCTATCGATTACCTTGTCAGAGTGTTTGGTATACTCTTGATTCTACAAAACACACCAATGAATACAGTACACGTGTCAATTGGGTAAAGTCTCTATTGCATGGCTTGCTTATTGTGGTCCGTTTGTTTGTGTGACATCTATGGGACATCTTTCAATTTGCCAAGGAACACGTTTTAAACGTCAGAACGTTCGTCTTCGTCGTGATGTGTCTCCCAATAAAAAAACAAGGAGAATAACACTTTTGATGTTTCAGATCTCAATGATTTGGCTCGCTTAGGTCTCAGGATGAAGATATTCCATCATCATTAAGATAGTTAAGAGGCTGAAATCTTCATGGGATGAGTAGATGAAATATTCGTGGGATGGTTAGGATATTCCTATTCATTTAATGAAAGATTCCACCACGGGATATTCATACATCCCTTGTTTTAGAACTCCACATGGTGAACCAACACCACCTAGATGTTGTGGGAGAACTCCATGTGATACAATGGTAGAATGCTCTTGTTCAGTTTATAGGGCAAGGTACCCACTCTGAAGATATTTTAATTCTTACTATGACTCTTTGTATGGTTTTCAATACCTTCGTTTTATACTACCCTCAAACCCATCCACTGTTTGAAATGTTCACGAGATGAAAATAAATATTGGGTTATTTTCTTGAATTTTCATGCCAACTTCGAAACAGTCTTTGAAAACTTTCACGGAATGTCTAAGCCATTATGAAGCTCATAGTCAAAATGTTTCCATTCTTGTTACAGATTCCGAAAATTAGTAGTGTTTAATTTTTGATTTTTGGAAAATGTTATGTTACTTAAATGTTACTTTTTGGACATGCAAAAGTGGCTACTTATTGATGGTCATGCTCCATTACCCCATAGACGACTCAATATTTTACTTTCAATTATGATGCCAAAGCTTCTGATATAGTGGGTGCACAAGCAAAATGTTACATCTGAAAACTTGGTATTTTGCATTCATTTTCTGAGACAAATGTTTTTTTGTGGCCATGGCCGAAGATCAAGTGTTTTAATATAATAGACGACACACTAGCTGCTTTGTGAAATTCCATTGAGGATTTTTTCTGGTAAAATCAGGTGTATTGTAAACATTTTTCCAGTCAGTTATAAAATGTCTATTTTTGGGATGTCATTTTTTTGTGCTACGGACGATCTATCTTCAAGCCATATTCACATAAGCCTCAGTGTACCCTGCCTATCTCTTCGCTGTCAGCACGAAATATTCCAACCACAAACACCGATATTGCTTCACCGCATTATATCTCGTCACCACAACGTCTCATTCACGTTGCTACTTTCCTGCAGACATAAATTAACCGCCGTTTATACTAACAAGTACATTTTTCTTAAACGGTTTGATGTTCCAGGTGTAAGAATCCAATTATGGCCTGAAGTGAAGGAATCGCGCCAAATTTGGCAAACATCAACGCTGTTTCCTACTTTCATTTTATTTCTTTTTTACTAATCATGAAACCCACTTTTATTTTACGCTTATTCTCACATTCCTTCTTTACTCTAGTTTTCTTTCGCTAACCTTTTCTTACTTTCCATATTTCATTTGATGTCTTGATCTTTACCTTATTTTTTTAAAGCTCGTGTTAAAGTGCATACACGTAACACTGTATTATATTAAATCGATTTATAAGACCTTCTTAATGCTGGCCACATATTCATTATCACCAGATTACACCATCCAGCCTCTGAGACCATATTTTATTACGTAAAATGTTCTGAATATTGCACCAACTGTCAGATACCATACTTTAGCCTTGGACCATTTAAAGAGGCCTAGGGCAATTATTTCTACAGATTGTTAAATTGGAGAATAAACAAGTAACAACATTATCTAACCACCAATCAAACAAGGAAAAGTCCGAAAGATATGGTATAGTGATAACATTGCAAAATGGTGAACATTATACATTCGTACGTAGGGGAACGACCCGTCAGAATCAAATTTACCAGAATATTTACAGACCTACCGGATTTTAAATCTGTTTTCGTCACATTGTTTCCTCAGTGGATCAATATTTTGAATGCAAAAAGTATATGTGAGAAGTATGCGGTCCGGCGACATCCAATACAGAGCACGTAGCAAAACGTTCCTATTCAGTCAAAAGTGACGTGGACGATGGATGGAATGATGATAAAATTCGTAATCATATGATTTGGACGGTGATGGAGAAGTGGGAGGATGACAGAGAAAACTGGAGAACTAAGAGCAAACTTCGCATTGTCAGGAATACGCATTGTCCATCTCTTAATTCCTCATAGATCAACCAGAGTTAATATTGCTGTACCCAGAGCAGGAAAAGGCGAACGCACCCTCAGGATAAGGATAAACACGGGATGAACAAATATGTACGAGTAAAACTTTCGCGTATCTCAAGAGTGTATGGGCCTCTTGACAACATTGCCTGTGCCTTGTCACTACACCCTCCTAGCTCCACCCCTCGTTCCCATCCCACAATCGATCCCACTCTTCTCTCTCTTCCCATCCCACCCTCTCAGCCTACCTCGATCACCTGCACGCGCCCACCCGCCCGCACCCGCCCCGCCCACCTGCCCATCCCACTCCGCCCACACACCGAACCCACCCCCGCGCATCTCGCCCGCCTCCTCTCCTTCTCGCTCCACCCCGCCCACATCCGTTTCTCCAGCCGCGCTCCGTCAACCCCGCCCTACTTCACTCCTCCCCGCCCCCCGCATCGCTGCCCCTTGGGCACTACCTTATTGCCCGCGAAGGCTGCCTTCGCCGGCCGGCTGCTGCTGCTGCTGAGCGGTGGCCGCGGGCTCTCACGCGACGCCGCCGTGCCCTCCTCGCCTCGCGCCCGGATGCGCCGCCACCGCCGCCGCCACCGCCGCGTCTTCCTCGCTGGGCGGCGCCCGCCGCCCCGATAACGCCCACCGCCCCTCCCTCCGCCCGTGAGGGTTATTGGCTGCTTAGCACGCACGCCGAGCCCCGCACTGGGCCCTAATGAGGAGAAAGCAGGGCAGAAAATTAAGGAAAAGAGTCAAAAGGTAAACAACAGACTGGAGAGAGCGAAGTAAAAATAGAGTTGTAGCTTTCCTCTAGGATGGCTCATGTGAAGCGTTCTAGCTTCCTGTGGTGGAGTCCCAGGTTCGATTCCCGATGGAGGCAAAAATATTTGTAACTGTCCTCTAGGATGCTCATGTACAGCGTCCTAGCTTCCTGTAATGTGATCTCAAATTCGATTTCCCGTCGAGAAAAAATAGAGGTGTAGCTTCCCTCTAGGATGGCTAATGGGTAGCGTACTAACTTCCTGTGATGTGGTCCCAGGTTCGATTCCCGATCGAGGCAAATATCGTTGTAAGTTCCCTCTAGGATGCTCATGTACAGCATACTACCTTCCTGTAGTGTGGTCCCAAATTCGATGGATGAAGAGAGCGAAGGCTTCCGCTGGCGGTGTCAGTAACTACTTGGATATCTGAGAGGCCATCCAGTAATCCTAGGCAATGTCCTAGGCACAGGTGCCAACGTTTCGGTCGCCACAGGTCGCCACGGAGCATCCTAGAGGGAACTTACAACGATATTTGCCTCGATCGGCAATCGAACCTGGGACCACATCACGGGAAGTTAGTACGCTACCTATTAGCCATCCTAGAGGGAAGCTACACCTCTATTTTTTCTCGACGGGAAATCGAATTTGAGATCACATTACAGGAAGCTAGGACGCTGTAAATGAGCATCCTAGAGGACAGTTACAAATAATTTTGCCTCCATCGAGAATCGAACCTGGGACCCCACCACAGGAAGCTAGAATGCTTCCCACGTGCCATCCTAGAGGAAAGCTACAACTCTATTTTTACTTCGACCGGGGATCGAACCTGTAACCACCCTACGAGAAGCTAGTACGCTGTCCATGAGCCATCCTGCAGGCATCATCCAATACATTAAGTCTCATTACTTATTTGGTAAAAAAAAAAACGTAAAAACTGTATATGTCGTATGGGGAAAGAAATTATCTGCGCACATTTTCTTGAGGCTCAGAATTAAAAAAAATTATTTCCATCCAAAGCCCCGTTCGGCCCCACTGAGCGGCGCGCACAGCAGCAGGATGTGGCGCTGGAGGGCGCGGGCGCGGGCGAGGTGGCGCCGCGCCGGGCCGGGCCGGGCCGAGCAGGGCTGTCGGGCGGATCCGGGCGAAAGCGGGGCGGGGCCGGGGCTCGAGGGGCACAACGGGAGAAGGAGAGCCGGGACGATGGACGCATAAAACGGGGGGGGGAGAGGAGGGGGCGGGGTGCCGCGGTCGGTTAGGCAGGGTGAGAGAGTTCAAGGAGGGCACGAATCGAAATGGATGGGAGGTTGATACGGGCGATAGGATGTGGTGTAGTAATACCCATTACTACCGTGAATATGCATGTTCACGTGCTTCTGTGAATGTTATATTAAAACATTAGGGAGACAACACATCCGTTTCTTTCTTTTTAATTTATTTCTTTATGTTGAGTTTTTGAGTGCTTTAGTGACGCACTTTTTCTATGACTGTTTCTACCCCTTAGTTTAACACACTTACACTAACATATACTATACTATCACACATGCCGGGAGACCGGTGGGGCGATTAGAACTTGTTCCGGCCGGGCCGGTGTCCCCCGCTCGTGGGAGATACATGTTTGAGGAAAATACGGTAGGTCGGCGTCGGATCTCACCATCCAGCGGGGAAGATCACCGCCGCCTCATTAGGGAAAACATAACTTAACTTACGGAACTAATGACCCTTAGCCGTTTACTCGCTCGGAATCACTAACAGTCAATCAATTAATCATTTTATGATTTCGAATGAGTAGTTCATTACCACGTGTGCTTTTTTTTTACGGTCCGATCGATCGTGAAATTACAACCACAGTGAAAATCTGATGACGCTGTGCACAGATGTGTTTCACCGAGACTCTGGTATGCCTGTCGATCTCATCACGTCGCAATTATCAGATCTGAGTGCGCAATGAGCACGCAAACACACCTAGAACGGTAGTGGCGCCAAGAGTGAATTGCGTTATTTCATTAGTTTTATTCTCGCCCAGGAGATAAATGCAGTCGAAATTCGTCGACAAATGACTAATTTTATTGGGAAAACTTTCATGTGTGACAGAAAAGTGAAGCATGGTGCAGGAACTTTGAAGCAGCCCGTGCGAACGGCCATGCTGCAGGCGGTCAGGGAAGGAAGTGCGTGTCAGCCGATGATCTTGTTCAGCGAGTGGATGGAGCGATTCGAAAAAATCGTCGATTCACAATATCTGTATTGAGTGATTCCTTCCTTGAAATTTCAAGGGCAGCTCTCTGTACCATTGAGATATTTCAATACTGCGTATGTGTGCGACAAGGCTTCCTAAGATGCTGTCCAAGATGCCGTGATGAAGGAGAATATTTTTTGAACGAAATTGTCACGGGGAACGAGACGGACCCATTTCAAAACTGAAGAAACAAAAGAGCAATCCATCAGTGGATGCATTCTGATTCGACGACCATACCAAAGAAGTTCAAGTGAACCTTCTCTGTTTGGTTTCGTATATAAGAAAGTGCATGGCTACAGTGTTCTGGGACTTACAAGGAATTCTCTTACGGAATTCATGAAACGTGGCGCGGCAGTCTCGTACAGCGTAACTCTTGAACGTCAACGTAGGGCAATTCAGAACGAGCAAAGACGAATGTGATCAGACAGTGCCCTTCTTCATGGCAATGCTTTGTTCACACACTGCAGCTGCAACAAAGAAGCTCGTGCAGCTGTTTTCTAGGGAGAGTGTTTGGTCACCCACAATTAAGACCGGACTTGGCTCCTGTATATTTCCATTTCTTTGCTTATATGAAACGCTGGATAGGAGGACAACATTCTGACATAGACACTGATCGTCAGACAAGCGTGTAATGTTGACTGAAAACACAGGCGGTTGCCTTCATATTAATGAAGGGTGTTGGAAAGTTGGTTCATGCTATGACAAAAGTCTTAGCCGCAGCGGCGACTATGTAGAGAAGTGGCTGGAAGATGTACCTAATTGATTCAAATTTTAAAAAATCCCTGTGATTTTCATTTATCGACCGATAGGATCTTACTCAATAAGTTAAAATTGAGAAATACAAAAGACGATTTTTGAAACGAATCAGAAAACATATCTACCTCTTTTCAGAATTTAATAATTTATGAGAATGTGAGTAAAGTAAAAAAAGAAAAAAATATTGATTGGTATACATAAAGAAGAAATAAAAGACGAACATGTTATTTAACCTGATACTACTGTGGATTAACATAATAATAAGGAATCGTTCATTCACCTTGTGTCAAATCTCTTCGGGAACTTCAATTCAGTCTAATCATATTTTTTCACATCCAATTTGTTGACGGCACAAAAACATCACAGGTTATTACGAGCCAATTGATGAGTGATCAAATAACTACATTTCTTGTGTGAATACTGTTTATGCCTTCCTGTCTTTCCATATCAAACTCAATTGTGTGTAAAGCATTTAAGCAATTTACTGACACTATATGTTTACCGAATTTTGAAACAGATGATTACAAGGTAATAATGTCCACATGATATTATTATCATGCAAGAGTTTTGACAGTCCAATTCTGAAGAACGTTTAGTCTCTTAAATTTTTACATAACGTTTTACAACGAGTTAAATAAAATAACACGGACGTATCTTCTCACTCTCTTGAATGTTATTTACAAATAACAACCTGCCCATCAAACATCCCTTCCAGATAAACATATTTTCTTTTCATCCCTTTTTCATTCGGATTACGCGATTATACAAAAATCATCCTCATCCTTTCTGAGAAACTTACTTCTTTTTAATACGCGACAATTTTAGAACCATTATTGGAGTAGCCATTTGTCCAACACACATAAAAGAAGAGCAAAACCTCCAACGATTATGCTAATGTAAATAATTCATTTGAAAAGCAAATTCGAAGTACAAGGAACAACCAGCGACCGTTTCAGTCACTGTCAACATCCGAAGGTCGCAAAACAACATGGAACGCGCTCTGAAACTCGAAAAGCTTTTCTCAGAGGAAGAAACCGTGAGAACACACAAAAGCGGCCGAGCAACAACGAGGGCACTTTATCTGCTTCTTGCACCCGGAACGCGCGGCCCGGCCGAATGCATCCGCGGACCTCGGTACGAGGAACTGAGCGTCCGAAGGCGAGGAAGGCCGAAAGGCAAAAGGCGAGAATGCAGTGGGGAGAGACGGACGAATGATTTTAAGATGAACGGAAAAGAAGGACGAGTAGAGGGGATATTGAGATAAATATTTTGAGAGGTAGTGAGATTGGACCAGAACACAAGAAGAATAGATGGAGGAGTTGTGAAAGTGAAAAAAGGATGGGGAAAAGGATTAAGAAAGAAGATGAGAATGAAAGAAACTAAAAATAAGAGCAGAATGGCCAGGATACATCTCTCACCGGTGGAAAAGAAAAGATATGAATAAGGGAAAAGTTAAAGGAGATCAGAAACATATGCAAGCTATCAGGAGAAGCAATTCAAGGAAAGCAAGAGAAGGAAAAGAAATGTGACGAGAAAGCAAATGTATTTACAATCAGTTTGCGAAGGAAGCAGAATGTTAAGATGACGTCGACAAAGGAGGACGGGTATTTGTACAGGAGAAAAGACATATTTGGGAAGAACAATATCGGGGTAAGGGCAAGATAACGAAGAAGAGGTATCTGGTTCGCTAGAAAACAACCTGTTGAGAAGATATTACTCCAGAGAACAGGTAAATGAGAGAGAGAGAGAGAGAGAAAAAAAAGAGAGAGAAATGAAACAACCCAAAACAACAATGAGAAGAAAAAACAAACAAACATAGCGAAGCACCAAAGTCATTGACGTCGTCGAGTTTGCAAAGAAACAAAATGACGAGAGGAGACATGCTTGACAGCGAGAGAGGCCGCAGTCTCCGGCGGATGGGCTTGGGAGGTTCGGGGAGGAGGCAGGATGGATGGGCGCTTAAGCCGTTGGCTCGCCGGTCCACAATACGACGGAGGGGTTCCAGCGATCGGGCGGGCGGGCGGGCAGGGGGGGGGGAAGGCGGGTGCAAAACGTTCGCGGAATCAAGTCATCACGAACGTCGGTGGCGGGGCAGCGATCCGCAAGAACCCGGGCCTCCGCCGGCCGCGCGAGCCGCCAAAACGTCTTTCTTGCGCTGAAACGCACGCCGCGTCGCGCAGATAACTGTAATTGCGAGGAGGTCGCGGGGCCGCGGGGCTGCCGGGGACATGTGTAATTGCCGCAAAGCGCGCCAGTAAAGACCCGCAGCCCGTGCGTTGTCGAGCCTCGGGGCACGGGCAACGTCGCGACGCGTCGCCGCGGCTCGTGCCGGGCGTGGCGGTGCCGCCGGCGGCCCGACCCACGTCAACGACGCGTCGCGACGCCCCAGGCGCCAGGCGACGAGGGACGGATTCCATCTCTATACTTCGGATTTTCTTTTTTGGCGCGTGGGGGGGTGTCATCGAAATGGAATATCTCACGGTATTATGCGTCGGTCTCGGTTGTGCCGCTAGGAGATGCATGATCGCCAGCACTGCTCGATGCCGTCGCCATCATGCGACTCCTAGCGTCACAACTGAGAACGACGCGAAATCCCGTGAGATATTCCATTTTGATGACACCCCTCCCCTCGCGCCAAGAAAGAAAAACACGAAGTAGAGCCGGGTCACCATCACGGCCTTCTCTCTCTGAATTTCAGAGTCTCTGTAGTTGTAATCCTGTTTGCATCCACCTTTGCATATTCCTCTCTGCATCCTTTTCTTCGTATCCCTCTCTTTGCCTCCCCTCTCTCCGCATCCCTCTCTCTGCACCGGCCCTCTCCAGGCTTGGTCTGCTGCGAATTGGAAGTAGAAAGTACACTCTTACTAGTAGCATCTACCAGATTAGAACAGCTGACTTTGGAATGTACAAGAACGGGAGTATTCGTCTAGAAAGAAGGCCAATGTCATATAAGTGCAAACGTCGGCAGCGGAAACCACCCTGTGCAATGCTTGGTTTGATATGCCTTCTTCTTCTTCTCCTTCTTCTTCTCTTCTTTTTCATCCACAACAACTACTTCTTAAATTTTAAAACAGCTGACAGTAAATAGATATTATACTCCAGAAACTTTTACGTAGAAACCAATTAGAGTTCTCAACACAACATGCATTGTATTACGTAATTGTTTAATTATTTAATTTTTTCACGAAAAATAAGGTTTCTTAAAATTATCGTTCATATCTACCTAAATTTGTAAAATTAACAATTTGTAAAATTTAATTTACCAAACGGTGAGGAATACTGTGTAAAAAGGAAGTAGTATGGATTACAGCCCCAACGAATTGAACGACCGGCGTTTTCAAAACAAAACAAAAGATGGAAACATTGAAATTTCTAAGTGAAACAATATTTCAGAATATAAATAAATTTTTCATACGGCATTTTCCTGAATTAACTAACAAGATACACAATTGGTAAAATATTACTGCAATACTTTTTCGAATTGTTTAAAAAACGTTAGTTAACACTGCTTCACCTCTTACTTCTGTAAAACACTGATGGAATTCTTCCTGTGAATTTCAAAAACCGATCATCGAACTTGGAAGGCAATGGCAAGAAGCCAAAGTAACGGATTCGGACAGCGGGAATGTATTGGATCCCAAGAATGTGCACTGACCACTATCGCCCGGAGCTGTGCTGATCTCTAATCTGCATTTCCAAGAGACACTCATCACTAATTTCTTAGTAATGCCAATATTACAAAGGATACATTGGTTCTGAAATGTATAGACTATTTATATCACTGAATATGAATACTGATATACCAAATCTGATTGAACTGATTACGCATTACAATTGACAGCTTTCCACATTTTAAATGGTTAGATAATAATATTTTTAAAATCACAGTTTCTTCGCTGATTTTTAAGGAAATTTTGAATATCACATCAAATGTCAGAATTTAAAATTTTCCAAGCAAAAATATTTGATATTTTATTATTGTAATTTCCAGACTTACTTGCTTCTACACATATTTTTGCAATGTAAGATAGTTTTACTGAACGATAGATTTTTATATGAACTGATATATGTAATTTTTTTAAAATATCTCTGAATGTTAAAAAAACTTATCTCTTATTAGCGTTCTCTTATTTCTTAAACATGTGTTGAATTGTGCGTGATGAATAATTGTACTTGAATAATAAACATAATAAAAAATATAATTCATATTAGTATTATTACGTCAACAATATTATGTTAATTAAGTAACGTACAGTGTTCTCCTTTAAATCCCTTCCTAAAATTGGTCGCAGGACTCCTCACAAACGCTTGACCTGAAGGTTGGAATAAACCACTAAGATTACAATATTGACTTTCAATCGTTAAATAACCGCTTGTAATTGCACTTCACATAATGTTATAACGTAAGCCTAAAAAAATAACCCCTAATGTATCCGGTGATTTGTGAAGGATAATTCTTGTGTAATATTCCCAAGAAGACACTGAAATTGCGCTTCTCTCAACTTAACATTTTCATTACTTAACTGATTAGCAAATGTGTATGATTTTCAATAATTTGGAATATTTCCAAACATCCAGTTATATTTTCTAAGCCCTTAAAACTTACAGTTAAATCCATGTTGGTGGCAAGGGAATGAGAAACCACTGATGTGTGATAATTTGACGTTTCAGCTGTGAGATTTTGTAGCCACAAACGCCCAACCTGTACACTGGTGACAACACAGGAACACGCCTATACTACTTTCCGAAGTAAGTGGGAAAAATCAACATACGATTCTGAAGTCTAAAAAAACTTTGCGGTTTACCTAAATTACTCGAAATTATAATTAAACTCATTACGTCGTTAGGCGTAAAATCATGTTTTCACAAAATGACCGTCCATTTCAATGTATGTTTTTCATTCTTCTTGAATGGTTACGTTTCTTTTCCAGAATTACTGCACAATAAATCGTTGGAATAGTTAGCCCACTTTTCTCCTTCGTGTTGGAAGTTCGAGTTTTTACAACTTCGTGATGAGTGGGCAACGGTTTCTGTCCGTGCAGGTGCAGTTTCACATGCTCATCTGTGGTGAGCGCTGTACGTGTCGAAATTAAACGCCCAAAATCGATCCTCACATCGCAACGCCATCTCGACCACGAAATGACCCAATGCTGACCAAGAGGAACTTGGCACGTCCTCGGTGTGCCCGCATCGTACACAAAACTGGTATGAACGGTCGCTAAACATATAAAGTGGTGGTGTCACCGACGATCTAATAAGGTATCTGCACCTATTACGGAATGTGTAGTTGAGCATTAATGATAGCATTCCAAGAAAATGACATTTGTTCTTGTTGTATTTAAAATTTTAAACGAGTCTATGCACGCTTTTTCTTTGCGTTAATTCACAAAGGAACGCGGAAATCAATTATGAATTGAACGCATTTCTCTAAAAAAAACTTTGCATTTTTATGCATATATGCTTGTCCTATTACATTAGCGTCGCCTCAATATTTGAATTAGGTTTCACGACTTTAACGAAGATTTTACGCAAAAAGCGAAATGTGTGGTGTTCCAAGAAAACATTTTAAAAATAGGGCTTAGATATAAAATTTGGTTTAGATACTCACGTAGATGACAAAAAAATATTTCATCACTATCTTCTTTGTGTGATTTAGGAGCAAAAGTTATTAATTTTGTGAAGATATTTTAGAGAAAAAAATTATCTTAAAGAAGTTTTTGCAAATTCAATCCTTTTTGTGAATGAAAATCCAGAAGTGGCGAGCTTGTATGCAACGCCTTAGATCTCGAGCGTATAAGTGATTGGGAGGTTGTGTGTTCGATCAGGGCCTAATGCCAGAAATTTACTTAATCAGTTTGTGGCGCGTGTCGGAATGGAACTTGTAGGTAAACTGTTCCAATCAGTGGTTTTCTGATCATTTCGAGAGATACCTGATCAGTACTGCTGATTCCTGTTCAGAACAGCTCGCCAATGGGTGAATGTATAAGTGTGAGGATCGCAATTACAGTCGTTAGGCGACTCTTTTGATAACAACAAATACGTTACTTTGCAAGTTTGATCCAAGACCCGAGTTTATCTTCAGCACACCATTGTATTGTATTTTGATTTCATTGTATTCTGCTTTTATGGTTATTTTGTATTCTACTTTTTTCTTTCAAGCTTCATAAATGATTGTATATCAATTTATTATGTACAGGAGGGTCTGTTTTCCAGATTTGATTTAAAAACAGGTTTTCCTGAATCAAAACCATCTTGTATAAATGCGAATGCAAATTCGTTATATATTTGTAATTTATATATATTTGTTCAAATTAAGCCTTTATATATATATAACTCTCTCTCTCTTTCTCTCTCTCTCTCTCTCTCTATATATATATATATATATATATATATATATATATATATATATATATTATGAAAGAATAGAAACACTCCATAAACATGTAAATCGTTTATTATTTACAAAAGAAATTAATATATTTGCTTAGAGAGAAAAATTAAGCGAGAAATAAAAAAGGAGTCGAATTGTGTAAATTGGGTGCTTTTTTATTTCTCGTTTAACTTTTCTTTCTGAACATATATATATATATATATATATATATATATATATATATGACCAATTATATGTATAACATATATAACATGGGCTTCTTATAAACCAAAGAGAAAAGATGCCGAGCCTGGAGCGGTGGCGTGGCATGAAAGGCGTCTCGTCGGATGTGGAACACCCAGCGGAGGGCCGCGCCGCACAAAGCGTAGTTTTTGTCCCCCATAAACCCGACCAGCACCGCCCTGCACCCGTCCCATTCCCTGACTCGCCTCGCCATGCCACGTCCCCTCCACCTCGTGTCCATCCCCTTCCCCGTCTTACAAGTCTATACCCTGTCCCCTCCGCCCTGTACCTGTCTCCGGCCTCTCCTCGTCATACCTCTCCGCTGTCCCCTCCCCTGCCTCATCCGCCTTCGTCTCACCTTGCCACGCCCCGCCACGATCACTCCTCGCCTCGCCTCGCCTCATCTCTCACCGTTCCGTCCCCATCACATTATCTCTTCTTATCTATCTATCCCCTTCCACCTCCCCTGTCTTCACCCCGCTCCCTCAGCCCTGTACCTGACTTCTTTCCCGCCCTTTCACGCCTCTCCTTGTCCTATCCCTCTGCCTTCACATCGCCTCGCCACGATCGCTTCTACTCGCCTCACCTTACCCCGTCCCCACCGCCTTGCGTTGTGGTTCTGTCTTACCACGTCTGTCTTCGCCCCGTCTCGACCGCCCTAAACCTGTCTCCTTTCTCGTCTTGCCTCGTCATGTCTCCTCCGCCTACGCCTCGCCTCGTCCTGTGCCGTCCAGACCCGTTTCGTCTCGTCTCGTCTCGCCTCGTTCCGTCTCTTTACATCACGTGACGTTCTTTCACGTCCCATCTCGTCTCGTCGTTCCGTCCCGTCTTGTCACGTCCCGTCCTGTTCCGTCCCATCCCGCTCCTCGTCCCATTCCGTCCCGTCCCGTCCTGTCTCGCACGTCCATCAGGTCATGTCGTGCGCAGTCACACTCCGCCCCGCCCCGGCTTCCTCGCCCCGCGCTGCATCGCATCAATGTATTCCCGTGTCGATCCTCGCCCTCTCGGCCACCAGGACCTGTTACAAAGCCCCCGAAAACCAGTTGCCTCGGGGCAACACCCCGCAGCCCAGGTCTGAGTGAAGCGTGTGTGAGATATGTACCAGGTAAAAATATATAACGATGTTATTCGGACTAGTGCCGAGTTCCTATCGGGTTGTTAGCGACCAAAAACAGACCTGAAACTTGACCTTCCTGGGAAATCATGAAATGGTGAATAATAATTTGTGTTGTACGTTCCCTTTTCCAACGTAACAAAAAAAAATCATGGAAACATCCATGATGACTCGCGAGATTCGTACCAAATACAGAAACGTTGCACAATATTAGTTACCAATATCATGTGTGTTTTTATAATGAAGTTTACCAATAGTAAATTGTATGTATTCATATGTTTTAGATGTACTGGTAGAATCAAGTTAAGAGGTCAAAATTTAGAATTAGCTGAGAAACAATGATACAAACATCAGTAAATTTATGTGGATCTGCCGTCCAAAATAGTACAATTGCCACTTGCAAGAACAAGCCATAGAATTTTAAACCTTAGAATGTTTTTTTTGTTTAATATAAATTAAATTTTACATTATTTCTCAAATCGAGAGTTGATTTTCAAAATACTTGCATCAACAAATGTGTACAACTCGAAGAAAAATTATATGGCGTTCAATTTCTTTAATTTATATCCTCAAAATTGAAAATATCAAAATGTAGCAACTTTAGAATTGAGTTCATTATTACGACCATAAAAAACTTGTCATTAATTCAAAGAATATGCATTTCTACGAGTACATCTACGAACTTCCTAAGAACTTCTCTAGTGCTTCCTAAGAACTATACAACAAAATTTAATGACCGGTTTTCTCAGTAAATATTAATGTCTCTATTTGCGTGGTATTTATGATCACATGTTCGCTTTTCCTTGAAATAAGTACCTCGCGCCCAATATGGAAAAAATAATGAGGTTCGCCAAAATGCTGCGTACGCCGTTACCGCAACCACTTCACACATCATGGGAGCATCGAATCGCTCTAAGGGACACGTGGCAGATGCCCTACCACTAGACCACAGCCACCCAACCACCCCCACTCTCTTCAGCCTACCACTCCCGCTGCCAGCCTCTCCTCTCACGGCGTTCCTGCCTCTGCCCGACACCTTTCTCCCTCCGCCCTATGCCCAATGCACCCTTTTGCCTGCTGGCTATATCTCTCACCTCCCACTATCCGCCTTCTCTCCCACTACCAGGCACTATCTAACAGCCTGCCTCCCACTGCCTGTCCCCCACCCACCACCTGCCACCCTAAATTACCACAGCCCACCCCTCCCCCGTCGTCTGACTACTTCTCACTGAATACTCCCTACTACTCCCCTTCCCTCTACCCTCTCCCACCCGCTTCCCTCTCACTGCCTACCTCCCACTGCCCCCTTCCACTCTTTGCCACCCTTCTACTCATCCACCTCTTATTGCCCGTCCTGCCTTCTTACCTCCCACCACCCGCCCACCTCCCACTGCCCGCCCGCCTCCCATTGCCCTCCCCCCACCTCCCACTGCCCGCCGCTTGCCGCCTGCGCGGGCGACCGCAGCGTTGTCGCCCCGAGGCCGGGCGGGCGGCCACGTGTGAGTCCCAGCGACGACCGCAGGACCTCGGTCTGTTGCCCTGGCCGTGGGCGCGTGTAACTTCGTGCGCGGTACACTCCGTTCTCTCCCGCCCTCCCTCACCCCGGCACGCCCTGAGACACAAGGTGTTTGAAAATGCTCAGCACTCTCGAGGAAATGAACAAACTCGTTACGTTATTCGTGCTGTATATTTTTATTCATTATATTGCACAGGCATATCGACAAACAAACGAAAGGAAAGTCACTATTATCGACCGGCGTCTGTTAACAGTTTAAACAGACCACTGTTTGTTAAGAATCATCTAAAGGAATGATTTGTATCTAAAGATGATGTATAACTACATCCATTGAAACAAAATGTATTTCTTATTTTTATGATTTTTATGTTAGGAGAAGGTGATATTTGAGGTAAATTGAACTCGTTGAGACATTTATGATTATCAATTTTTTCATTACAGAAGGATTTGATTTTTAAGAAACTCTATTAATTGTGAAAAGTAAATATGAACTAAACGACGAAATTGTAAGGATGTAAGTTTAAAAACGCGAAATTGCTCAAAACGTTGAGGAGGAAAAACTTGAAATTGTGATTTGTAAAATAAAATAATTAATGAAATGAATGAAAACTTCAGAAAGATATTATGAATGGGTAATGAAATATAACATAATTTTACATACTTAATTTTTGCAATAAATTATATAAATGTTCATACTTTTTTCTGGCGATTTGTAGCAAAAATATAAAATATTTAAAAATTTAACAGTATTATCTTTTTAATTTCATTTAGGAAGCGTATAATAATTTTTTGAAATTACTTTCAACTTTTCAAAGTTCTCGTCAACTGAAAAACAGCTTGCGACAATTTTTAATCTACAACAATTGTTATTGGACAAGATCTTAATTGTAATTTTTTCAGTCATCTGATTTGCAGAATGTAAATATTATACATACTTTGTTACATCTTTCTTAGCTCAAGTAATTACCAATAGTATTTACTTTGTGGTTTAGCCCACTACGTGATTCGCGGATTATTGCTTGAAAGTCTGCCAACACAGCTAACCAAACTGTCGCAGACAAGTTCAATTTGGTCAAGAAGTTTTAATGCTCCAATTAAACCCTTTCTGGCTGACCAGAATAAATGAGAGTGACAATATCATTTCTTCGAGTCTCTTGAGTTCGTATAACACGCACCGTTCTCGTCAACATTCCGCGGTGTCTCGTCCTCATAACGCGGTCCTCGACCGACGTCATGGACCGCATGACGACATCCATTCCAGGGGTGACACATCTCGCTCTTTGTTTTGTAGCTAAGTGAAGTTGCAAGTTGAAAAATAGGAATAAAAGTGTACCTAATGATCCCTATTCTGTTTCAAATACGAAAGCTGTGCCATAGTTTGATGACGCCGCTGTCATATGCAAAGAAAGGCAACATTTTCATAATATTCGTAATTTGAACACAATGACAAAATTTATAATTTTGGAAATAATTATGATAATAATGATTATCATAATTAATATGATCTCAAGCAGATTTTCGGCAGCCTCCACTGATTATTTTCTTCTTCATTTCATTGTATTCTAATGGATGTGATCTATTCCCTTCTAAATAGACCTCCATAAATAGTACGTAGCCTGGCTACATTTTATTTCATTCTCGTCGTATATATCTGTACGCACTATCCAATTCATGTTTAAATTTTTATTTTCCAAAATACTTTTCTCCTTTGCTCATTTTTATTTCACTTTCAACATATATCTGTATGCTTAATGAAGTTCCTGTTTTCATTTTTATTACCAAAAGTCTTTCCTTCTCATTTACATTCTTTAGAGCATCTTCATTTTTTACACATTCCTTTCACTCAATCCTTTCCATTCTGTGATTAATAAAATTATCTAATTGAAAATTTCATCAGGAATTACTATTCCTCTCTACGCTGTAGAAATATTCCTCGTTGGCATATTACATTGAGATCACTTTCACAATAATAATGAAATCTGAAGGAAACCTGAATTCTCTCCAATGATTGCGTTCACATTAGAGGAAACCAAGAACTATTCGTAGAGAGAAACTGAACTCCAAAGTCCCCCTTCCACAAAATTTCGACGTACAATTTTCTAACTTCAAAATGTTTGTAATTATAATATAAAGGTTTTATTTAAACATGCCTTTACATAATACCAGTCAAACTTGTTAAATTAATTACTCCTTGTTTTTTCAGACCTGATCGTAAATACAAATATTTTGAGAAAAAAAAAATCGCCATTTGTCAAATGTGTTTTTTAGTATGCGTAGTTAATGTTTACAGATAGTTGACACACATTCTAAACATCTCAGGGAAAATTTCATGTGGTTAATGGTCTCTCAACCCGCGGCGCGCGAGTTCCATCCCAGGGGAGCTAGAGAAGGGTGGAAAATTAACAGTGGAATGTGCTTTTGGCTTGTGGAAGAACCTTAGATACGTGCCCTGTTAAATTAAATCGTCCGTCCTAATCAGTTTCCCGATTCGCAGAGACGGCAAACGCTTTAAGTAATGGAAAAATATTACCGAGACCGTCGTGGCGTCCCTGGCGTCGAATTTGGAAGTAAAAATCTGTTAGCAAAGTAAAACAAATGTAATACATTAGGTTTGGTATACATATCAACCAAAGATTATTATTATTATTATTATTATTATTATTATTATTATTATTATTATTATTACATCACGACTAAAGATGTTATGAGTCGGCTGAATATAAGATCTACTCCAGGTTGCAACCAGCTACCTAAGAGCAGATCCGGTGACTATCAGTGCCTCTACAATACTTTACACAAAATGTGGGCTGTTACAAATCAAGCAATTTCTTGCACTTCCCAGTCTTTTGAATAACCAGGGAGTTTAGACAAGTTCTTACTCAAATTTTGCGGAACAAATCCCAGAGCTCCGATAACTATCGCGACGACCTGTGCTTTTACGCCCCACATTCGGCTGATCTCGATTTCCAAATTCTTGTATTTAAGACGTTTCTCTGCCTCATTGGTAACGACGTTTTGATCGCAAGGTACAGCAACATCGATAAGTAAACACGATTTTTACGACAAATCCCGGATAACTATATCCGGTTTGTTTGCCGCTATCGTGCGATCAGTTTGAATTTGTTGGTCGTACAATATCGTACACAATCCAACAGACGTCACCGGTTTTGGTGAGTGTTCGTACCACTTGGGGCATGTGTTTGGAACTTCGAGGGCGGTACAGATCTGCCAGTGGAGGTAGCTACACACCCTGTCATGTCTTTTCAGGTATTCGGTCTTTGCTAGGATTGGACAACCTGAGACAATATGATCAATGGTTTCTACTTGCTCCTGGCAAATGCGGCATTTATCATCTTGGGAAATTTTGAGAACTGCTTTATCATAATGTCGTGTTCTCAAGGCCTGATCTTGGGCAGCTATTACAAGTGCTTCCGATTCTGGCTTCATTTTTCCCCTTTTAAGCCACATAAATGATTGATCTTTATTGATCTGCACCTTGTCCACTCTTTTTAGGTATTGTCCGTGGAGTGGTTAGTCTCTCCACGATTTCTTTAACATTTTTTGTGTCTCACACTTCATGTTTAGCAGCATCAGAAGTTCAGTGTCTGTGTTATTCGACGTGTCTTGCCTAGTTTTCTTCGCAATGCTTCTTGCTACACTAACAATGCCTCTGTTTCCCATTCTTCGGTCAGATTTCATGACCTGTCTCATTAGAGGCTCATCTTGATGGCTGACTACATACTTCCCCAACCCGACTATTGTGTTGTGCCAGGAGGCCTCAATTTGTCTGAGGCCTCTTTCTCCTTCCTTACGTGACTCATAAAGTCTATGTATATCAGCTCGAGGGTGGGACACATGATGCATTGTTAGCAGTTTTCTGGTTTTTCGATCCATGGTGCGAATTTCTTGCTCAGTCCAGTCCACTAGCCCAAAACTGTATTCGGCTACAGGTACCGCCAAACTACCTATTGCAGATATTTTATTCCTGGAATTCAGAGCGGACTGCAGGACCAGTCTCACTCTCCTATAATACTCCCTACGAAATCTCTCTTTCACATTCATTATTATTATTATTATTATTATTATTATTATTATTATTATTATTATTCCTCTACATCACGACTAAATATGTTATGAGACGGCTGAATATAAAATCTAATCCAGGTTGCAACCAGCTACCTAAGGAGCAGATCTAGGGTCTGTCGGTGCCTCTACAATATTTTGTGCAAAATGTCCTGTCGTAAATAAAGAAATTTCTTTGCACTTTCTAATTTTTTGAATGACCTGGGAGTTTAGCCAAGTATTTATTATTATTATTATTATTATTATTACGACACGACTAAATCACGACTACATCACGACTAAATATGTTATGAGACGGCTGAATATAAAATCTAATCCAGGTTGCAACCAGCTACCTAAGGAGCAGATCTAGGGTCTGTCGGTGCCTCTACAATATTTTGTGCAAAATGTCCTGTCGTAAATAAAGAAATTTCTTTGCACTTTCTAATTTTTTGAATGACCTGGGAGTTTAGCCAAGTATTTATTATTATTATTATTATTATTATTATTATTATTATTATGATTATTAGTCCTATTACTATTATGCTTAGTTATTGACGCAGTAAGCAAATCATCGACACCCAGAGCCGATACAGTGTATGAATGGCCCCAGCCGCCTGCGCGTGGCACCCCTGGCGCGGGCGCGCATTCCCTCTAACGAGGAGCGGCGAGCGGGCGCGCGAGTGGGCCGGCGAAAGCGAGGGCCTCGGCCGGGAGACGAGCCGCGGGCCGCGGCCAGGGGCGCTATCGGCCCATCGCTCGGGGGGGCCTGCGTGACCCAGCCAGGCTGCGTTCGCCGCCGCTGTCGCCGTCCCCTCATTAAGGGAAGACAGAGCCCCGGCCCCAATGGTGCACGCGGTCCCTCAACAGCTTCACAACGGTCGCTGCCGCCTCGCGGACGCACAGTGTGTTCCAACGTATAGATGACGAAAACGCATGGTATATTACAATGTGTATGTGCGAATTGTTGTGGGAAGCTTTGTGTGAATGGTTGAGTAAGTGGTTGTG
This sequence comes from Acheta domesticus, assembly GCA_031308135.1. Lineage (NCBI taxonomy): Eukaryota > Metazoa > Arthropoda > Insecta > Orthoptera > Gryllidae > Acheta > Acheta domesticus. The sequence continues at coordinate 182,015,645 of JAHLJT010004567.1, forward strand.
TGATTAGTTGTGTGTGTGTATGTATGTGTTTATACACTAGCGTGAGCTTTGGGTGGTTGTGTGTGTCTGTAATAGCATGAGCATGGTTGTGTGTGCGTGAGGTTGTGTTAGCGTAAGGTTATGTAAGCGATTGATTGTGTGTGTGAGTAGTGTGTGTGGTTGCGTGTGTATCTTTCATTGTATGTGTAACATTGCGTGGTTGCGTGTATGTGGTTGTGTGTATGTGTCATTGCGTTTGAAATTCGTACGCGGCATCCTCATGAATCACTGATGAACAACGTGTTCTGTAATTTGCGAGTGATTTCGCTTTTCTTCTTGCCATTTTTCAATTAGGTTTCGGTCGAAGTCACACTCCTCGCGACCTCCGTTTTGTTGAGCACTCCTTTTGCTTGTAGTTCATTTACCGTTGAAATTGATTTTCTATAACTCGGGAAAAAACATTTTTCAAATATTTTTCTAAAATAATTATTTTCTAAATTCATTTTTTCGTTTTTTTTGTTTTTTTCCTCAAGAAAATGTGCGCAGATAAATTTCTTTCCCCACACGTCATATACAGTTTTTACTGTTTTTTTTGACAAATAAATAAATAAATAAAAACCTTCACCTTCCTCTGGATTCCGTCAGTAGTGAAGAGCGTTGAGGCGGCGCTGCGGCGTGCGAAAGTCCACCGATTCCGGAGGGGTACTTCGACCCAGCGGAGCTCTGACGCCTAAAATACGCCGCCGTCGTCGACTTAAAGCGTTTTAATGAGCACCGAAAAATCTTCCTAATCTCCGAAAATTCTCAGCCGCAGAACGTCTTCTGAGTGGTTTTAGGCGTTCTGCCCTGTGATTACCTGTTGGAGCCCGTAAGCATATAAAACGCTTCGCCTGATAAGTACTTGGAAATGCAATCTAAGTAAATGCGTAACAAAATGTATTTATTCGGGGTAGAATTACAAAGTTTCGTGTGTTTTTTTCTTTCAACGGGATGTTGAATTACAAACAGGTCCTCCGTTTTATTTTCACGTTTGCTGTAAATAGCACTCATTTTTATACGCGCATTATCTTAAGTACACTTTACTTCGATGTATGCTCTTGCATTGCGACCAGTATCATCTTTACAACTTCAATTATAACGTTGTTACTTTCTTTATCTCCTTCCTTCCTTCCTTTAGTATACATCGGTAAAAAGGAATCATTGCATGCCAAGAAAACGTATCTGGGGCTATCATTTTGCTTTACATTGGATTTTTACTTTTTGCTTCATTCACAAACTTTCTCAGAATGAATTTGCCATACTATTTTAAATTTTATCATCTCTTCGTTCTCTTCGTTGATGTGAAGATATTAGTTAAAATATTCACTAATCTGGTGCTCTTGGTTTTTCATTTGGGAGAAACGACTGTTGTAAAATTCGAGAATTTCAGCGGTCATTTTTAGGTTTACGTGACAGATAGCAGCACTTGTCAGCTCTCTAAATTATGTTTGTTTCGTCTGAAATAAGCAAAGATTTAAATATCTAAGATCATAGCATTCGCAATGAACTTTACAAAGAACATCTCATTTCTTGTTACCTAATTACTTGCAAGTATTCTCATTCAATGTTCTATATAACGAAACCGTTTTGACATGGAACTATTCTGAAGACACACTACTGAGTAACTAATAGTAGATCGTCTTTTTCAATTTTTTACTTTCGCACACATGTCAACTTGTTCATCTTGTTACGCTCGATATTATCATAATAAACACGTTGGAATAAATATTAAACCATCATACGCAAAATATTGTAATGAAAATACCTATAAACTCGAATTTGAAATATAATCTTTCGCAAGACCTGAAACACAACACGACCTCAGAATTTTAATCTCGGTAAAAATATACTGGAATTTGTTACTAAACTGGACAATGCTAATATCAAATCATCTGCAGACATTAGAATTACTGATTGACTGATTGGAAAATGGAAGAAAGACCATTCGTCTGTTTTCAGCAGAAAATAAGATCTTAGTATTAACAATATTCTTGCTATTTTACCACAATGCATAAAAAACAATACGACGAATATACTCAGAGTAAAATTATTTTTAATACTTTTCTCTGATTACAGGGGAATTTTCTTAGGTTTACTTCAAGAATTTAAAGAATTTTCGGAAGTCTTACTTTACCAAATAGTTATGTATGTTTTCCCAAGAGGTGTAAGTGCTAACCACACGTAACTACCCCTGGCCGCAAGTCCGGGACGCTGCTGGTAGGCCCAGGCTTCGTCAGAGGCTATTGCGACAATTTCATACGTATAAGCCGACCTGGATGACCGACGTGACTAGAACGTATGCCGATTCAGCGATTTGGTCCCAAGGATCGCGTATTCGAGTTCTGCCGTAGGGCATGGTTGTTTGCCCTTGTCTTTCGTGTATGTGTATTGTTGCGGAAGGCCTTGTGAGTTTGCTGACCACCGACTGAGGAGCCCACAAGTGTGTCAGGGTCTAGTTTAGTGTAAAAGTTAATGTAATTCCCCCATAAGAGACATAGTGGGTACCCGGCGCGGAATAGTCGAAATCGGCATCGCATGAAGCTGGAAAAAGCTCCATTCGCCGTAGGCTGCCCGCTGCCTGTCGCCCGTGCCTATGCACCGTTTACCAGCCACTAAAAACCTCTCGCTCTCCTCTCACCACCGAAAAAAGACTACCATCCGTCCACCACTACCGGCCCACTCCCACTTCCGCTCAATACAACCTACCACCTTCCGTTTACCATCCTCGTTTCAATAACTTTCTCTCAGCATTACTAACTACATTTCAGTAATCACGTCCGTCGATTTCTCATTTTCCGTCACTCATCATTCCCCCTTTTCATCCATCCAGCCCTGCATCCATTCGTCCGTCTATCCCTCTGTCCAACTGTCTAATTATGTCTCTGCCCGTTTGTTCGCCTGTCCGTCAGTCCGTCCGTCTGTATATACGTATGTCGACTCCATCCGTCTATCCAATCGTCCATCCGACTAGAAGGCCATTCGCTCCATTTTTCGGCTTCCTTCTATACACCGGTCACAACCTTCCACCCACCTCGCAGCCTTCTAAGTTCAATCCACCCACTACTCACTCCTCCCTTCGCCAGCCAGCGCCCAACTCCTTCCACCTGCCGCCCACTGTTTATGCGATTCCGCGCGTTCCTGGGACGTTCTGGAGCCCAATTAAGCGGCGATGCGCTCGCTTTTAGCCGTTTTTACGGCGCGGCCGCCCCGCGCCTTTAACCTCGCATCCACACTCTCGCCGCCGCCGCCACCGTCACGGCTGCCCGACACCACGGCGCCACGCGAAGTTTCGCTTGGGAGCGCTGAACGGCCCCAGCAGTCTTCTTTCCTTTTTCTAATTTCCCGCATACGTACGTATATACGGAGTAATATACGTACTATAGGGAAAGTTATGTAATGCTGTGGAAAATCGATTTCGAGATTTCAAAGGAAATACACGTTTTGGGGTCCCCTGATACTGAAAAAGTGTTTTATTTCAAAGCGTCCGTTCGTCCGTCCGTCCGTCCGTCCGTCCGTCCGTCCGTGAGTCCGTCCATCCGTCCCTCCGTCCGTTCGTCCGTTCGTCTATCCGTCTGTCCGTCTGTCTGTTTGTGACCACGACTACCGCCTAAACCATATGTAGGATTTTTTTCCCAAAATGGATATTCCCCAGTCGATCTGGCTCGACTCGAGGCGCAGCTATTTTGAAAAACTTTCTTCAAAATTTGGAGGTACTTTACAGGAAGATCTCCAGATATTTTCAAAATATTCTCAAAAACGGCTCAAAATTTTTAATTTTGTTTTTTAGCTTTTTTATACCAGCATTATAAACCACCTTTACTTCTGCAGGAAATCCTTCATAAAAAGGCATTTTAAGCACAAATTATGACGTATTAGCATTTTACGGTACGAATGATTGTGTCATCACATATTCAGCCAATCGCAGCAAGAGAATCGTGGGGCGGTAGCGGCAAACGGAACCGCCGACCACCGTTTCCTGACAAACGAATTAGTTAAATATGTATATACATGTTAAAAGATGTACATTAATATTATTTTTTAAACATTGGAACTGTCAAAATGTGGGGGGAAAACATCAGAGGGTAGTAGCTTTGAAACTTAGTTAAACTTTTAATAAATATGCGAAAATAATATTTTTCGTCGGATGCGAGATGCTGTGACTTGATACAAGTCACCGACTTTAGATTCTTATTTTGCAACTCTATCATGGTGAATGTGTTTTCCCGCGTTTGGGATTCAATATTCATTAAACAAAATGAATTCAAAGGTAATTTCAAGATTGTTTCTCTTCTTTCCGAATTCGTGGTAATTGGTAGGCTTCGACTGTAATACACAAAACTCCAGTAAGCTTGTTTTCAATATTCAAAAATGACACTTTTTATAACTATGTCATTTTCAACTGCTAAGCTGACAATATGCTCCACTTCGTCACCAACTTCCCATTTTCTGATTGTATTTTTGAGACTCTTTAATTTTGCAATAAATCGCATACATTTTGCCCAACCTATCATAATATCCTTGATCTTCTTTCTGAACCACGAATTATATCATTTAAATATACCGACTCTGTGACTTTCAGAACTACACTGAAATCCTTTACGAGCTTAACGAAAACAAATGCCAGTCAGGTTTCATCATTACACGTTACACATTTGGTCCACATCCCGTTAGTAGAACTGTCCATTTAAATTGTAACATCCAATCTTAAAGTAGGTGAAGTTTAGGATCAACAGCTACAAAATCTTCGGGCACAGATCTTATCGTAAAAATAAAGTCAACGAGACATTGATAAATGTAATCGCTGCGGATTCCCATCCTTAATGTATTCAGACTTTACATACCAAGTCATCGCATTTAAGTACTTCCTCAATAATAAAATTTGCGGCACCTTGTGAAAGTTCCCGCTAACTTCAACGTAGGCATTTCAATTTGGTTAGTTGTAATGGCGGAAATCGGACATCTGAATAACGCCGACAACTTCCCATTAACTCGAGTCCGGAATGAGCACGGATTGGTGTGAATGCCCTTGATTTCAAAGATAAACTTCCTACGCGGGATGCGGACTAGAATACCGCAATGTAAGTGCAGAGGAGCCGTAGTAAGTGCAAAATATTCATCTAGATATTTCAAGTATTGTGAGAAAATGAAACATATGATATGCACAATAATAGTTATTTATAAACGAAGGGAAAAAGTTGGCAATGAGTATAAAAGTATTGAAGATAAGTATAAAACATTTGGCTAAGGGGGAAACTCCAATTTTAAAACTAATATTTTTATTTAAAATTAACTAAATCCACTTCCGAATTAATACGAGTAATTTTAATATATTAAGTCGCTTTAATTGATGGACGTTCACGATCATTTAACTTGTATATATTCCAAATGTTTTTTTAACTAAAAATACGAGGATTTAATTATACTTGGTCTCATTTTTTGAAAACCTCTGACAACATTTATCTTTCACCTTTCCTGTTTTAATGAATTATTTTTTAAAATACTTTTTCTAAAAACTAGTGCAGAGGTTTCCTTACCCAGAAATTGCCTGTAAAGGAAACATCCAAAGGATGTTGAGTACTTCGCGACCAACCAATCCTCGATACCCTGAACTGTAAACCACCGAGAAAAATAGCTTCCGACGATACTACATTCAAAGGCTGAACACAAATGCGCGTGGCTGCTCTTAGATTACAGCACGCATCCCGGGAGGAGAAAAAGTTGAAAATGTAAAGAGAATCGGCGTCTCTTTCGCGACATCTACTTACGAGTACAATGTCCAACGCGCAATTAGACTGCAGGCGTTCAACAAGTGTTAACATGCACTTAACGTACTTACCGAAGCAATGTATGCAACGGCGCCGAGTGAAAAGTGATGTGCGCAACCGAGGAACTCGGAGACACGTAAGACCAGTTATCCGCAAGGCCGAGGAAAAAGAATCCGCCGCAAAGTCGCCGACGGGGTGGCTATTCACACGTGTCACCCTAAAAGGGGGGTAAGATAATGAGCTGGATGTTTGCCGGGTGTTGGCATGTTTGCGAAGTCGGCTGCTGGTAAGTTATGCGTCGCTGAAGTGGCGGTGCAGGACCGCTTCCTCCCGAAGATGGCCAGCCAGCACGTTCCGTTCGGCCGTCGATGTCCTGGCGAAGGCAAAACAGCAAGGCAGTCGTGAAGAATTGGGGAAAATTTTCTTTGACTATTCCACTCGTGATATTGAAACCAGTAAGGTTTAACTATACATACAAAATGGCTCAATCAGGGTACTGTACCTCAAAAAGTTTATCGCTTTTTCTATTCGATTTTTCTTGCCGGTTCTCCCTACTGGACAATCACAAACTGTGACTCATCTATCTTAGGTGGCGGTATACATAGATCGCTATGTCGATGTCCAATGAACCGCGTATGTACTATACTACACTATACCGTGTATGTATTTTCCGTAACATAAACTCTTTGATTTTAACGTAGCTTATAGTTATATTCAATATTTGGTGCACTTTGGAACTCTGTTGGACATAATTTCTTTCGAGGAATGGTCCTATTAAATGCAACCGCGCTTTGGAAATTCTCAGATAAATCCCCTCCTCGCTTCGAGAGTCGGAGATACTATCGACGATTTACAAAGCACTCGTGGTATCTATGATAATGAACAATGCTACAACCAGTTCAGTATGTGCCTTATAGAGTGATAATAGTTTTACAAATACTAACAATATCTTGATTTATTGGATCAGCGTGAAAATTGAAGAAGATATTTTCCTATTTTGTTTATCATTAACGTAATCAAATTATTTTTGTAACATTCAACTTAAATGGTATCATATTCGTAGTTTTATGAAAGGAATACAAATGGTGACAACCTAATATGCCTTTTTAAATTACTGAAAACAGTAAATGTGAATTTGTGACGTAGGTTTTTTGAGAATAGGAAGAACCACCGGAAGATCATACCTCGTCGATGCGTCCGCTGGTAATCAATAGCAGTTATATTATTTATTTAGTTCATTGTAGTGAAGGTATGAATACGTGAGACATAATTTCGAAGCTAGAAATTCAATACCCCTGCGTTTAGCGTTTACGTTCAGATGAAATGATGTTGATGATAAGGAGTAATATACATGAAGAGCATGGTGAGATGCTAGATAAATGAGAGTTAGAAGAAATAGGAACAACGCGAAGAGACATGCTGCAAAGTAGTTTTGTTCACCACAAATTCCGTTACAGACGCTGTGTAATTACAATTCAAAAAAGAACGTTTTGTTTCTTCCTATAAAAGAAGCTGAAGTAGTCCGGACGGTATTTTATGTTAGTTACGATACGGTAGGGTATTTTGTCATCACCTTGTCATTTTATTATAGGTATTTTCTAGTCCAATAACGTGACGATGAGGTGCGAATTGACAATAAAACTTCGTAAAACGGCAACAGAAATGTTCTCGAAAAATTCCACCACTTCAACCAATTCTGATCAACAAGTCTGGCCTCTGCAACGCTTCTGGCCGAAAGGTCTTAGGGTTCGAGTTCCGACTGATTTTTGACGCTAGCTTCAAAAGTAGTCGAATTTAGCCCGTGGTGCAGAGCGGAGATACCCGACATGGAACATTCCAGCAAGCGGTCGCGTAGATCGGCGCCGGATCTCTGGTTACAGCGGGGGAAGTACGCTGTCACTTCCAGAGAAATGACGTGCAGCTCACTTATAATGCGGTTTTTGTAATTTTCCACCTCAAGGCCATCTTCATTTTCCATCTTCATGATGGAATATGTCAAGGTATTTCGCGACTTTCTCAGTCGTTACGCTAGATATCGCATGATCGCGAGCGTATCAAGTAGTGCTTGTGATCATGCGACGTCTACCGGTATGACCAAGAAAGACGCGAAATGCAGAGTGATATTCCATTGCGACCATAGGGGCTTGAGGGGCAGAGTTACAAAAATCGCACTATTCAGACTAATGACATTAGCAGTTGGATACACAAAGGAAAACGGAAACACAAAGTAATTAATCAACTAATGAATTGACCTTTCCTTAACCCCCTAATTTCCTAACCAACAGTCACATTAGAATGCAATTTCGTTATCCCTAGAACACAAATTGAGGTCCCGACTGACTCCTCAATAACTACAAATTAATTGAATGGAAAAATCAGAATTACTGCTTCGTGTATTTAGCAACTTATTACATTAAACTTCAGATATTTACGGTATGAAAATAGCATACTATTTTGGACATTTTCTTGTGCTTGTGGTCTTTTCGACGGGGACGGAAACGACGTGGTCTTTCCGACGGAGTTGGCCATTTCAATTTTAAAGAACTTATTCAATGTTTTTACTTTTCTCGCATTACGAATACTTTTTTATGTTACTGGCGATTGAGAAACTGTTCTCTGCATCACTGCTGTGTAAAATAAGATTTCAAAGTGTTTATGGGCTGTACGAGAACGCCGGAGGTTCCACGAAACGATTAGCATGGCAACTGTTTCATTTTTTTGTAAACATACAATAAACGTTGAAACCCGAAACTATCACTTATGGTAAAGAATATTTTTGATAGCAAAAGACCTAAACGATGAAACAGTAACACGTTAGCTAAAGAAAGTCAGAGGGGAAAATTTACGCTGGGTTCATCATTGACCTCTTTAGTAAGCGACTATTAATGTATGTCACGTGCACAGAAACGTTGATATTTAAAATATCGATGTGTTAAATATTGGATGGAACATTTCCGAAGTAAAATTTCTTGGTTCTGACATGTTTTGTGATACATAACATGTCAATATTAGTTTCAAGTATATTCTCACTTAAATTTGACTTGTCATCTTAATTTTCTAATCAATATTTTATGTAATCAAGGTTCAAATTGCAGTTTAACGATATTACCACATACAAAACAATTTAAAAACACGGTAACAATCCTCGAGAACGGTTAGGAATAGCAAACGGTTTTGTGCCGAATGGGTATCGATAAGCAGTGAAAAGCCCGTCAATGGCTGTTGATTGCGAGGAATCCAAAAATACAATAGATGCTGCTTGGAATTTTATTTATATCGTGAGATTTTTTAAATTTTCATGTTTCTGGAAAAATATATCTACCTGAAGAAAGCAACACAGTGATGTAATAATATTGATGTTTCTGCACGAAAATATCGATGGATTAAAGACATCGACGGTTTTTTGCCATTCCTAAATGTACGTCAGATTTTTAATATAAGCCACGTTTCAATGACGTGTGGCCTACTGTGGGAATGGGAACCTGACGCCTCGGCGGCGGGGCGAACGGGAGCCGGCGGCGGAGGGCGATGGCTTTCTGGGCGGGGGCGAGCGCGGGCGAGCGCGGGCGAACGGGTCCGCCGGACGGCTATTTATACGTAGATGCCCACTGGACGGACCCTGCGCGAGCCTGGAGACGGGCTATTACTTCCTTTAGTTTATTTGTGTTTGTTGCAGTAGAGGATGTTCCAGCTTGCTAGCTGGACCTATGTCAATCTGTCCACTGGGGAGGTGGGAGAACAGTGTACTTCGGGAGGATACACGCTGTTTTAGTAGCGTGTGAGGAAATCAAGGAATGTATGGAAGGTGACAAGTTTTCCGTTTGTACGACTTGGATTTAAGTTTCTAATTATAACAATTGTAATTTAACGAATAAGAGAGTAAAATCACTTTTACCATTTTATCCAATACAGCTGTCTAAACCGTTATTTATATCGATATCCCAGAAAAACAATACTGTATTCTTCTTTCTTCTTCTTCGGCATTTCCCCTTCAGGAGTTTGCCGTTTTCGACCTCCACATATCTCGGTTTTCCCAATCACCAGGTCTTAAACTTCTGTCCTCCATGGCTTCTTTGATGTATTTTTCCCATTCCAGAGTTGGCCCTTCCTCTCTTCCTTCTTGATGGTTGCCATTCCAAAATTTTCTTTGGCCATCTTCCTTCTAGGCATCCTCTGGACGTGTCCATACCATTGGAGTGCTTTGTTTTCTAATATTTTAGTAATTGAACAAATTACCACCATCTGCTTCCATGCATCCTCATTTCGGACTTTATCATACCGTGTTAAATGTAAACATCTCCTCATGTAGTCCATTTCCGCTGTACGTATTTTGTCTCTGATTTTTTTTGTTTGCGACCACATTCTCCTCCATATAGGACTATATTTTCTACCACGGTATGAAATATTCTTTTCCTTATTTCTTGTCGGATATTGCTATTCCATATCACACTGTGTAGAGCTTTTGTTGCTTTCTTCCCCATTATTATTCTGGAGTTAATATCCTCATCGCATGTGCCAGTGTTACTTATTATTGAGCCGAAGTATTTAAAGTTGTTACAGGATTTGATTTTATCACCATCTATTGTTACGTCCATTAAAGTTCTTCCAATACATATGCATTCGGTTTTATTAAAATTTATATCTAAACCCCATCTGTTATATTCTTCTTTAGCATATATTCATTGTCCTCTTCATCTTGGGTAATTAATATTTGATCATCCGCATATAGGAGAGAGTGAAGGTTGTCGTCTCCAATTTCCCATGCCCGAACACTTTTGTACCGTGTAAGCAGAGCTTACTCAAGGTAAATATTAAATAAAATTGGCGATAAACCACATCCTTGCTTAAGACCTTTGTTTCCCAATATATTTTGAGTTACCATTTTTCCAATTTTAATTATCGCTTCAGTGTTCCTATACAATTTCTTGACAATGTTGATCCACTTTTCTTTTATATTTACTCTTCTCATTGTCTCCCATAGCTTACTTCGCGGAACAATATCATAGGCTTTTTCAAGATCTATAAATGTCAGGTAAAGATCTACATTTCTGATTTTGGATTTCTCAACAATTTGTCTTAAACAATGAATGTTTTCCAGGCAGGATCGTCCCAATCTAAAACCACTTTGCTCCTTACTCAAACTAGATTTCTTTTTCTATTTTTTTACTCAAAATGCTAGAAAACAATCTTGCTATAGACGGTATCACACTGATGCCTCTATAATTTGTGCACATCTTTTTATCGCCCTTCTTATAAGTAGGCGATATATAAGACATGTTCCATTCTGTAGGTGGGTCTCCCCCTAATTCATTTTTATATTATGAACAGTCTTTTTAAATATTTTATAACGCTATCTCCAACGTACTTGAGAAGTTCCATTCTCAGATTTCCTGGTCCTGGAGCTTTGTTTGTTTTGGCTTTTTGCAACGCAATTTTCACATCTTTTTCTGTTATTTCTGCCTCACATTCCTGAGAATTGTTTACATCTTCTATTTCAAATCCAAATTTACTTTCGTGTTAAAGTACGGAGTAATGATGTATCCATTTCTGAGCAGGAATTCTTTGTGTGACGATCTTTTTTACATTATTTTGTCTCCTTTTCTTCATAATCTTCCAGGCTTCCAATATTTTATTACATCCTATTGTTCCATCGATGTCTCTACATACTCTATCCTAGTGTTTGTTCATTCCATTCTTACTGCTGCTTTTACTTCTCGTCGCTTCTGAACATATTCATTTCTAGATTCTGGTGTTTTGTCATTCAGCCACTTTATGAATGCCTTTTTCTTTTCTTGTATTGTACTTTTATTGTATTCTTGTATTCTCTTATTTATAAAAAAATAATGTCACTGTTAGAAGTTGTAATTCACTACTTCTTTATGTATCCTTGACAACAAAACAGCAATCAGTGAAATGGCAACTACAACTACAGCTGTAATGATAAACGAATATGTGAAGAAATTTTGAAAAATGTATGGATAAAAGATGTCTATGAAAAAATGAAAACATGCGAATGTGTTGATAAATTTTATAACCGACAAATTTGTCTATTTTAGGAAATAAAAGTAATAATGGTCGTAAATAAGTAAACCGCGAAATAGGAAAGAAGGTTATGTCTACCGTCTACCATTCACTTCCTTCAATAATATAATATTATTATAATATAATCATTTAATATAATATAATATATAATTAATAAATATTCATTATAATACTCATAATCACTATCTTTGTAATTATCATATAGCCATATTTATTTAGAGCATCTGCAGCTAAACAGCTCATATGATCGATCCTCAACTGTTCTGATTAGGAAGAGGTCTCACCAAGTCAATTTTGAATGCGAACTAGATATTCGTTCACAATAAAACTCACTGATAATCTATTAACGAATAAGATTTTAATCTTCTAAGTCGGCCCTTGTCAACCATCTAATTTGGTTTGAGATGATAAAGCCAAGTTTAGATTTGAATTTAATAATTCATTTACTACGTTCATCATTATTTTTATCATCAAGGTTTTTATCAGTAACTTCTTTATGTATCATTCTGTATCATTCTCATACTCAGTCTACTATTATCGTTTCGTTGCTCTCAACCAGTTCATACACAGGTCGACTCGTCCACGGATAAGGTCATTGGTTGATTTACTAATGTATCTTAATTGAATACAATGTATTGAAGCGATCAATGTATCAGGTAAAATTCTCCAATACTTACAAATGTATCAATAGTTACTTTATCTGCCTTAATTTTTAAAATAAATATTTAAATTCATTTTCAACTTTTGTATTTTCCCATGATATATTGCAAAGACTATAAGAAAGTGTTTGTAGAACACACAAGCAAAAGTCTGTCCTTGAAGGTAGGAAAATATTATGGAAAAATGAAGCAATTTGGTAAGGTAATTTTAATAGAATAAAATAATCGTCTCTTCGGAAAGAAATCGTAACCTACGTAGCCGGAGTCAGTAACTACTTGGCTGTCCGGGAGTCGTCGCGTCCTGTGTACAGATGCCAACGATTCGGCCATCATGCTGCGACCTTCTTCAGGGCGAAATGCCTTAATCCTCAGTCATTTCTCTCTGAGGAAGTTCTCGGTATGACGGTCAAAACTTTGGCATCTGTGTCTAGAATACGACGATTCCCAGACAGCCAAGTAGATACAGGCTCTTCATTAAGTGTTTCATCTCAACAAAAATATTTATTTACACCCGTGGTTCATAAAACATTTTATTTTTTACCTAATTTAATGATTCAGATTTACTAATTTACTAGTTAACTAGGCTGAATTACTCGTTAACTTGACTCGATTTGTCTTTCATATTTCCCTCTCATAATTCCCTTTCTTAATTCCCTTTCATAATTCCCTCCATAACAGAACATGTAGCATCATTCAATTGTTTTCATATTTCCCTCGAAAACATGTTCTCGATCCAGATAAGTTACGCAGGTATATCGACCTCCGTTTGAATGGCAAAAACGTACTAGTAAAAAATAAATATTACTTTTAAGCGCTGCAAGCATTTTCTTTCTTGGGTCAACTAAATCGTTTCTCATGTGTCTTTCAGTTCTCAATCATTTACTTGGTAAAATAGTTTCCTCCATTACGCTTCTGGTGGCGTTCCGTAAACGTGATCTTGCCATGAATTTTACTTTCCGCAGCTGTAGATAAATGGGGCGGGTTGCGGGTCCGTTAGGTGCAAGGGGAGCCGAGCGGCGGGGCTCCTAGGTCAGTGCTAGCGGCGAGCGGTCCTAACTGGTTGGATGAGACCGGAGGGCGAGTGAGAAGGGCCGGGCCGCACCTGGATGAGGTCGTGGAAGAGGGGCGTGACTGAAGGCCAACAGCCACGAACAGCGAAATTACTTTTTTTTTTCAAGTTTCAAACAGCTGGGGTTATCGCGCATTTTCATGAAAATCAGATAGATTGAACAATCCTATGAGCAAAATAAAATGACTTTTACCTCATGTGTCATACACCTACTTTTAGACAGCATTACTGACTTTTATTTCATTTTAATTTAAATACGTAAATCACATAATGATACATTACAATTACTTGTCTTTGATCAGACCAAAATTTGGTTTTTGTTTTTATTGTTGCATTCACAAATTTATCGGATTATTTGAGCATCGTCTCGTTTTCAACACTAGTGCTAAAAATTAATTTTTTAAATGCGCTATGCATGTCCTGAATGAACCGCTTTTACTAGTGGCTATCTGAAAACGTTATTTAATCTTATTTTTTTTCTTATTATATCCTAATTTATATTTTTCTCTGCTTTATTTCTACTTTATGCCAATAAGGATCATCTAAGGATCAAATAAGGATCGGCAAATTTGAAGTTCAATCTAAATAGTTAACCGGATCGTTATTTTCGCTTCTAACCGGGTCGTATGAAACTAACTTAATCTATATCATGATAGCTAGTAGTAAGCAGTGGGGCATTCCTTTATAACTTCTGTATATTACAATTTTCTATGGTAAATAGAGGTAATCTTTTAGAAAAATATAAAACAAAGTTTTCTTCTTCAAAATTTGAAATTTGGAACGCCTTAAATTTCCATAGTATACTGTGAAGCCCCGTAATCTTGTACGATCTTTTTTATTATTTATTTTCCTTTCATTGATTCCTTTCATATATGTTGCTGTGTGACGATGAGAAAAACACACTTCTCAGGTTGAGAAGCCCAGAATACGGCGTGAGGATGTCTTCGTGCTGACCACTCGTACCCCTTTACCCATGGCCGCGAGGAGGGACGCTGCTGGTAGGTCCTGGCTCGTGCAACGGTCTGCCGCGCCAAGTAAAGACAGAGAAATTCGATACATTGAGTCATGGAAGCATAATGGTCTTATGAATTACAGCTAAGCATGCTAAGGGCGTAAGTGCAAAGCTTATTTTCTGGCGTAAGTTCCGACGGAGACGAAAATGTTCGTGGCCTTTTGCATTTTCCTTTGTGTACAAAATGAACTTCTTCAACTCGATACGATTCAAAGTAGCTGAGTATTTAAATACAGTAGACCGTCAGAAGCACGAACTCGCTTAAAACGAATGTCACCGTAACACGAACAAAACTTCGGTCCCGGCAAGGGATTACAGTAATACGGTCATTTATTATAATCGGATAACACGCATTTTTATAACACGAACTCCACTAATTTCGGTCCCTTGGAATTTGCCTTAATGAGGGTTTACTGTAGTAAACTTTACGCGTTGGTTCTGACTACATACACAAGGGTAATGGAGCGCCACCTTCGTTTTTTGAATTTTTTTCTGCAACAGATTATTACTAATGCTGAAAACACCCACTGAGCAGTCACGGCAAGAGAATGAAGGTGAAAAAAAAGATTCATTCACGCAGTGCATCAAAAATATTATTTTCTCTTACAATTTATTTTTCCTGAATTTTCACTTCTTGTTTGCGAGGCAGCCACATACCTATCTTTTTTTGTTTAATTTATTCCATGGAAGGAAAAATTGTTTGGTTCTAAGAGGCATTTTTACTAAGGTGAAAATATTTCGAGGTTCTATTATCCACTTCCCTCACGAAATGGCTTCATTGCAATACTCTGATTATAGTGCCTTCTTGGTAATGCGTTATTTTAAGTTATCTGCAATCGCTTTCTTTTATCCCCTATCATATCTACAAATTATGTACGTCATTGGACTAGACGAAAGGTCATTTGTTTCTTCAAAGGTTTACGTGATACAAATATATTTGTATGCAATCAAATGTCACCGTCTCATGTATGACGGTGGAAGTAGTAAAATAAGAAAGATATTTTTAAACCTTATTTAGAAACACAGGCTTAGATAAGTAATAAATGGCATGTGGTGGCAATCCGCCAGGATAACGGAATCATTCAGGTCAATGCATGTATTAGTTGACCAAGGGCGGCGAAACAAGCATAGATTTTATTGCTTCTCATAAAGTTGTCGAAGATTGGATTCATCCACGAAAAGTGGTCACTGACATTCATTCTCATTCGGGCAGACATTCTCCAAACCAATGTTTTTGAAGGCAACTAATATTTTCTAAGTTTTGATCTATTTTTCGAAATATAGTTCTTAAAAGAACAAACAGTTTAATAACTTTTCATTAATATATTTTTAAAAGTTTATTGGTTGGAAAGTGAATTAGTGCTTTAAATAAATTTTTATTGTCTTGTATTTTTAGTTTTGTTTTTTCTTCATTCTGCACGCTCTATCAATTTTCCAAATTGAATTTAATCCAATTGATATAATTGATTCAAAGCATTTTATATCCACGAAAGTGATGATCAATCACACGCGAAAATCTCAATAGTAAAGGTAACTATCGTGTGAATTAAATTACATTATTTGTTTTTAATTCAATATGTTTAGCCTTTTAGTATCAAGTTGTGTGTTGAGATACCCGGCGTTCCTATATGTCTAAACCTGTCGTAGCTGCGATTTAAAGTGGCTCTTATAATAGAAATAACAAAAATATCCAATTTAACAAAAATTCAGTTTATTTGTCGAGAAAGAAGCCAGACCACAGGGAGAGCTAGCACCTTCCTATCTGCACACAATCTGACATTCCAACAGCTTCGCGAGGAAAAAAATTAAATTGGCAGCGACTGCCATTTGCACAAACATTGCCTTGACCGTCACTGTCTCCACTATTCAATTTCGCGAATTTTGTGTGTCTGTGATTGACCCCCTTTGACACTATTCTAACGTATATCGACAAGCTAAACGAGTATGTCATATGTAAGGCCACTTTCTTAAAGATTTTTTTCAAAGTTGTAAATACCATTGCAAGTGGTAACTCGGCCATCTGACTTTTAAAACCTACCTCTGGAAACGAAAATTTCTGAACTTCAATGGCAATTGCAATTGTGTAGCTGATTTTCTTCAGGCTTTTGAATCAATATTGCTACCTTCACATCTGATGACTGATTTATCACATTCATGTGATTAATCGTATGAGTCATCATATCTGGTGGCTGAGTTTTCAAATGATTCTTCCATTGTCTTAACAATACAACGCCTGTTTAATGACCTTACGATTACCAAAACTCTGTTATCATGACCCCGCCATCATCGCCTCATCGCCGTCGCCCCGTCACCAACACTCCGTCACCGTCACCCTTCATCATCACCTCATGAACATGATATTCTTTTCTATCGTCTAGTCAACATCGCTCCATGATCACCACGTTGTCAATCCCATCTTGTCACCATCGCCTTTTCAGCAATGTCTCATCACATTCCCTTGGAACTGCCCACATGCCTCTATCACCACTGCACCATCTCCCACGATCCGTTTACATATCCCGTCACCAGCGTCCTGTCACCATTGACACTTCACCATCTTTTCGTCAACGAAATCACTCCCAATCCATCGCCTCATCTTCACTTCATTCCTTGGCGTCACCTCTCTCGCCCAGTGCGCCCAACAGATGCCTCCGCCCCCGCGCCCGCCTCCGTTGCTTCCGCCGCCCCCTCCGCCCCCTCCGCCCCCTCCGCACCATCCGCTTCTGCCTCTCCCGCCTCCCCCGCCGTCACCACCACTCCTCCGCCCCGCTGTCCTTCTTGCCCCTGCCGCCCGCCCTTGTCGCCCGCCCCTGCCGCCCGCCCCTGCCGCCCCAACGCCACCTCTCGCAGCCCCCCGCCGTCCCTGCCACCGCTGCCGCCGCCACCGTCGCCGCCAGCACTGTCGCAGTTGAGGGCGGTGTCCGCGGCGGCATGGCGGTGTCCGTTAATTGGGCAGGCGGCGGCGTCGGCGTCGGCGACGGCCGCCATGGGCGCCGGGTCGACCCAAAACATATTTCAGCGCCTAATGAGACGAGCGGCGCGCCCGCGACTCCGTGCGTCCGATAAAGTGTATCAGGAAGCGAACGTCCACTCGCTTAAGATAGCCGCTCTTTTTTTTATATACCCGCCTTAGGTATCTAAAAGTTCGGACTCCGTTCTGTGTCGGGCGGGCTGTTAGCCCTATAAAGTCCCCCACGTCGCGGATAAGTCTTTCGTAGCTTCCGCGACACACAAGAAGAGGGCGATTTTAATAGGCGACTTGCAAGTTTGGGCGAGCTCCTGGTTTTCGTCGTCCGAACTCGCCAACAAGAAAACGAAGTTAGACCTCCCTCAAAAACTACTTTCTAAAAGGGTAACCTATTGTTTCCTGGTTCGATACTAAAAAGGTAGCGTTGATTCCAGGCGATCGTTATCCCTTTTTAAGTTTAATGTCGGCTTCTGAAGAGGTAAGATATATTGGTGTCCAGAGCGACCTCACACCGGTCTGTGGCAGAGGTACAAGAAGGCTCACGCTTAAAGACGCGGGAGTTATGGCGGACAAAAAGTGTATCTCTAGTTAACATTCTTTTCTGTCCAGTGAAAGACGATCGACTTCCCGATATGTTGACGCGATGGAAATTTCACTTGTATCTCTAATGCGTTGGCGGCAAACGTTGGAATAATTGCATCCAATCAGAGTGGCATTTATAACGAGGTTGAGAAATTCAGGATGTGCGACTCGCTGCATGTGAATGTTAATTTTCATTAGTATTAGTTATTTCCTTTGAAATGGAACAGTTTAAGGGTGCTGCATTGCCAATTCGCTTACCTTTCGATAATACATTAGTAAAATCGCTCTCATCTACTTTTCTAATTAAGCTAATGTCTCTTATCTGCTTACGTTACTCGTGACCTCGCTGACTTACAGGCTGAAATTCGCATTTACGAACTCGGAGGAAATTATAATAGGAATTATTCTAACACGTCGAAACAGCCGTTTCCTTGCCAAAACTTTAGGACATACTAATGCAAGCTATTAATATTCACGGGCAGCTGCTTTGCATTTAAGAGGTAGTCAAACATGGATTTCTAGAGTACAACATATTTTATAATTTGATAACTACTTAGTTTTCTCTCAATGTAGTGAATTTTTTTAGTGTATATATTTTCTCTGTTTTGAATGTATCCATAGAAATAATTTTTCTTCATTAAAAAGAGTTATAAGCGGCATTAAAAGCTTACAAAACTCCCAAAACGTTATGTCGCAGTCAGAGCAGCCATATTACAGGGTAGTTCGACGTGTCGCCACCGCGGCGAGCGCGGCAGCACCAACTGCGTGCCAGTGCGACTCTGCCTGCCGCACCGCCATCGCTGGGTTCGGCTTCGAAACATCGTCATTTTTACTTTAAAATATTCACATTCATTGTCCTCAAGACAAGGTCAGAGTATTTCAAATTCAACGCGTATATACGCAGGTACATCTAAAGTACCGTGCTAACCTTCGATCCGAACAGAGTGATAATTGATGGGTTCGTGCGTTCTCAATTCTCGGAGCGTGATTGTAATGACAATGCATCTCTCCCCAACCTTGAACAAGGTTGCACATTACACACATGACAAGACTTCTTAAAAATATCGTGTTCGTTTTTGTTCCTTTATCTTTTTCCAGCAACAACTCGATGCCGGCAATAAATAAAATTCTAAAAACAGAAAAATAACTCTTGGATAAGTAAAAAAAACAACACGTTTCAAAATTCAAGAAGACATATAGTGAATAACGTGACATTCATCATACAATCCGTACGTTGCATTTATCTCATAAAGCTTTTAGATATTATTGATAGCATGCGTCTGAAGAACAGCAAGACTTTCCATAGAACTCTTTCATAGGACAACATCATAAATACCAAACATTGCATGCTAATGTCACCCGTAAATTTATTGCACTTGGCCTAGATAATCACTTAATCAAGAAAATGAAATATATGTGATGGAATATACTCAATGTAGAGAAACGATGGAACATGATTATCTTTCAATTATAAGAAAAAAAGCCTTACTACATATCAAGTAGCATAAATAAAACCTAAGAATTAAATTAATTGGCACTGCATCCCTTAGGTATAAGCAACTAAGTCTTCCCTTAGTTACTTATACCATATTGATTACATAATGGGGTTGGGGAAAAATTACAATGTCCACGGTTAAAAACGCCATCCTCCTTGGAGCTATCGACAGAAAAAGAAAGAAGAACAACCACGCTCCAGATTCATGCATGTCAGCTGTACCCTTAGAAGCATATTTACAGCCCAGAATCAGATGGCAAAGTCACCCTCCATTGGCACACTTGCAAAACCGAAAAGGAGGTCACATCGGTGAAAGGAGGAGGGGGAGTGGACGGAGGAGGGCGGTGTGGGGTGGGGTGGGGTGGGGGGACTCAAAATCGGGAGCTCTCACATTGTGGCGGGCCAGGCGCGTCCACGAGGCCGGTTCGCACGAAAACCTACTTGACGCAGTCAAGGAGCACTTACGAGGTCACAGCTGCAGGCAACGTCGTCTGCGCCACGTCACTCGCCCTCCAGCTCCCCGTCTGCGCGCTCTCGCGCAGTCCCCGCGCAGACGGTTCTTTGCGCGGACCCTGCGGTACACCTCACAGACACAGACACACAAACTCACTAACACACACAGTTGCTGCAGATTGTTAGCCGCACGTGACACTACACAGATCTTCCGCAGATTGGACAACGGGCCATTTCGCGCGGTACTGTCGCACGACAACGGTTCGCGCCGCAATCGCCGAATCTCGCGAGATACCACCGCAGATTTCTGTCCGTGACAAACTGAACCGCACAAGCCACACTGACACCTCGCCCGAGCAATACTGTAACAGAGACTGGTAAAAGAACGGGTTGGGGATGCTGCGTCGATAGCTGGCGTCTGGCGTAGCACAGGTTTGGGGCGGTACTCACTCGTCTAGTTGAGCGGGTTCCGGGGAAAACTGGGAGAAAGACCGGAGGCTGCGGTGGCGTCCGCGGCGACAAGACGGCGGCCTGCGCGGTGGCGAGCGGCGGTCCGCGGCCGGGGTGCGGGTGCAGGGCCACGGGGGATGTTGCGCCTCCCAAACCCGTTGCGAGTCGCGGGGTGGCCTCCACACGGCCTTCGGAGGTGAGCAGGTGGTGAGGTCGGCCGGCGCGGCGCATGAGGTGTGAAGTTGCGAAGGTTCGCGAAGAATGTTCACCTAATATAATCTATTATAATAAAAGCGACGTGATCATGATCCCGCTATTCACGCTCCATCACCATCACCCCATCATCGTCACTCCGTCACCATAACCCCATCACCTTCACCCTTCACCATCATCTCGTGTCTTGACCCTCGCCAACGTGATCTTTTTTCTATGTCTCTTCATCTTTTACTTTTCTTCATCTCGTCATCATCGCTCCATTATCACCTCGTCAACCCCGTCCTGTCACCATCGCCCCATCAGCAATGTCTCATCGTATTCCCATGGCCCTGCCACATGCCCCTATCACCACTGCACCGTTCCCAAAAGCCCGTTTGCATGACCGGGGTGCGGGTGCAGGGCCACGGGGGATGCTGCGCCTCCCAAACCCGTTGCGAGTCGCGGGGTGGCCTCCGCACGGCCTTCGGAGTTGAGCAGGTGGTGAGGTCCGCCGGCGGATGAGGCGTGATGTTGTGAAGTTCGCGAAGAATGTGGTTCACCTAATGCGATCTATAGTAATAACAGCGGATTCAACGACTTGTAACCGACAACAGTAGCGACATTCAACGACATCAGTACCGCAAAAAGTAGAGTATTAAGAGGCACGACATTTTTACAGGCTCTTCTCCAGGCTTGTTGCAGTTCTCTCGTAAAGATTAATAAAACAGAAATGCGGGAAATGAATAATTAAAATAATATGTTGGTAGATACACCATGATCATTATTTTTCGCTTGTCGCTATGAGCAGAATGGTTCCTAATATATTCCGCCAGAAGCCAATAGCGGTGCAACAGAACTAGTACTTAATAATTGGTTTCTAATATATTCCGCCAGAGGCCAGTAGCGGTGCAGCAGAACTGGTACCTAATAGATTCGCTAGAGGCCAGTGAGTGTCAGTGCATAAGAGAAAAATGTTCAATGTAATAGCAATGTACTGTAAAAATGAAACAAAAATCTTGTTTTTTTTATTTTCAACCAATTACTTTAAAAATAATTATCATAAATTCGTGGTTTATGTAAAATTGATCTTTATTCTCTTTCACAAGGATTGGCTATGATAAAAGCTCGGGCTACGCTGGGTATTTTGCTAGTGCGTATGTTATTATATTACAATAATACCAATACTATACAAATACCAACTATGACCACGATAAAAGAAATAACAAACAACTTCGACAATCTGCTTTGCAGAATCGTCGTTCATTATCAATGGCAATGTTTGAAATGTCTGCTGAATGTATTACTAATTTCGTATCCGGACGAAATTGAGAAAAACAAAGCATTCTATGACCATGAGGGAAATGTCAATGAATTCCTTACATATGCACGAACTGAGGAAAAATCCAAAAATAATGCAACAGATGCGCGTACTGGCTGAAGTACTCTGTGTGTCACTGCTTACGATACAGCTGGCATCATGCGACAGCAAGGGATACCAAAAAAAACATCGATATTTTTAAAACATCGATGTATTAACATCGATGTTTTGTATTCGATGTTTTATTCACATCGATACGTTTTTTCTGAAAAATCAATGTTTTCAAAAAAAATGCTAATAAGATAAATAAAATTTCCAGTATTTACCTTTTTTTAATTGCCCAAAACCAACAGTCACTGACATCTATTACTGTTGTCGATAGCCAGATGGCACGAAACCGTTGACTATTCGCAACGTTTCTCCGGTGTTGCCAGGTTAGGGGATTTAATTTGGATGTTTATTCCCTTTTATAGGTAAATGGGGGGAGAGATGAGGGAGAAATTTCTTTACGATGTCCTTTATTTTTATTTACTTCGATTCGATAAATATTATTTTGAACATATTATTTATACGCGATCGAACATAAAAATATAACTAATTTAAGCACTATAATAAAAATGGAAATAGGATGGGAAAACATCGCCTGTTTTATATTTGAAACCTCAATATTTTAAACATCGATGTTTTTTGTCCATGTTTTCATTGACACCGAAAACCTTTTAGTGATGTATCGAAATATCTATGTAGCGATGTTTGGGTAAAACTTTTCATCACCACTCCTGCCCCTATGTTATTCACGCTTCCGTTGCATGAACGGAAAAGGGACTTTTTTGATATTCATGGTACTACATAAAGACCTGTTCCACTGTTATTACAACTATGTTATTGTAGTATTAGTGAAGACTCTTTTTATTTAAATATTTAATTTTTAAATGTTCCACTCTATGTGGAGGGAAGGTATATGCAATTTTGAACCAAAAAATATATTTGTAAATGAAGATGGCTGGATGGATTGATGTGTCAGAAATAACCCTGTTAAATCAGAATCTTTTGAGATAAAATTGCAACATATGTCAGGGGTAAGATCGACTTATACCATTCAGAAGATCATTACGATATTTTAATTTTGGGGGGTACTTTACATGAAGCCCTTGTAACATTGCAGTTTCTAGAAAATAGCTGAAACTTTTTTCTTGAGTATTTTTGTGTTCGAATAGAGGAAAGTGAATTTATAAATATGGTATAGTTTTAATTTAAGGTATGGTATAATTCCTTGAAATGAAAGGTCGGGGGTCGAAGATGTTTTACTGTTCGCTGTTATTAACCGGATTTATAGTATAAACACTAAAGTTTATTAATATCATAAAAGTAATAGAATGAGCGCTTATCTGACGTTATTTGTTCATTATTTTATTCTTTGTTGTAATCCATCTATTGAAAGCATTCCAGAGTTCCTCTTCGATAAAACAAGTGAAAATAAGATTGTTGTCAGAGAAGCTAATATAGCAAGTTTTCTTAAGTTTGAAAAGTATATTTACTTCTAGTAAAGTAAGTTCAGTATACATAGAAATATTTTTATTGAAATGTTGTTGAGGAGTATGTAAACGCAATGTCCAGCAAGCGGTTGATACACATTTTTCTCAACAAAAAAAAATTGTTCTTATAATTATATGCAGTGCGTTACTTTTTTAAGATAAAGTGAATGGAGGATTTTTTAAACATATTTCCCTACAACATTCATGCACAGATCTTGGTAAATACAAAACATTTTCATTACATTTTCGGAAACGTATTGAACTCTACGTTTACAGTGCGTAGTAATTGTATTATTCCAGGGTGTATGATCCTTCCTCTTTTCATTAGTCTTCGAGACTAAATACTGACCGACATGAAACAATGTTTTGTATTTTTGATGTAGAGAATGTGTACAACTTTTAAACAGCTATATCCTACAGACACCTAATTTCTGACATGTACACTTGCTGCTCAAAATGTTAAGATACTCTACGTCTCAATGTTTCAAGCCAGTTTTCAACCATATTGACTCTTGTGGCTTCGACGTTTTCAGCATCAATTCATTCAATTGTGGATCTTTAAATGATGCCATGCACTTTTCTAAACATATGTGTAATTTTGAAATAAATACACTAAAAGAAGAAACAATTTCGATAAGCAGCGCATTTCCGATAGTTTGGTTTGGAGAGAAAAAAATGTGAAGAGGAAAACGGAAAAAAGGAGGAAAGACGAGCAGAAAAATAACAAAACACATACATTATGCTAGATAAAATGTAATCAGATTAATTTTTATTACTGATTAATTGTTAAAAATCTAATTATGTTGGAGACTAAGAAAGACGCTGGTGGGAAAAACATTGTTCCCTCACAAATATTTTCCACTTCAATTGTTTCAAATTCTCCACAAAATTCACAACAGCCACTTGGGCCACTCAAATTGTTTCTGCATTTATTGGAATTTATCTCTTCCTAGTGGAAGTGATCGCAAATTCATTAGAACGACAACACACCTCTATTAAAGGTGAGTACAGATTTCCTTTACTATTAGCGAGTACTGCCGAAGCCAAACAAGATGTGCAAAGAAGAAATCGAGATGTATAGCGGAACATAACACCTAATGCCAGCAGGCACGAACGACGTACAGGGAAGCAAGAGTATACAATCAGCGACTCAGCTAGCTTGTTTCCGAGAAGATCTTTGTCGGAATAGAAAAACCAGCACGCACAAGAAGCGGCAGATCGATCTGGGCAACGTGGTGATTAATCGTACGTGGCGCTGAAAACTGATGGGTGTGAGTGTGTAATCATCAAAGGGAAAATAACAGTACCACTGCGCGTACTTGGCCAAGACAGGTGACTAATTCAAAATGCAAAGCAACGAAAATTTAAGAGGCACTTCAAAGTTCGTGCATGATATTATTGTTGATTTCGGTGCTTGTGAGGCGGTACACTACGTATTAAGGAACGTACGAAATCGTTCATCATAAGAAGTGTTGATTTTGGCAGGTCATCGTCACATTAATTTTTCTCAAATTGTATACCACTTGAATCCACAATCGTGGGAGATAAAGGGATAGTTAAATGTTTTCCTTGCGAATAAAAAAGAAGGTTAGGGACGATGATTGAGATATATATCATAGTCGCTTGATTGCCAATTTTCCTGTCGAATTTTCTTGCACGTCGCTGGATGTCAACCAATTTACTATTATAACTGAACAGTTTTCTCTCGTTCTATGATGTTTTGTTCGTTGCTTATTGCAAATACCTGCTATGGGAGAACTGAGAGTAATATATGGACCCACTTGGTGGCAATATCTACTTCTAATTATTCACATTATCGTTGTTTTCTTCTTGTCTCATTTCTTCAATTCAAGTTAATGTGTTTAGCAACTCTTTCACTCTCCCCCGGTTATTATTATTTCCTCCAACATGAAGATGGAAAGTGACAGATCTGGTACTCATTGCAGAGAGGAATGACAAGTTTCAATTCTCAAGTGAAAAGATAATTTGACAAAACAAGCAAACCTCTCCTGCAACTATCATTTTCGAAAAGAGTAATGAAACGTTTCCTTATTACACTCACACTTATCCGGTCTTGCTGGGTCATCTTTTCTCGTAATCGGAGAGAGGAAACTAAAACAAAGAGAGCTGATGGATATAATGACGTTGAGTAATCTCACACCTAATGATTAACTGTATCACAGTACTATTTAATTCAAAACATAATAATGTTACAATTGAATTTTTCAGACTTCACAAAAAGATACTTTCTATAAAAAACTGAATAAAATATCGAGGCGTCTGACTGCATTTATCAAATACAGAAATCTATTTTTAAAGATTAAATATCATATCTAAGACTCTGCGAGACATGATCAGAATTATGGTACCTTCAACTATAAGCAGGCGTAATTAATCGTCGAAAATGTAGAACCATTTCTATGCAAATTCTGATGTGTATTCTATGAGTTTAGCCAGAAGATAGTTCTAAAAAGTTCAAAATAATAATAATAATATAATAATAATAATAATAATAATAATAATAAAAGTTTTAAAACGTTCAGCCTTTTTGTTTTGTTTAGTATGGCTATTCAACATTCTAAGATGGCGAGAAAAGAAAATTGCCCCTCGAATTAACGGAAAATAATTTTCAAAAGAAACGCTGAATTAAAAACAATAATGAGCCAAAAACGATGCATAAACAATTGCATTTAAATGCTGACATCTAGTCCTTTGATTTTTTTCCACATTGAACAGATTACATTACAAGACAATTTTACCACTATTCTTTATAGGAACACTAGAAAATAATAAAAAAAAGCTCTTATCTTCGTCTTTACATGTCGTAAAATATTTTTATGAAATTACGTCATTCACTGCAGCTCTAGAGTCCATGAGTCTTATAGTGACAGGCAACAACAGCCATAACTGAAAAACAAATAAACAGGACTTTGTATGAAAATTAATTAACTCACCCTGATTCATTACACGACAGCAAGAAACTATGGGCGCGTAAAATTAAAAGAGGCTTCTATATTTGTTTACGTCCTTAAATCCATTTCTTTAACATTTTTAATATCAGCTGAATAGAAAGATGAATTTCCACACTACCATCCATTAACATTACTTAATGATTGTCTGTATTATATTTCTTAATAAAAGTTTCCAATTCAATTTTTAAGTCAATCAATTTTATAATTTTCTTTTTATTTCATCGTACAAATGAATTCGTATGAATGAAATAAAACGAAAATTAAAAAACTAATTGTCTAAAAATTGAATTGGAAACTTTTATGAAGAAATATCATTCATTTATTTTAAATGAAATATTTTCAATGCAAGTCAAGCAAGTTCCTTCAACAGTGGAAGCGTGTGATGGCTGGAGCCTTTGCGTTAAAATATTTTCTGTTGTAATAAATATATGTTATGACGAGACTGCACCTTATTCTTCAACCGATGAACACATTATAAATGCCACACCGCTTCCTTGCTCAATTCTTTTCCACTAACTAGCCCCAGCTTTCTTCTACGTACGACTAAAAATAACTCTCAAAACAAAAGAAAACGGAACGTCGCCGCAAGGCAAATCCGATTCACTTGACTCCTCGGCGCGTCCAGCAATTTCCGAGATGCCCCGAGCCCTCGTCTCCCGATCCGAGAAGCGGCACGTGGATAAAGAAAGGCTTGTCGGGCATTTGTACGCGCTGCAAAAGAACACAGAATTCGTGCGGCGCGGCCGGCCGACGCTGTTTTTGCTGTCGCTGTTGCTACTGCGGCCGCTGCTTCGGCGGCGGCGGCGGCGACGACGACAAACGCAGAAACGCCGCGCGTCGTGGCGTGCAAGCACAGTGGCTGGCAACGCCAATGTTATTTTTGTCCTTGAACAAATTATAAAAAAAAACACATCGGAAATGCACTAGATTGAAAATATTTAAGAATTTATAATCATGCTTATATTGATAAATTAATTCTGAACTTATTTGATGACTACTTAATGATTGTCTGTATTATATTTCTTAATAAAAGTTTCCAATTCGATTTTTAGTCAATCAATTTGATAATTTTCGTTCTATTTCATCGTACAAATGAATATGTACGAATAAATTCGTCGTGCGGCAAGCAAATTTAAACCATTTCCTTTTAATTTTTTAAATTTAATTTCATTTTTTTTAAATTAATTTAATTTTATGTTATTTGGGGTAGCATAAATTACAATTAAAGTAAAATATTAAAGTGCAAATTTAAAAACAATGTTCCAATTTAGGAAATGCTCAATAATGAGATATTATTCGTATATTTATTTAATATCTTCTTATTTAAACTAAATATTTTTAAATATATTTAGAGGTGGTTTATTTTTTGTTCGTCATATGCACATATGTGATTAAACTCATAAAAAGAAGTTTAAAATTATTACAATATCAATTTAGAGTTCAAAAATAGTAGTAATTTCAGACAAAAGTAACATTTTTCAAGGGAATTTACTGCCGCCACTTCGTCGCCAGTTTGTCCTGGTCCTGCGGCGAACATGGTGACCTGGAAGTTAAATTGAAGGTCCTTCCCCTAAAAAAATAGTACTCTTAAAAAGATTTTAAAAAATTGTTAATTTTTTTTATTTTATTTTTTATAAAATCAAATATACAAATTGAAAGTAGTAACAAAATGAAATAGATATCGCCAATAGTGCATGCAGGCGAGGTGTAGATGTAAGCCGATTCTCACGTTCGACCGCTACCTTTAACAATTAAAATTTCGGCACTAATGGTCATAACAGTTAATTAATTGTTTGACTGTTTTTTTCGGGCGCGTCAATGGCCGTGAATCTCTTAAATGCAATGCAAATTTTATCCCGAGAGGTGGCTGAGATCTTCCCCGCTGGATTTGGCGTCGATCTACCTAGGAATCTCCCACTAGCGCGGAACCGCCATTCCGGAACAAGCTCCGAGTATCCGACCGGTCTCCTGACATGTGTGGTATGGTCTGATTAAAATAAGTTGGTGATTGACAGTTGCAAATGGAAAGGAGCGACTTTGACAGTTTGCGTATCACTGAGCACGTGCTCCCAGGAAACAAAATAAACATTTGAAATAAATACTTCTTAAAGTAACCAAATCACACAAACATTTTGTACGAAGCTACAGCTTCAGAAGTAAAATTGTCAATCACCAACTTATTATAATCGGACCATAGTGTAGGGCATGTAAGTGCAAAAGTGAGTAAGTACGGGGTGAGGATAGGACAAGGAAGACGAAGGAAAGACCGCGCGCGGTCCATGGGGTACTGCTCCCGTATTCGCCTGGCGTGGAGGGGAGATTTCGACGAGGCACTCGTGCCACGGACTCCTGCTCGTTGCATCGACCTTGACAACACTGCGGTACAGTATTCTACGTCACATGCTAGGCTATTCGTATTTATAAAATACTAGGAGCAAATTTGGAAGTAAATATATTATTATTTTGGTAAACCAATCAAGGAGTAGATCTGAAATGTGCACTCGTGCCACGGCCTCCCGCTCGTGGTATCGACCTTGACAACACTGCGGTACAGTATTCTACGTCACATGCTAGGCTATTCGTATTTATAAAATACTAGGAGGAAATTTGGAAGTAAATATATTACTATTTTTGTAAACAAATCAAGGAGTAGATCTAAAATGTGCACTCGTGCCTTGGACTCCCGCTCGTGGCATCGACCTTGACAACACTGGTCTTCGCCCACTGCGTGGCCCGCGGCGTCACCTTCCCCTCTCCTCCGCGCTGCCGCCACCGCCGCCGCGGGGTTCCGAGAAGCTAACAGGACCCCAGGGCGGATGGCCGGCGACAGCCGCGGCTACCGCGGGGGCTACCTGCGAACCGCACGGCGCGGCGCGGGGACAGCGGACGGCGACTTATGCGTCGCCGCCGCCGCCGCCGCCGCCGCCGCCGCCGCCGCCGCCGCCGCCGCCGCCGCCGCCGCCGCCGCCGCCGCCGCCGCCGCCGTCGTCTCTGCGAGTCGCCGGCAACGGGACTCGATTCGGGGCCCTGCGCGCGGAGGGTGCCAGCCGCCGTCGCCCTGGACGCACAGTGGCTCAAAGTGCGCGAAATGCTACAATAATTCAGTCATGAGGTGCCGGAAGTTCCAGTATTCATTTGGCGCCAAATAAGCAGGCAAAGAGATATTACATTTTTCTACAATATTAATGCAAACAAAAGTATTTATCAGGGGTTTATTTAAATAGAGGAACCCGTAAATGTGTCAAATGCGTTTTAAAATAGGATATATCGATAATTAAATGCACGACCTGTGCTTTTACGCCTCACATTCGGCTGATCTCAATTTCCAAACTCTTGTATTGAAGACATTTCTCTGCCATCCTACGTTACAACGTTTTGATCGCACGGCACAGCCACATCTACTAAGTAGACATGTTTTTTTCTTCATATCCCGTGAAACAATACATGTTTGCCACAATTCTGCGATCAGTTTGAATTTGTTGGTCGTACAGTGTTGTACATAGTTCGACAGCCGTTACCTGTTTTGGTGAAGTGGTTCCAAACACTTGGGGCATGTGTTTGGAACTTCGAAAGCGGTACAGATCTGTCTGTGGTGATAACTACACACATTGTCGTATCCTTTCAAGTATTTCGCTCTTTGGCTAAAATTGGAAAAGCTGAGACAAAATGATCGATTAGGTTCTACTTGTTCCTGGCAAATGCGACACTTATCACCATTCAGAAAATTTTGAGAACTGCATAATCATAATGTTCTGTTCTCAACGCCTGATATTGGACAGCTATTAGAACTGCTTCCGATTCTGGTTTCATTCTTCTCATTTTAAGCCACATAAATGATTGGCCTTTTGATACGCACCTTGTCCATTCATTCTATGATATTGTCCATGGAGTGATTTGTCTCTCCATGATTTCTTTAACATTTTTTGTGTCTTACGATTCATTTTTAGTAGCATCAGAAGTTCAGTGTCTGTGTTATTCTGCGTGTCTTGGATAGTTTTCTTCGGAAATGCTTCTTGCTACACTAATAATGCCTCTGTTTCCCATTCTTCGGTTAGATTTCATGACCTTCCTCATTAGTGGTGACTACATACTTCCCCATCCCGACAATTGCATTGTGCCAGGAGACCTCAATTTGTCTGAGGCCTCTTCTTCCTTCCTTACATGACACAAAGTTTATGTACACCAGCTCGAGGGTAGGAAACATGATGCATTGTAAGCAGTTTTCTGGTTTTTCAATCCATGATGCGAATTTCCTGCTCAGTCTAGTCCACTAATATTTGGCTACAGGCATCGGCAAACTACCTATTGTTGATATTTTATTCCTGGAGTTCAGAGCGGACTGCAAGACCAATCTCACTCTTCTGTAATATTCCATGCGAATGCTCTCTTTCATTGTATTGTTCGAGATGGTCTCACACTCTTCAATGCCCAGATATTTGTAAGTTTTACCTGGCTCAAGATCTTGAATCAGTGTGCATATCAACTTCAATGCTCACTGACGTTGTCAGTTTGCCTCTTTATAAATTGATTTTTGCACACTTGTCAAGACCAAACTTCATGCAGATGTCATTGCTGAAGTCATTCACAGACAGCATTTGGAAGAGAATCTCTTCATTCTTAGCAAACACTTTAAGATCATCCATGTAAAACAAATGTGATACTAGCCTTTCATCATCATGGAACTTGTAACCAAAGTCAGTGTGACACAACTGTCTACAAAGTGGGACAAAACTAATGCAAAACAGCAGAGGGGATAGTGAATCTTCATGGAAAGTTCCCCTTTTAATATGAATACTTCTTCTTTCTACTACTCTCTTTCCACTGTGTATTAGTAACCTAGTACTCCACGTCATACTAGCCTTGCAAAACTCATTAAGTCTAAGATGATATCGATGGATTTCTAGGGTCTTTAAAATCCAATCATGTGGTACACTGTCAAAGAACTTCTGGTAGTCAATCCAAGCCATGCTTAAATTACGTTTTCGTTTCTTTATATCATTCAAGATGATTTGATTCAGTAGCAAGATTTCCTAACAGCCATATGAACATTTACAACATTCTTTATGTTCAACTGTTATTTTATTAATTAACTATTATTTTAACTATTATTATTGTTATAACAATTACTATTTCAATTAAATTACAAAATCAATGTGTTTTAAGGATGAGAATAATATTTGAATAAATTCTTGAAAGGGTGTTCTGGTCTGAATTGTTTAGTTTTCAATAAGTACTCAGAATGTTTCCTCTTCCTTTCAAAGCTCAGACATCAATATCTATTCCGTCTTCACTTTGCACGTCAAATACATCTCTTCCTGGGTCTTCCGACACCTCTTCCTCCGTGAGTTTGATTTTGCATTAGAAGTCCTGGTATTCTTTTCTCATTCCTTCTTTCAATGCGTTACTTCCGTAATTTTTTTATGTTCTCTTTGTATCTAATAATTTTCATTTCTTAGTAAGGTAATTTACGTGTATATTAAAGTTGGAGATAAATTACTTCCGTGTTTAAATCCTTAGCTTATAAAATAGTCTTCTGTCTTTCTGCGCCAGAATTTGTAATAATATTTTATCGCTTCCATTCCATACTTTTTGTCTGTTCTCAATATCAAAATCTTGCCCAAAGTCAATAAAGGTTGGTTAGGTGTTTCCATCTCGACTTCTCGTCGTTTTACAAAAATTAATTTAATGCTAAAAATGTTGTCGATACATGACCGTCTTTTGCTAAATCCTGATTGTTCTTCTTGTAATTTGACCGCTGCTTAAGTTTTCAGTCGAGCATTTATCATTTTTGCCAATACCTTATAAATGACGTTCATAAATCCTTCAATTATAATCCTTGTATCTCTCACATTTATTTCTTTTACTCTTTTTAAAATAGATATAAGCGTATTTTTCCCCTTTGGATGTCTAATTATTTCTCGAAAATTCATTAAATATAAAATAAATTTGCATAGAGGTTCTGAGTATTTGAAGGTTCATTTTAATTCCATCAGGGCCACATAACCTTTCTGTTTTTCATACCATTCATGGTAAACTTTAATTCTGCCATGTAGATGGAATCAATCGTAGAGTTCTAGCAAAGCTTACAGTCAATTCGAAAACGATGCTCATTTTCCTCCTTCCTCCTCTCTCATAACTATTTTCTCTTTGATTTCTTAGGACCCTTCGTCGTACTACATTAGAGAAGTATTTTTTTTGTACCAAAGATATGAAAATTTTCGAAATAATCGATCGAAAACATTCTATCTATTAGTTCACATAATATGCCGGCTGTAGAGGTGTGGAGATTAGCACTGTTGTAGAATGACAAAAGTTCGAGATGAAATGACGCATGTTCTTGTGTTCGTTCTTAGTGGTTAACAAACAAGTAAAAAAATAGGGTGCACGCTCGTGTAGAGCCAATTTTGAATATATCCAATGCCTAGGTCCTGGATGGGCAAAAAACAAGTTCCGCAACTCGGTGCATAAAAATAACATCAGTTCGAGTTAAAACATTTAAAAATATTTGAAATTTGATGCCTCCAAGGCCGTTGACTTGCACAGCTAATCAATGTGTCAGATGGGAAGATGGTGAATTCGAATCTCACCTTAGTCAGCCATTTATTGTTTAGCATATTTCTGAATTTCATTTGAATATTGTTGAATATAAGGCTATATTTTTTAAAAAGGTTTGGTTAAAAAATAGAGTGAAACTACAAAAGTAGATCCGCAATTTTAAATTTTGAAGTTTCGACATTATCTTTATATTCGGTAATTACCATAAGCTATGAATGTATATTGATAGGGCATTCAAAAATAAATTAATGTTACTAAATTATTATCGCTCTTCAGTGAACCTGAACGACTGTGCTCCGCCGTCGTGCAGCGAGACTCCGGGGCCGAGTTGTAAACAAAAGCGGCCCCCATGCTTTTGCTCGCTACCGGTTGGAGCAGCACAGGTTGCTGGGCAGGAGCTGTACGTGCGGTTCCATTTTCATCACTCTTCGCCGCTGCTGCTGCTTCTTCTTGCCATTGTCCTCTCTTTGTTTTTTGTACCTTGCATTCCGTCATATTCGTATCTCATTTGTTCCGTTACATTCTAAATGTGAGGGGTTTCCTTGAACTGGCAGTTCTTCAATGTTTTTTGTTCTGATTTTGCAATTGTTTGTTCGTAATTTTCTCAACGTAGATGGATATCGAAAAAGCAAATGTTCTCATTATTACTAATATTAGGTACTACTCCGATTAGTTGGCAATGGTACACCATTCGAACACATGTCAGTGCTCAAGAAAAGTGATACATCTCAAAAACTGTCATTTTGTAGGAGAACGGTTTTCTGATAAGCAAAGCCGTTTATTTTGCGGTCAAAGTGTTTTAATCTTGTCTCTTGCTTTATCTTTATGTAAATTTTACCCGACAAAATAGACAATTTTTAACATGTTTCTTCTCGTCACTAAAAAATTACGATTGTATTTAGTTTTGTCACATTTCGTGTGCACTAAATTTAGACGTGCAGTGAGGGGTAGGGGGCCAGTGCCGCCCCTGAACATTTTGAAAGAGGCTTCGTCGCCTTACATATTTTATTTCTTTTAATACGTCCAGACCTAGATTTCCCTCTTTTTTAACCTGAGAATTTCGGGCAATGTTATGTAGTGTTTGAAAAGGAGGCTCTCCGAGCCATATGAAAACCGTGTAAATGTTTTAATATTATTGCATTTATTAATTATATCGTTAAAGTTATTAATTAATTATCCTTGAAGTATGTTTAATTCACTTACAAATAAAATTATGTATGAAAAAAGAAGGCTCACAAATGTAATTGCCATCTCTTATTTCAGGCTCCGCACGCCTGTGGCACTTGCGACGTGTATTGAATTAGCAGAGAGCCGTCGTTGGAATATTTATCATCAAATATTAAAAATGTATTTAGAGTTTTTGCACTAAAATTACTGTGATATAATGAAGATCTTATAAGTGTCCTCTCAGAAAATAAGCAAATACTCTTGTAAAATATTACATTGATTTTTTAAAATTTATTTATTAATGGTTTATTAATTGTTATGTAGTGTTATGTATTGTTATGTATTATGGTTTATTAATTTATTTAAGGTCACTCTGTAACCACTAGGTCATCAGCGACCCCTATCATTATACAACAGTACCCACAAACATAATAATTATTGTTTTAGCAAAAATACATGTGCAAAGTCATTAACACTTTTATGTGTACACCATCTTGTTATTTAGCATATCTTTATGAAAAACGTAAAGTCTAATAGACTGTTCCACATGATCGACAGTTCTACTTCATTTTCGAAGGGAAACTAATGCCATTGCCCGAAATATCTATCTTAGTTTAGAACGCAACAAAAAAAATGGTTTGTGAAACGAAAATAGTACTTTCATATATGGATGTTTTACAGAACATTTAGACTGCTAAATACTATTAACTCTATGGTTAGTATTAGTAGCAGTAATGAATGATCAGTCGAAGTTAACTGCCTACTTATTCAAAATTACTATGGCGAATCACAACTTCACTTGAAGATCACGAATGATAACTTTCAATTAAATAATTCCTGATCATTATTTTCAATCCTTTCAGAATGTGTAGCACCAAGGAAAGAAAGCCTAAGAGATATTTCTTGAATCTGCTCAATATTTTTCAAAATGCTCAGTATTTTTCAAAATATCCATCTGAGGTCACTTCTGGAGCAGGTTACGTGTGTAAAAAGACTGATACTCTAGAAAAGACCGGTCAGCCCTCCTGGCAGATAGAAGTTAACACTTCCCTTCGAATTAGGGATATCATTTTATAGCCATTAACAGACAACTCTTGCGACTATTTCAGCCGATTAATGCGTTTCATATCAGATTTTAGGCTTCCTAAACCTAAATATTTTAATACTTATAGTTGCCATTCCTCGTCGTTAAGTATATTTTTTATCCACAAGGTGTCCCGTTGAATAGGCGCTTTATCTGTTAAGTGACCATTTATGGGGAGAAGAGTTTTCCTTGTGTGTAAAGATGCTCAATTCAAAATTTCGGCCTCGGGACTCTCTTATTTTTTCATCTGATCTCAAAATATTTTGTAGCAAATGTCTTTTTAATGTCTTAGAATCCCTAAATCTGAAACTTTTATGCAATGCATTCTTTATTTATATTCATTTTGATCAATGCATTCAATATTGTCTTGAAAATGATATTCATCAATAAAATTCCCATAATGATCAGTAAGGATTTAAAAATTTCACAAAAATCTTAAAAAATGTAAATGAGGTTCATTGAATTTGGAAGACCCCTCTAACACAATAAATGCAATGAGAGACATTAATTGCAGAATCTGTAAAGCCCTGAAGAGGTCAATGCTTTTATATTGGCAGAACTTTGGCAAAATAATTAAATAACGTAAGATATATTCGAGTTTTTGTTTTTAACTACACGATACGGATGCAAAAGTTTCCTCTTTTTCAAGTATAGCTACTGACATCTGAGAGGACAATAATACACTATTATCACGACAAATTATTTAAAAACGCAATAAAAAATCTTACCAACATTTATTGTTAACTTTATTTTTATTTCTGATAATTATTACTAATTCAAGTCAGGTGTAGCTGCATGACCATTTTTAGTTAATACGAATAGTCTTCCATGGAACATTAGGTTTTAGAGAGTGGAATGAAATGGGCTGCAAAAAACATACAAGAACCAATGCGCTGTGTAAAAAGTGAGTAACGGTTTGAAAGGAGTAAACTACTAGTGATTGTATCGCAAAACTCAATGAGCACTCTGCCATAACCATAACATCTAAAGTGCGAAAAATATCTCCAGGGTATTCGCTGAAGAGTGTAATCATTGTTGTTATAGATCCAGCACATTCAAAACATTATTTACATTCATTCCATTCAGAGTTTTCTTTTTATATGGTCGGATCATGGTACTCAAACACTGGTATTTTCATAAGATACAGAATAGAATCTGAAGACAGCAAAATTTAATTTTGGGAGATTTTATTTTCTTTATTCAATTATTCTAAAACGTTAGAAATACAATAACATTTTAAAGAAATCTCCATCCCGAAACGTATCATTATTGGTTCAATGAAAAAAAACTTTCGAACAAAAAATCAGGGCAGCATTCACTTGATGCTGACTTCAGAAAAAAAATACAACTGAAAAATTAAAAAAATATTTTTATGCTAAAACAGTAAAAACATTTTTGACCCTTACATGTGATACAATTTATCTTATTTCCCTAACGTAAGGCCCGGGACCTTCTCAACAATGGACATAATAATAAGGATGTGTTTCTATTTGAATTTTAAAAAAATGGAATTCTGCGGAGCATTATTATCTGGACATTCATAAACTCCCTGTATATATTGCAGTAATACCGACGTGTAATTTAGAAAATATCGTGTATCTCCACAAATTCTTTAAGACTAGGAAAAAAAAATAAACTGCAACGCGAATTTCCCGTTCCCCGGATTCGGAAAAGGAAATGGGAGCTGCTGTAGGTCGGTCATGTATTTCAGCTTTGACTAATGATGACAACTTGAGGAAAACGTCACGAAGATAACACCACATCTGCGTAAATTGTAGGGCGCCGGGCATCCTGGAATGTAGGAAATGTTGTATGAGGAGCGCGAGAAGCATTGGTGCAGAACGCACAGGAAGCTACTGAAGGTAATAATATCCGGTGGTAATGTCGTCACCTTTCAATAAATATCACGTGTGTCCCATTTTATTTGGCTTTCACGTAATTCAACGCTCCATGAAAAAAATCTTACTGGCCAGAATTTAAATATTACGTAAGGCTCTCAACAATGTCTGTACCCAAGCAGGGCAACTTAGTAAACTTGTGGGTTTGAACACATTTATGAAATGATACTGAAAACTCTAATTCCCACTTTTAATTCAACATTTCTTTTAAAATATATTTTAAAATAATAATAATAATAATAATAATAATAATAATAATAATAATTCTTAATATTAATTTTTTTCTCCAATCGAATATAAATTAAGGATTTTACAACTCGCCTTTGTGATTACATATATTTTCAGAGACTTTTGAGAACGAAAGTAACGACAGAAGATACCACTTTATTTGGATAATAGGAACAGTAGAGTTGAAACAAATAATGATTAAATCATTCGTAATAGAAGCATTTTTTAGGATTGGAGAAAAACACTTTATATTTAGGGAGCAACACTAGTGTTACGTTGCCTAGATCTTTCGGTGTCGACAAAAAATCTCAATCTCGATGGCGCCAAACACTTCATATAAAAATAACCGTTTTGTAAATTTATATTCTCGTTAAAAATGGATATGTTCATAGATATCCTCCACCGTAAAAAATGTATTTCTCAAAAATTCATTAAGATGTTACAATCTCAACAAACGTGTTTCGAGGATATTTTCTCATCTTCACTGTCCCTATCAGAAGATATAAAGAAATGAGAACAAAAAACGTACGCAAAATGTTTCATATTATATCTTATTATCGTTATATTGTACATATATTTATCGTAGGTTTCCTTACATATCTTCTTATAGGGAGCAATAATGTTGAGAACATATTCTCGAACATACTTGCTGACATCATAACATCTGAATCTAATGCAGTGAAATACATTTTTTGGTGAGAAATACGTTCTATTTACTCATCCATACGGATTTCCACAAAACGTTTGCGGTAACCACCAATTTTACTCATTAAAAATTTCCCCCTACTGATACCCGTTCAATTGATGACCGCCAGCACCTTTCCTATGAGCCATCCAGCAGGGCAGCTTCACCGAACGGTGGGCCATGCGGCTCATCGAATTTGACGGCGGCGGCGCGGCGGCGGCGGCGGCGAATATCAAAAGCGCGCTGCACCCCGCTACGCGTCGCCGCGCCGGCGGGCGAGCCTTCTTCCTCCGGCGGGGTCGCCGGCCCAGTTCGAACTCCGGCGCGGGGCCACTGACCCAACACCGCCGCCGTGGCCAACGCCGACGTCCCCTCCACCGCCGCCACCGCCGCCATTTGTATGTAAATGCTCAGAAATCGGGAGCGGCCGCGGTGACAACGACGCAAATTTCGATCACGGACCGGCCGGCAGCACGAGCAGGCTGGTGGTGGGTGGCCGTGTAGACGGTGAAATGTGAGGTAAGACGTGTAATGGTGGGTGAATGTGGGAGGAATACGCTCTGAACCATGGTGAAGGGCTATTTGCGAATATCAGCCAATCACTATTCTCCAATCCCCGACCTATCTTCAATAGTGGCGGGCAATACATGTTCCTGAATGAGCTCTTCCTTCTGGTTCTTTTGGAAATCGACGAATAACTGGATGAACTGTATTTTTAATTCAAATCAATTACAAATAATGATGTTAGGTTCTCATTTACTGCAGTTGCTTTTTATTCGTATTACGAGGGAAACTAAACTGCTAAGAAATTGAGAGCGGACGCAGTGGCAACGAGCCAGCTTTCGACCACGGACGGGCCGGTTGGTGGAGGAGCAGGCGGGAAGGCGACGGGTGGGTAAATATGGGCGACCAGGTGCGTGGTCTCTTGTGTGGGTTGGTGTGTGTGGCCACAAAAATGTTCGGTACATGTAAAGGAAATTATTTGCGACTCTCATGCAATTTTTGTTGTCCAATGCCGCCATCACTGTTGGTCACTACAATACCCATCCATTCAATTTTTCGTCTCACCAATGTGATGTTTGACCCGTTAGATCCATTCCGTCTGACCCAATAGATAAACCAACTTCATTAGTATTTAATCTAAATATGTAACTATTTATTTTTATTGGATTTCCATACACAGCGCTTACATTTTATTCAAATATGCAACGAAAGAAAATGATCAAATTGGGAATGGAAGGGGAGATAACTTTTCATCATTCACAGGGCGTCCAGAGGATAGTTGGTGGTTAGGTATAGTTTTCACTTCAATACTTATAGAGGGAAGTTGCGCAGAAAAACGACGAATTTTCGCCAGACAAACTCTTATTACAGGTTCCTAGTAACGAAAAAGTGGATAAATCCAATTTCTAAATTTAGAAAAAAAATCCTTTAACACAAGCCAGAATGTATGTTTTGTGGGTCCTTGATTCCGAAAAATCGAATGACGGGAAAACATGTCTGTTAACAACTCTAACGGCTAAACCTTTCAGCCTTCTCCAAAACTGATATTCGCCAATCGATCTGGCTGATGTCACGGCTCCTTGTTTTTGATATTTTAATTTTGGGAGGTAATTTACATGAATTTCTGGGAACATTAAAAAAAAGGCTCTACAGGTTTTGATTAAATTTGGTTGTTGATAGTGTCAAGGACGTTCAAGAGAATAGTGCAGGTTTAATTTTCACTAAACTCTAATTTTTCAAAAATTGGAAAAATTCAAAATTTTTCGGCGTCTTCCTACAACTACAATTATGAAGACAGAGATTTTTCCCTTCATACAATTTGTTACTTCAAGATAGGTTTTGATATAAGGACATGCACAGTTTTTTCGAAAATTTAAGTACTCTTCGCGCAATTTTGCTTGAAAGTATGTATGAGACAGTACGTGCTGTTTAGCACCACTAGTTTTGTCGCGCACTTCCTGTGAAGTCTGAATATTTCATTATACTGCATAAGACTGTTCCGCATCATTGCAAAATACCTTGAACAAGAGAGGAGGCGCGCCGATTAGCACACGAATTAAAATTATTGAAAGTTGCTGAGAAAAATGAATTTGCAACAGGTCTCGTGGGCAAGAGGAAGATAAATCAAATTAATAGATGGCTGGGTGATGAGCAGAAGAGAGGAATGTAATTTTTTTTTAGTAGAAGAGGTCTGAATTTTAAAAGAATGAGTACATTTTTATAAGACGGGCTTGCGACTTACCAAACTTAACACAACGAGTTAGTCCTGTATTTGTAAGAATTGTGTGAATGAAGTCTTCTGGTTCAACGTATGTGTTTGTAAACAGACATTAAGACACGTATTTATAGTTCGTCAAAAGGTCAACGTTCGTGGTATCAAAAAAGCATGTGGATGGCTGTCTTAAACGTTTTAAAAATCTTGCTCAGACAAGAGTTCGCAGACGGATGTGTGTGCTCATTAAAGAGAGAGCAGGATGTGCGTAGGTTTTTAGTGTTCGACTATTCGAATGCCGTACGGTATTTTCAGGGTGCGGAGAAAATTATGAGTTGCGGAGCTCTTGGCTAAGTAGGAGTTTCGCTCGTTGGGAATTAAAGTGGGAAGGGCTTTTGATATAAGAACATTTGGCCTAATACGTGTGTGGGGTGTTAGTTTCCAACCGGAAGGCATTTATGATAATAGGTTTCCCTTTTGGGGGGATGGCAAAACAAGGAATGTAAATGAAATAATAATAATTATTATAATAATAAAAATTATAATTATTATTATTATTATAATTATTAATATAATATATATGCTTATTTAGAGTCATCCGATGGTAGTTACAATTTAAAAACCATTGTCGAAATTAGATAATTAACAGTACACATAAGATTATACATGGTAAATAGAATACTTAAATAATATAATGTATATATAAAAATTACACAATGGTTACATGACATAACAATCACATGTACACTAATATAATCATTAATAATTTTAGAATGTCGATTCAGATAATAATTACAATACATTCTTATGTAAATTTTCATTGTTTTCTTTATGCCAAATGATTTCAGTATCGACATCAATGTGTTAGTGCAAGCTTACGCATATGAGCGAGAGCTCGGGAGAGGGTTTCGCCGACATTGTGAGCGAGGGTACACGGGAGATAGGGACAGTTAAGGACAAGGCTTAGCCCTCGGGTATTCACGCGCGCTACGGGTGTAAGCCATTTTATATTTACTGGCAAGCAACTTCTACTGAGTTTAGAGTAGTGGGAATATCAGAAGCTTCAGATAGCATGTCACTCTTGTCATCCAGTTTGCTTCCGAACTTTTTATTGCAAGTATATTGCTGTCAGATTGGTTGTACTACAGTAGTAGTCCGCAGGGACGGTACTGTTTTGGGTGACAATTTGATGCTTCGGACGAACGGACGAGAGGGAGGGATAGCTTTCGGTATATCAAGCGTGAAGGGAAGCTTTTAGAGAACGTTTAGGCAAACTATTGAAATAATATTTCGATGTAGCACGTGCAGGCGATCAGGTAATAAATGAAACGAATTTTTGGGAGAACGTTTAAGCCTACAGAAAAAGAAATGGCGAGTTACCTTGCAGGACACTCAGCAAGTAAGAAGCTCCTGCGGTGAGCGGGCGGGAGGGCGTACGGGCGGGGTAGGGAACGTAGACGAGAGTGTGCGGAGTGGAATTGAGCATTTCAGCGAGCACCGATTGTGCTCGTAAGCAAGCATTTCCGCGAGCGTTTGAGCAAACAAATCTGGGCTATTACGGTGGCTTTAGATAGCGTTGGGGCAAACCTTACGATTCGCGTTTGAGAGCAAGGCGCAATTGAGCAAACATTTACGATAATTTTTGGGCATCGGCGCGGGAGACAATTCGGGCAAGCGGAAAATTCGGAGCGCATTTTAGACGGAGAAATTTCAGGATTTGAGCATAGCGCGAACGAGAAGATTCCTGCTAGGTGGTCTATCAGACAGCCCGAAGACTCGTTACCACAAGCCTCCGGAAAGCGGGCGGAAGTTTATGTTGGACGTGGAACAAGCTTTGTAGCAATCTTTCTGGGAAGGTTTGAGCAAACTTGATTGGACAACGTTGGGTTATTGCCATGCTTTTGGTTTGCGTTAGGGGAAAGATCTTAAAGCAAATGCTCGAGATATTCTGTTCTTCGCGCAGGCAAACTTTCTTATTGCAGTAGACACTCAATGTCGAGATCCGACGCCGCATTACACGTCCCTTGTGGGATTTCCCCCACCAGGTATCTCCCATCAGAGGTACCTCCCATCAGCCAGGACAAGTTCTAAGCTCCTTATCGGCCTTCCGACACGTATGCTAGTGTAGTGGACGTGTGTGTATGTATGTATAAGGGTAAGATGGCGCGCAGACAGCCCGTGAGCTTGTCCTCCTTGTACTTACAAGGCGCTCCAAAATTCGAGCCTACTGCAATAAAAGAGTTTGCCTGAGCAAAAAACGGAATATCTCGAGCATTTGCTTTAAGCTCTCTCCCCTAACGCAAACCAAAAGCGTGGCAATATCCCAACTAACCAATCAATCAATCAACCCGTCTGTTAGGGTACTTTTCCGGCAAACGCCTGGTGTTGGTCGGAGAAACCACCTATCAGAGCAGCTAGGGATTCTTCCCCAGAGAACGACTGAAATCCGCCTAGCTACCAAGAGCCGAAAAACCTGCCACCATCGGGACTCGAATCGTAGGACCTCCCGGTTAGAGGCACCACGGTGTCAATAATTACGCCCTGAGTCACCTAAGCCAGTGCGAGAGCGAGATGGGGTGGGCGAGAGAGCAGGCGAGCGGTCGGCGGGCGAGCGGGATGGGCGAGCGGGATGGGCGAGCGGGATGGGCGAGCGGGATGGGCGAGCGGGATGGGCGAGCGGGATGGGCGAGCGGGATGGGCGAGCGGGACGGACGAGCGGGATGGGCGAGCGGGATGGGCTAGCGGGATGGGCGAGCGGGATGGGCGAGCGGGATGAGCGAGCGGGATGGGCGAGCGAGATGGGCGAGCGGGATGGGCGAGCGGGATGGGCGAGCAGGATGGGCGAGCGGGCAGGCGAGTGGGCAGGCGAGCGGGCAGACGAACGAGCGAGCGGGCGAGCGGGCGGACGAGCGGGCGGACGAGCGGTCGGTCGGCGGGCGAGCGGGATGGGCGAGCGGCGGGCGAGCGGCGGGCGAACGGGCGGGCGGGGCGGGCGAACGGGCGACGGGCGGGCGAACGGGCGGGCGGGCGGGCGGGCGAACGGGCGGGTGGGCGAGCGGGCTGGTGGGCAAGCGGGGCGAGCGGACGAGAGGGCGATCGGGTGGACAAGCGAGCGACCGAACAGACGGTGACAAGTCTGCGTACGACGCAGAGGAAAAGTTGTCCCGGGCATCGAAGACTTTGGCTTCCACGAACGCCGCCGTCGGGACTTGTCCGCGGGACCCGCCGGCTAGCACTTTTTGCTCTGTCTGAGTCAGGTCGGTGAAATACATTTCCTGCACTCGCAAGAAGTTCTGTACGACTTTGTTTCATATTACGTGCAGCGATTTACAATGCAAGAGATGGTGACGAAAGCTTGCTCACCAATCTCTCAGAATTTAATCCTAGAAGGAAAAATCGGGTATTAATTCCTGTAAAATATCATCCTGAGAAACGAAACGATACACATATTTTTGCTAGTTTTCTTGATTTTATTGCATATTAGTCACAAGCAGAACACCTGACTAGCAATGAATAAGTGTCTCGTTTAGTTCATACGGCGGAAAACTTTTGAGAATGATTGTTTGCTAACAAATAAAATAAAAAAGCCAAAAAATGGACAATCA
Organism: Acheta domesticus; assembly: GCA_031308135.1. Lineage (NCBI taxonomy): Eukaryota > Metazoa > Arthropoda > Insecta > Orthoptera > Gryllidae > Acheta > Acheta domesticus. Next base: position 182,059,615 of record JAHLJT010004567.1, read on the forward strand.
TAATTACATTTCGAAACTGGAATATATTTTCCCCTTACACATAGAGAGAAAATAGACACTAAAATACAATTACTTTTTGAAAGATTCTTCTTGACTTTCTGACTAACGGGGAGGGGGCCTCTATGTATAGTAACAACGCATACATAACACGGAGTGATAGCCACGGAGTGATATATAATTAGGAAGATATGTTTCTATATCAGGTGTATGAAGTAAATGGTTCAACTGCTAATTTGTTTTAAAAAGTTGGTTAAAATGTTTTACTTTTATTTCTTGAGATTTTATGCAATCAAAGTTGTTATTGTATTTGGTACAAATTCTAAAATTCAATGAAATATAATTTTGTGCAAAATTGAAAACATTAAATTCTAGGTAAAAGGAGCCCGTGCGGAAAGGAGCATAATTGGATATCTATTACCTTTGTGCATACCTGTAAGACAAGTATTCGCTACGCCTATGGGTCAATAAAATGATTCATCCAAGGATTAGCATTGACATATACACTGTTTTCTATCATTTCTTCATCAATACAGAAATAAAAGAACTGAATAAACAGTAAAGAATTATCTACTTGCTTGTACTTTTAATGGCTGGATAGGTATTCACGCACGCGAGAAAAGTTGAACGTCGAATTCATTCCGCAAGCATTGGAGCGTGATCTTGTCGGTCACGCTGATGGTGAAGATGCTAAGTAACATGTCGTGCATTCGAGACAACGCAAGTCATAGAGTGTCACTGCTTTTGCTGCACGTTGACACGACCCCGCACCTAGCACGTTAGCTCCCACACACGCCAAGGTACAAGCTGCATTTCTCAGGCCCTCAACAGTTATGAGGAAGACACGAACGTGCGTCAGAGCTTGTTGCACGCAGTGCATCTTTATTGTAACGCTCTCACACTTTCAATTACCACCGCTCGTTTTTATTTTTATGGAGCGTATCTCCTTGTGTCGCAAACTACAAAGAAATACTTAATGAAATATTTCTTGCGATGGCTGTTTTAAGTCTTGAAATAAGATTAGAGTTGAATAGAGATTGTATTTGATTAATGAATTAGCTTGCACATATTAATTTATGGTCAGTGGAAAAAGATTGCTTTAGGATTGCTATGCTGGTAAGATACAATTGTTTGTACTATTCCCAAGAGTACAATGTTTCAAAATTTACATAAACGGAGATATTTTACGGTGCATTTCCACTACATGAAGAAGAAATAAACAAACGTTTCTCTGAATTATGGAGGAATGTGCACTCTTGGAAAACGCGGTGGGAATAATCAAGGTTTCAAGACTGCGGCGTGAAGAATGGCGTTGCATGCAAAGCAATGGATTCGTGTTTCATAAGTTTGTTAGGCCCGGGCCGTACGTCAGGGAAGCCGCCACGCTGGGTTCAAAAGCGATCCAATGGGTACTGATTTTAATACTGCCTCCTGAAACGCATTTTTAATTAAACTCATGATTCAGAAATAATTGGGCGTATTCTCCGTTCACTCTTGGAATAAAGAACATCCGTTTCGAAGCTACGAGAACTTTTCGATTTTCAACTTCAGTCCCGCACACCGCGCCACGCAACAAGGCAACAGCGGGGCATAAAGTGTTATACAATACAGATGAGGGATAAGTTCTGGACTTTTTACTTCTCTAAGCGCTGTGTAAACATGACTTATAAGCCGTGTTTATAGAATTAAATATCCAACTCTCAGGCTATAATTTACGGCGCGAACACGACAGCGAGTGGGTCTCTAATAAACTTGCCTGCCCTCGTGTTTTGGGTCTTGGGGGCAATTACTCATGTGGTAGCAGCCGCTTCGTCCCAAGTCTAACACACGGACGCGCGCGGGCTGTGTGCGGTGTGGGGAGGAGCGGTGCAACGCCATGCCGCAACGCGCCAAGCCACACCACGTCTCGCTGCCACACTCACACTGTCACTTTGATACTCCCATCCCGACACTCATCCACCACGAAACTCCGCCACCCCCCACATTCTATCACCCCAACACTCCACTACCCCGACACTCCTCCACCAGACACTTCGCCATCCCGACTCTCCGTCACCCAAACACTCCACCACCCCGACACTCTACGACCCCGACACTCTACGACCCCGACACTCTACGACCCCGACACTCTACGACCCCGACACTCTACCACCCCGACACTCTACCACCCCGACACTCTACCACCCCGACACTCTACCACCCCGACACTCTACCACCCCGACACTCTACCACCCCGACACTCTACCACCCCGACACTCTACCACCCCGACACTCTACCACCCCGACACTCTACCACCCCGACACTCTACCACCCCGACACTCTACCACCCCGACACTCTACCACCCCGACACTCTACCACCCCGACACTCTACCACCCCGACACTCTACCACCCCGACACTCTACCACCCCGACACTCTACCACCCCGACACTCTACCACCCCGACACTCTACCACCCCGACACTCTACCACCCCGACACTCTACCACCCCGACACTCTACCACCCCGACACTCTACCACCCCGACACTCTACCACCCCGACACTCTACCACCCCGACACTCTACCACCCGATACTCTACCACCCCGACACTCTACCACCCCGACACTCTACCACCCCGACACTCTACCACCCCGACACTTCACCACCCCGACACTCTACCACCCCGACACTCTACCACCCCGACACTCTACCACCCCGACACTTCACCACCCCGACACTCCGCCAACCAGACACTTCGCTACCCCGACTCTGCGTCACCACGACACTCTACCACCTCGTCACACTCCGCCACCCTCATACTTCGCAACCCCGACACCTCAGTCACAGCCACACAACAACCGAAATGGGTTCCATAATTCTAGTCCCAAACTATTCTCTAGGTTTTTGGAATATTTAAACTGCTTTTATAGTTGCTTTTATCTGCCAGTATTGAAACCATAATGCTATAATATTAATAGTTCTAACTAATGTACTAATAAGTTAAATATATCTACTAAATCTTATTGAATTATTTATGATAAATTAAGAAAATTTAATCAAAATTTTAAAAAATACATCCATCTCTTAAATCCAACATTTCACGGACCAATGCATCGAATTTAGGTGTTCCACAACACATTACAAAATACTGCACTTCAAAATTAATTTCCAAATTAAAAGTTAGTTGCACGTTCCGGCTCTCCCTGAACTTCTATAACTTTACTTTACTTTTCTGTTTTCTTCTCTAACATACTTTATCTTTCTAATCTATTATTTCAGAAGTAATTTTAAACTTATTTATAAAAGTAAATAATTTCTAAGGAGAAACTTTGATTGATTAATTGTTAGTGATTCCGAGCGCGTCAAATAGTATGACCATTAGTCTCATATGTGTAGTGCATGTTTATCTCGGGAGGTGGAGATGTTCTTACTCCGCTGGATGGTGAGATTCGGCGCCGAAGTACCATCGGCTATCTGAGTTTTCCTCATCCAGGTATCTCCCTCTAGCGGGATACCGCCCCTGCCCTGACAAGCTCTAAGCTCCCGACTGGTCTCCCGGCATGTTATTTCTAAGGGGGCAATCACCGCCGTCTTCTGCCACACAACCATGCATGTAGAAATTATTTCATAGAAGGCTCAAGAAATTATCACAACAACTGAACATCAAGGTACAGGGTTCTCAAACGGTCATTTTTTGCAACTAGTGGTCTTGCAAACTTTTGGACATGTGGATATATAACTAACATTTCGCTGATACATTTCCAGTTTTTCGTATTTTTAGAAATAACGTCGTGCTGTTCTTTTCATGCGTATTGGATAGAACCAAATAATCGTTGTACTGAGTAATATGTATGAATAATTGCATTTATTATTATTTTCAATTATATGATTATATTATATTCCTATATCATTTAGTTTATTTTGCGAATCAAGTATGGGAGCCTGAACTCTTTATTGTAATTCTTAACAATATAAATTTTTCATGGAGATATTGAAATAGAGATACATAATTTAAAAGTCTCCTAAATGTTTTCTCCATGAAAAGCAAATTAACGAAAGAATTCTTTAAATCTGCCCTTCTAGAATTGATTTTTGCCTAGAAAACTCATATAATAAAAATAATTAATAATAAATCCATAAACTGACGCCGAAAGCTATTCCTAGGATATAGTAGGTATTGGAGTTTTAGTTTTTCTCCCATCAACACCAGGGAAATGCCGGACCCATCAATCGAGATCGCGCGCGATTTTTTCTATCTCTTCCTAGTCCTACCCTCTCCCTTTGCACACATACCATCATGCACTACTCTACCACACATGCCGGAAGACCAGTGTAAGTATGTGTTGAAGTAAGGGGTAAACATAGGGCAAGAAAGAAGGAAAGATCGCGCGTGGCCCGTGGCACGTTTGTTAAGGTACTACTCTGGCATTTGCCTGATGTTATTTAGAGAAACTTCAGAAAACTACCGATCAGAGCAGTCGTCCGCTAGAATTCTCTTCCAGACAAGAACACGCCCTAGAAAGCCTCATAGCCTAGAGACACAAACGCAGTAAAAACAACAAGATTTGTCGAATTGTCGTTGATAACAGATTGCATGACATTCCAAATACAGGGGCATTAGATAAAATGTTAATACAAGGAAATGGAATGATGATGAATGGTGCCGAAAAGGAATAACTGTAATTAATGCTAGAGATATAATTTTTCAAATTCATATATTAAAGTACTCCTGGGGTTAAAGGCGCCGACCATAGCAAGTTGCTGTCGTGTCTTCGGTAGTATTTCCTTCAAGATTCATCCCGAACCGTCACCCAATGGGAATTTATTAGTCTCCCGAGACGCAGACTTATGAATTACCGCGGTATATTCAGGTGATCAGTAAAATGATTAAAGAGAATGCACAATAGGAAATAAATTAATCCACATATGTACGCTTCTTAAGAAGTTGATATCGTATGGTTATTATCTTCCTATAATCGCGTCAGAAGAATGAACTAAAAATGTTGACTTGGAACAGCTCGACAATTTTTTGCGTTAATGATCTATTGCTTGCAAATTCATAAACGTTAGGAATAAATTTATTCGTCAGTGACCTTTAAATGATTTATTCTCATTATTCTCCAGCCGAAACACAACGTTTACAGCAGTAAACTCGCCATCCCCTTCCAGACTCGGTGATTCTAAGGACAGGTTTCGCCATCTGTGGATGGAGGATGGAACTACTCGCGGTTATGAGATCAGTATTTTTTGCTCTGAGAAGAAAAAACGCAGGGTACACTCCGTGGGCTTTGTAACTTCGGTGACGCAAAGAACATCTTTAAGGTTGCGAGGCGTGAAAGAACCAGTTTGAGTAACGTTCATACCTTTGCGCTCTCGTGTTTCTGACTGCAAAGGGAGCAACTCTTTGCACCCTACCGAAAGTTTCACACGAAACGAAACGTCTTTTCATTGTCCCACTTTCGCACATGCACAAGGGACAATGCTCCGATTTTTTTAAATTATATAATTACATGCCTTTGGTCAGATATGCCATTGGCAGCAGAAGATAAACAAATTGATTTTCGTAGAAAGGTAGTAAGTTTATAAATGAAGCTCCGTATTAAGACGTAAATAATTTTGGTAGTTAAAGGAGTTACGAAAGGAGGGGATTAGCGAGAGATAAAGAATATTGTTTTGGTAATATGTGTGTAGAATCGTGAGAGTAGGTCAATAAAAGTCTGCTTTTTATTTTTTATTTATTTTATGTTTTCTGTTTTAATTTCTCCACATATGCGAGGTCAAGATCAACATTTATAATTTTAATAATAATAACTAATAATAATAAATAACATTTAATACAAGATCAAGGTCAACAAAACAATTGTTTCGGTACTTTTCGTTTTAGTCGAAGGTCGTATGATTTATGTTTTCCTAATTAAATATGAATTGCAAATGAAATATTATTAATTTTGCAATAGAATTTTGTAGAAAAAAGTTTTGAATTGGAATTATACATAACTCCAATTACAATTAATTCTCTGTACAATCGCTATTCTGTACCTGGTTTGAACAGTGATCATTTTGGGGCATTGTGGATCATAAATGCGGTTTAATAAGACACATCAACAGTATCTTCTTAAAGACATTAAACTGCATATAAATACAACAAGAAGTGACAAAATTTAATATTGAAATAAAAGATACAACTATTAATGGAGAAAGTGAAAAATAAGCCCTATCATGCTTCAATAAAAAGCATTTAGCAGCATTCAAATTGAAATTACAGAAAAAACAAAAAGAAAAAATATAATTTCCGAAGAAAATTTAAACATTTTCAGTTATTTTGATAAATTAATACGGTTCAATGTTCAAGGGTGAGTGAGAGAAATGAAGGCATTAAAATTCGAAATTTTAGGAAGGTTAATAATACATTATCTAAAGATTTCAAATTATTGAAAAAAAAGTCAATTGATCTCTTCTTCATATTTCTATTTAACTTTTTCCTTAGCAACTGCAGAAAATTTAGATTATTTAACTTCAAATTGAATAGATGTCTAAGACAGTTGTAAGAAGACTAAGCGGTCTAATGAAATAAAATATAATTAATTATTATGATATAATTTAACCTTTAAAATTATAACACGTGTCATATTTTTTTCAAAAAGAGTAACATTTTTTCGCATTTACGCATATGAATTTCAAATATGAACAAAATCACTGTACTTTCTCATATACGTACTTACATACGAAGTAATATACGTAGTATAGGGAAAGTTATGTAATGCTGCGGAAAATCGATTTCGAGATTTCAACGGAAATACATGTTTTGGGGTCCTCTGATACCGAAAAATTGGTTCTTTTCAAAACGCCCGTCAGTCCATCTGTCCGTCCATCTGTGAACAACCACAGCGCCTAAACCGTAATTACGATTTCTTCCCAAATGAATATTCCCAGGTCGATCTGGTTTCACTCGTGGTGCAGCGATTCTTCAAAAATTGGGAGTACTTTACATGAAGCCCCCAGGACATTTTCAAATTAAGAAAAAGACGCTCCAAATTTTTTCTTTAAGGATAGAGTAAAATACGCTTATGAAGGTGGCATAGGTCCGATTTTCACGGTTAACTCTGAATTTTTGAAAATTGCAAAACTTTGAATTTTGTTCTGCGTCTTCCCACAATTTTTTGCAATTTTAAAAAATTTACAAAACCATTTTTTCAAAAACGGCTCCATATTTTTTCTTTAAACTTTTGGTAGGGATAGTGCTGAATGTACTCCGTGAAATGACATTAATGCCATATTGGTAAATCCTTTGGTTTTTTAAAAAAATACAAAAATGTAATTTTTTTGACTTCTTTCACATCGTTAATATTTACATTAGCGGCAAATTGTTCAAATTATTGCATTTATAAGTACATACGCTTAAATAATGTCAAGTAAGTTTTCTCGAAAATTTAACCGTTTTCCGTGAAAACTTGCTCAAAATTCCGCATATTTGGAAACGCTCAAACGCCGTTTTCTCATAAATAGCTCCACATTTTTTCTTCAAACTTTCGGAACGGATAGTGCTAATTGCAGCATGTTATATGACGCAAAGTTTATTTCGAGGTATTTCTATGTTTTTCCAAAAATTACACCAATGTAAATTTTTGAAAATATCTCACATCATTAATATGCACTTTACCAGCAATTTGTAAGCATTATTATATTTGTGAGTGTAAGTGCTTCAAATGAATTCAAATAGAAGTTTTTTTAAACCAAAAAGTTCTGTGAAAAAGAGCTTCAAATTTCCCATTCTCAGAAACGCTCAAACGCCATTTTCTCGTAAATGTCTCCAAATTTTTTCTTTAAACTTTTCGAACGGATGGCGGTAATTGCACTCTTTAATACGACGTAAAGTTCAGTTTGAGGTATTATTTTGTTTTTTCAAAAATTTCACCGGTTTACCCTAATGACAAAATATACTATGGAAAAAGGGAAGATGAACCTGTTGCAAAAGATCTTGCATAGAAAACGGTAAATGATTTGGAAGTCATTATTCACTGACGGTTATGACTGATAACGTTTTTGAGTTTCTAAGAGTTTCTATTGATACATTTTTTACGTCCACATTCCTGTGTGTATTTCTAATGGAGAAATGTGCTATTACGTGCTATTACGCAGGAAATACCATCTGAACAGTGACAACTGTAGACTGTAAACAATTATGGTCTAAACTTTTTGAACATCATGAAAATCTTTGGTTGTATTATACAAGTCAAAATAAAATTATTTTTCTTCTTAGCACAATACATCAGGACCACGACAAAGTAACGAGAAAAAAGAAACCATCAATTATTCTTGCATATAACAAAACAAAGATTAGAGTTGGCGTCACGGACCAAATGGTCGACAATTACACATTTTGAAGGTGTACTCCTCAATGAGCAATGACGTTATTTTACAACAAGATTGACATTGCTGCTTTGAATGCGTACGTAAGCTTCACAAAAAAATCCTAGACTAATGTCAGTGGGAAATCGGTACATGCAACTGGCAAAAGAATTTGATATGAAAACATGAGTGAGAAATCCTAATATCCACAAAAGAACGCTAAATGGTCTTCATTTCTTCGGGATTGATAGGGACGCAAGTTTGGAAGTCATACAGACCATTTCCAAAGAAAATAAAGAGGTAAGACGAATATTTACAAATGTTAATAACGTGGTAAAATTTTTATAATTTCGTTCTATTAAGGTCGTTACTCTCTTTCCAAGTGATATTTATGCCTTTTCAAAAAAGCCAAAAAAAAATCACAGTGCTTCGTATGCGAAAACAAACTTTTACCTGAACATTAAAAAACAGGATTGTGTGCTATAGTTGAAAAATAAAATGGTTAAAATTCCTTATTATGCGTTAAAAGTTTACAAAGAAGTTTATTTAATAATAAAAATCATTGCATTCATTACTTGTTCATTAGGTCCCAAATTAGTATTTTTTTCAGACCGGGTCTCTGAGGCCCACTAAGTGACGCAAAATTCAAGCCCGGAATGACGCAAAATTCAAGCTCCGTGCATCGAAGGGTTAATGGCAATGGTTTATTTAATGATTGCGTATAAAATCAAACAGTAAAATCATTTCAAATAATATCTGCCGATTTCTGATTCTGCAACAAAAAACTCAGTTAATAATTTCTCGACAGATAAATTTTCATTCAAACTATATAAGTGCCACATCAATAGCGTAACATTGTGAAATACAGGAAAGAGGATAATATATTAAAAAGATAACATTAATTTCCAGAAGCTTCGAATTAATAGCAATAATATTTCCTGTCATGTGAATTAGAATAAATTCGCATATGCAGATGCGAATGTTCCTGGGATGAGTACAATGCAAATTATACCTTTGTGCATGTAAAATAAATCAAGATAATCATATTCCCAGAGATAGCCGGAAAGGCGATAAGCGCTCTTTGCAAGACTATACGCCACCTCAACAAACCTTGCTGTGAGGAATATGTCTGTGTTAACCGGCTCGTAGACAAGAAGTTAGGTGGAAATATACGAAGAGTATAGATTGAATACGCCACAATTACGAAATGAACCTAACATAGAAGAATGCAAGTTTGATTTGAATGAGGAAGGAATGCTCCTATGATGGAAAGCTGAGTATTTAACTTAATGCTGTTTAAAACTAACATTTTTATTGCGTTTATGTTACAGGTACTAGCAATTTTTTCACTGCTTATTTATTTGTTTAGTTGTACATTTTTTAAAGAACTATAGTTTTTAAAATTGAAATTATAATTCTCAGTTTGAGACAAAATTAATGCAAGTATGTCTCTTAACTTTTATCTTCTTAAATTCTGTAAATCAATCAAACCGTAACTTTTCCATTGACACAATTGGAAAGCCAAATTTTGTGATCATTAATTGTCAGCACATGCACTTCTTATTTCTGACAAAATTTTCAGAAAATAGAATGAAATGAAAATTTATTATTCAAAACAATATTCAATTACAACATTTTCTCTATGTAACAGAAGTTACTTTTACATAAGATATGCTGTGACTTTCTATGACGAAAATATTTTATTTGTTTATGGTTTTGTTCGCCCTGAGATCTTGGTTAGAAAGTTTTATCTTGCAATCTTACTCTGAGGAATCTGTTTCATAAAGTTTTGAATGAAAGCTAGTATGTTGTCTTTTATACCCATACTTATGAGTATGTTAAGTAATCTCTTTTTTGAAACCATTTCATACGCTTTCTCAATGTCAAAAGAAACTGCTGTCACATATTGATTCATAGGAAATACGTCGCAAATGTCTATGTCTAAAATAATTAAATGGTCATTGCTGGAACGGATTGTTCTAAAGACAATTTAGAAAGGTGATGTATTTTTTTTTCTTCCAGAATCCATCTCAGTGTCCATCGTATTTTGTTAGCAGTACAGAAAAATTCACATCTGCAGTTCGTTTACCATTGCAAATATGTGTTCTATAACTCGGGAACGAAAATGTCTAATTTTTCAAATGTTGCTAAACTTGCATTTTTTTTAAATTTTATTTTTAATTTTGATATTTTATTCATCTTCCAACTATCATATCTATTGTTTTGATTTGATTTGATTTGTTTGGTCAAAAAAGAGTGTATATAACGTATGAGAGAGAAGATTATTTGCGCACGTTTTCTAAGTTCCACAATTCCTTCCCAACATTTTAACTATAAATACGATAGTTGAAAGATGAATAAAATATAAAAAAGAAATAATAATAATAATAATAATAATAATAATAATAATAATAATAATGTTCCGCAAAATTTGAGTAAGAACTTGTCTAAACTCCCAGGTAATTCAAAGACTGGGAAGTGCAAGAAATTGCTTTACTTGGAACAGCCCACATTTTGCGTAAAGTATTGTAGAGGCACTGATAGTCACCGGATCTGCTCCTTAGGTAGCTGGTTGCAACCTGGAGTAGATTTTATATTCAGCCGACTCATAACATCATTAGTCGTGATGTAATGGGAAAATAATAATAATAATAATAAATTTTTTAAAAGCGCGAGATTAGCAACATATAAAAAACTAGATATTTCGATCCCGAGTTATAGAAAACATACTTGCAACAGTAAACGAAATGCCGATGCGATTTATCTGCATTGCTAACAAAATAGTAACTCACCCTCAGCTCTACTCCTACCACTAAAAGCAAAAGGGAGTGCTCAACAAAACGTGCGCACATTGAAGCTACATTTACGTCCAGAAGCAAAACAAGGGGCCATCTCAGCATTTGCTCAATTGAACAGGGAAACTTGACAAAAACCTGATCGAGATGGGACTCATTGATTCGGAAGCAGAAGTACATTACTTGTTACAGACGTATTAAGTCTTTTTTAAATTATACAATACAAATGTAAATTAATTCACTATATATCATTGTTTTGTTAATATGAACATTATTTTTCTTTTTGAAGGTCAGTGTAGTCTCTAATTGTATAGAAACCGTTATGCAGCAGGAAAGATTTTACTTTTAAATTAAATTTGTATACCGACTTTAGTTGTTTAATGTAATCTGACAATGCGTTTTAAAGTAAGGTACATGTATTGTATGTGGATTTCTTGTAGTGAGCTGTTGATACTGACACTTGATGAACGTGATTTTTACGACGTATGTTGTAATTATAAATATCAGTATTGCATGAAAATATGTTCCCACCGTTAAGTCAGTTTTGACAAAGATTACATATTCGTAAATAGGCAAGGCAATGGTAAGATTTCAAGCTCAATGAAAAGGGGCTTGCAGGAATCACGATGGCATTTTTTCATTATTCGAATAATTCTTTTGCAATCTAAAGGTCTGGGTACTCCAGGATGAGCGTCCCCAGAATATTATGCCATATCTCAGGCGGGCCCCGTTGCTAAATGCACGCGACGAGCTGCATGAAGGCTGACAGAATTTGAAAGAATTCTGATTGCGTTACATAATGAACTTAATTTAGTGTTTAATTGTTTTATGTATTGTCCCCACCTTGCCTTTTTGTCTCCCTCCCAATGTCGGACGATGGCACGATGGGTGAGGCAGTAACCAACCACCTAGCGCCTGGTCCAACAATTGGGGTAAAATTACCTCGCGTATGGGAGGAGACGGGTGACTCGAGTAATTCTCCCTTGTTACTCGTTGTTGTGGCTTTAATAAAGTTAAGCCACAACGCACTCATATAAGAAGGTCCTAGCAGACTTTCTTTCCAAGGGAAAGGGTTCAAGATTTAGTACACTGGGATAGATTATGAACACTTTTGTCGTATGTTTTACGAAAATAACAACAAACAATATATTCTGTACTGAAAAATTAGTACATCAACATAACATGAATTGACTATTAATGTCCTGTTTGAATCTGATATGCAAAAAAACCCAAAAATTGTTACAACATGTAAGAAAAATCTAATTGCAAATAAACCCTTGAAATCTTCCAAGTAAATTCAAAAGAATGGATTCAAGAATCGGAATTCCAATAATACATAACTAATACACGATTATCTCTACACACATTTCCTGAAATACACATAGAATAATACACATTCAAAATGTTGTACCTGAAATTACCATTCGTGTATAACATAAATCGATAATATCAATACCATGTTCTATTCAAAAAAAAATATCAATCTTCTACTTGTTCTAACAAATTCACTTGATTCAATTAGAATGCATAACTGTTATCGTTATTACAATGTCTAATCTTACCAACACTAAGCAAAGTTAAATTAATTTACTCTTATGAGATCTTAGACTAAAAAAAAACAAAATGTTAAGTTAAATGCTACACAGTTGAACTTTGCATCCGACACAATATGTCAATCAATTGAATAATTGTCTATCTTTACTTCTGAATTTATTTTCCAGTAACACTTTTTAAATATCTGCGTCCAGTAACGAAACTGTAATTCGATTTGGCACACGGATATGTATTCAAAAACTCATGAATAAAGTCAAGCAATATTACAGTTAACCATCTAGTGAAATATGATACTAAAATCGTTCTACATCTGGCCCGCGTTTCTGCCGTTAACTTGAAAAGGGTTTGCCGAACTCACGATGTCTCCCGCGACCTGCGAAGCCTTGAAGTTTTTCAGGGTCGTCCGGAAAGGAACTCGAACACGAGAAGATCCCGTTGACTGCACCGTTCTCCTCGGGAATCGCGTCGTTGGCGTCGGCGTTGCAGTAACGTCCAATGCCCGAATTTTATTCGAGCTGGTTCAAGTATTCTTATACAAAAAAGCTGCAATAAATCACACATTGCTTGTAACATTTCTATTTCAATTAGCTACTCGTTACATTTCTTTTCGTTTCAATTCATAGCATCACTCTTGTTAAGTATTCTTCTCTTTTTAAAAATTATCCACGTTTCATGTATTTTATTTATTCCCTCTCATGAATAAATTATCATAATAATAAGATGAGTTACCTTTTCTAAAAGCTTGTGTACTGTCGAAATCTTGAACTGGCGTGGTCCGTCGATCCAAAAGTTTGTCCAGAATAGTTCAGAGCACCTTCTCGTTCCGCTGACTTTCGGTAAAATGGCCGAGTTGGTCTCTTCTTGTTCTAAATTCTCCAATATTCGTTTCCTTTATTCTCATTGGTCGATCTCGTCGTTCCGCTGGCCGATTTCGTTATCACGCTTCTAGTACTAGTGATAAGCGCTCCTGTTAGCTTATTTTAAAACTATGTACGTCGCCTGGCGTTCTCTCTCGGTTAGTGTTGTAACCAGTAGATCTTAAAATAACAAGACGCGTTTACGAAGAAAAAACTGATATTTTCTAGCTGTAAACGGCTTTAGCGGTTACAGTATATTCCATTTGAGGTTTGACTTAATTGAGAGCCCTATAAATTTTGTTACCTTCACATCAGCATAGTTAAAATAATGGTAAGGGATGATGAAACTTAAGACAACGTGCGCAAATAACCTTCTCCCTCATACGTCACGTACAGTTTTTACTGTTTTTTAACGAAATAAATCAAATAAATCAAGTTATTGCTGAACATTTTTTAAAATGTTTATATATTGCAGGTTGAAGAAATGGGCGGTAGTTCGTAGGGTCTTTATTAGGTTTAGACAAAGGAAATACTATGGCTTCTCTCCATTGTTTCGGAAAGAATTGCGTCGTCCAGATTACATTGTAAATTTGCAGAAGGTAATTGAGACCCTTTTCTCGATGGCTCTCGAGGAAACTGTTGGGTACGTCATCTGGGCCTGGAGTGGAGTTTTCACTTACGTACATCAAGTACATAAAGGAGTTGGTGCGTATGGAATGGCTGGTTTTGCTCTTCTCGGTTGGCTGGCAATTCATTGTTGGTTTCCTAGGGATGTTTGTTATTCTTCTAACTGGAATTTGAGCGGAAGGATTTGTGGGAAGAAGTAATAAAAACGTATTTGTTACTTTTACTTCCTCATATAGTACTAAAGAATACAGAAATACCGTAATGCTGCAACGAAAAGTGCCGATCATACGACAGAAAACTCGTTCTGTGGGTCCTTGATACCGAAAAAAAATGAAATTTTCTTGTTGTAATATGTAGTAAGTTACATTCTCGAATATCTAGTTTAATCAGACTCCACAATTTGTGCTATCTTCATTCTGAAAAATTGGTTTTCAACAAAAGTCTGTCTGTCCGTTGGTGTACACTAACATCTAAACCCACATTGGATTTTCACCGAAACAGATATTTTCTTATCGATGTGGTTAATGTCATTGCCCCTAACACTGGAAACGAACATAATCATTTTGAAGGATACTTCACATGAAGTTCAAATGACACTAACTTTTCTCAAATATTATTCGGTGACCGAGAGTTCCTAGGTTCCAATCACGATGGCTGCAGGTTTTTCGACTTTGGTCAAAGAGCTGGGTGGAAGGTAAACTCTGTGCGGATAAGAATTCTATCTGACCCAGAGGTCTGAGATTCGACTTCCGTCGGTGGCAGGAATTTCGATACTAGCTGCATAGCTAGTTCGAATTCAGTCGCTGTTCGGAAGAGAATTCTAGCGGCCAGCTGCTCTGAATCGTAGTTTTCTGTGGTTTCTCCGGTCAACCCCAGGCAAATGTTGGAGCAGTGCCCTACCAAACGGGCCACGTACCGCGCGCTATCTTTTCTTCCTCTTCTTTTTTCTACCCTTATCCCTTAATTACTCACATTTACACTTACGTACACTACACTACCTCATATCAGAGTTTTCGTTTCCAAAAATTGACGTGTTTGCTACAACATCAAAATACCTTCTGTACACTACATAAGTAGTATGCGAGAAAGTAATCATATTAGCGGGAAACCCGAACTGTAATTGTCAAAGCCTGAACCGCGAAATATTGATCCTCCCCTTCCTCTAGTGCCGGCATGTCAAGGTCGTGGGCAAGGTAACAGGCTTACTAGCGCTCGCGGGCACTGCGTCCACAGAAATTGGCGGGAGATTTGAAAGGAAGGGTTGTAGTAATACTACGGAATGGCGATACGTCACTGTATACCTGGCCCATGACAGTCTTGGGAGAAGTTACATGGCGGTTGTCACAAATTTAGATATATTTTTTCGTATTTTCTCTTTAAGGCAAAGAAATGATTCATTAAAATAATATAATACATTTTTTCATCCGATCTCAAATTCTCAATAGAGAAAAAATCAAAAGTACCTTGATTTTGTAATCCTGTTTACTTCAGAGTGATATAAAAGCATGAAGTTTTATGTTCAGATTAGAATGTTTAACAGACATATTTTTTGTCTGTTAAAAGCGCTGTCCGTCCGTAAACGAGAATTGTTAACTTTTAGAGACTTGTTAATTTATTTTACATTATTGCTAAATACAATAAATAACTGACTCATTTACATCACAACACAATACGACAATTAGGAAAAATATCGCCATTCAAGCCTATTTTGCTCGCTTAGCAAAGATGTTTATAGAATTTAGTAAGAAAATATACATTAAATAGAAATAAGTAGTGAAAAACATAAACATAATGTAATTCTCGGTTATTTGTTAGAAAAATCTGGCAAACATATTTTCGTGTGAAGCCATTCACCGCCTCGCGCCGCTCCAGCTTGCGCTTCTTGCTTGCCCTTTCTGGGTTTTAAGGGGAAATGAGTGCGTAGTCGGGGGAAGTTGCCTGTGCCCGCAGGAGCGCCGGGCTCCCCAGGCGGGCAAGTAGCTCGTGCGGGCGCGGTTTGACGTGCCTGCCCTAGTGTGTGGCTCAATTCTCAATGAGATGACTTTTCTGCCTTCTACGTAGCACCGCCTCTTTGCCAGAAGCCGCCGACGCGAGCGAGTTCGTCTCTCTTGCGTCTGCGGCAGCGGCGGCGGCGGCGGCGGCGGCGGCGGCAGCACAGCGCGTGTGCGTCAAGTCTTGCAACCTTCGGGAACCCGGCGGCCTTGCGACCCGAACATCGGACGCTCTGTGCGCGCCTTCCGTTGGACGCGCTCGACCGCGCGGCGCGGCGCGGCGCGGCGGGGAAGACGCAAGACGCCAGGCCAGGAGGGCCTGCTTGTATAGAAGAATTCACGTAAGAACAAGCAAAAGTGACAGTTCGCTAAACAAGTGAACATCACATGTAATTCAGACAACTATCCCTCCGTCGCGGCAGCTGTTCAGAAACACGTGCACCAGTACGCACCTTACATTCAAGACTCGGTTTTCAAATAAACATAATACTTATCACACAAAAACTAAATCCCATATAATGTGTATAAAAAATAATTTTTTACAGAAGAGCACATAGCACTGCACTTCCTAATTTCAATTATTTCTCGTGGCGCACTATAATTTCGTCGGACGAGGACATCACAAAAGGAAGCGTCGAAACCATTTTCAAGTAAGCCAACTGCAAACGAACGAATCGAGGAAGGAGAGCTCAATGCGATCAAGGACTCAACGACCACAGAACCTTCGGTTATGTTGCCAGCACTAGCTGTCAAAATTGCTTGTTCTTACATGAATCTCTCTTTACTATAAGCGCACTTTTTCTTGATACTCCCAAGCGGGGGCTGCGAGGGGAGGCAGGTTCTGTTTACGTCACGGCAGTTCAGTTCTGTCAACCTCTACAGAAAACTTAGCGTAAACGCGCGTCTTGGACTAGATAGCAGTGAGAAAAAACGTAAAGTTTTTTAAAAATTCTGAAGAAATAATTAATAATTGTGGAAATTATTGAGTTACAATAAGGTGCACGGTACGCAGAGGTCGTTAGAAAGAGAGAGCGAAAACTGAGAAGTCCGAATTGTAAAGGAAGAAGGTGAGCAGCACTGCAAACTGAGCCGTGACGTTCCGAGTGGAGCTCATGTTTTCTGCCGAGCCGTGCTGTGCCGTGCTGAGCGAGAACTAGGGTGCTGGAGGATCAAGAAAAAGTGCGAGTCATAGTACTCAGAAGGTGAACTCAGTCGGCCCAGTGGCCGGGATCGCTAAGGCAGGAGTGCCGTAGTGAACTTGGACCATGGGATCCCTGGTTCGAGTCCCGCATCGGGCACGGTTGTATGTGTTCTTCCTTTAACCCCCTATCATCACCATATCGTTTCATCCTCATTACCATAACGTTACATCCAATAGTGGTCGCTAATGACTTAGTAGTTAATGCGGTCTTAAATATATCAACAAAAAAGGGGAGTTCCTCGAGAGGAAATTGGCGTGGTCATATTCATACAAAGATAATGCAAACCAAAACCAACTTCATAATGTGAAATCGAAAATCAGCAGATATGGTTACAGTACAATACAGAAACTGCCTGCGCAATATACAAATCCATACTAAGACCAACAATTATGTATGCCTGTCCCATATGGATCAATGGAACCAATACAAAATTTTGCAAACTAAAATAATTCAATTCCTTGAGATCCTAACTATTGCCTAGGTTTATTTCCAATAATCATCTTCTTAAGGAATTGTGGGTATTAACGAATGTATTATTTTTTTGACAGAAATATTGTATCTCTTAATCCCTGTAAATATTATTATGAGAATTCTTGGATTTTAATTTATTTTTTGGATTATAGAATTGGATTATAGATTGGAGAATTTTTGGATTATAAATCGTTTATGTTTATGAGATTTGTTTTATATATATCTTCTTTCATGATTTATTATAGAAATAATTATATAAGGAGCGATGAAAATGTATGGGTGATGAAACATTGAATCGTTAGATCACTACACCACAAACATTGTCACAAACTTCTGTAATAACATACATCAAATCTCAGCAGTCACCGAGTTCAGACTCACACACACACACACACACACACACACACACACACACACACACACACACACACCAAAAAAAGTATATATCCATACATGTAAATCAAATTCTCAAACATTGAACCTGACTGGAGTACGCTTAGTGGGACACCTCAATGTATTCATTTCAATTCAATGATCCCTTATTTTACATGGCCGACTCTTCTGTCAGACCACGCAAATTTCGCTACGCTGCTTTCGCTATGTAGCTGAGAAAGAAGGTATCACTTGGGTGACGAAACAGCTATTTCTTTTTTAGCTCAGAGGCTTAAGTTTGTATATGTATGAAGCTTTAGCTCAAGTTTGTATATGTAAGTAAATAAGTTTAGAATAAACAGTAAGTAAATTGCATAGGGAAAGTTGAAATAACTATCTAAGTATTTCCTTCCAGATTTTTTTAAAGGTACATCCGTTGAATCGATCTCTTCGAATTTATTCGAACTTTTCCTGTATATAATGTTCAAAACGTGACAAATAAAAAATATATCTGATGCCGTTAAAGTAGAGCTGTAACCTACTAATAGAGAGCTTTCACCTACTATTAGAGTGAAATTATTACCAACGTGGGAGGATACAATAATTCAAAATGTGTGGTTTGAGCGAAATGGTACTTGAGTAAGTAAAAAAGCACTTGACCAATTAAGTTAATGTGAAGCAGAACTATTAAATTTATTGTAATGTAGAATAATAATGAAAACTGTATAAGTATATTTTCAATCACAAATCTCCTATTACGTCTGTAAAACATGAGTAAAGTCTCAAATGTCGCAGTCAACGATGCGGCTTAACGCATCGATGACTAAATGAAAGAAAAGCGAAACTTGTTTTGGTAGGGATACCCTTTAGAAAAAAGTAAATGATTTGAGTTGGACTTCTAACGCAAAGCAAAAGGCATTACGAAGGCCTAACAAGTAAGCCAATGAGTCACACCAAAGCAATTTTGAATTTTCAACGCTCCCACTTTGAAATTATTATAATTGAAACGAAGAAAAGTTAATTCTTATTAGCATGGAATCTTACAAAAAATGCGTATATTATTTATTCGTATTTGATAATGAATGAACTTTGGCCTTGGCGCCAGTCAAGTAATCCTTTTTCCACCATTGAATGCTTTCTGCTTCTTTTGAAAGACCATAAAAAATTAAAACTTTCATTTTTTCTACCTGCTACTGCAGTTCGCCTCAAAACTTCGTTGGCGATTTGCTATTATTTTCATCTTCTTACTCTCCTTGTTCGAGCCCTTCATGTTGATTGATTAATAGCGATTCCGATCGCATCAATTACCGAAGTCATTAGTCCCGTAAGTGTAGTGAATGCTTCTCATCGGTAGGTAGGTAGGTAGGTAGGTAGGTAGGTAGGTAGGTGGTGGTGGTGATTTTCCCCCGCTGGATGGCGAAATCCGGCGCCGATCTACCGTCGACTAACGGGGTTTTCCTAAACAGGTATCTCACCATCCTTTATATTCATCTTGTTTTCTTCCTTTTGTTTTTCTCTTCCTCTTTTTCTTCATTTTATTCCTTTTCACTTCTTCTTCCTCCTCGTATTTCAATGTAATATTTCTAAACATTTCACTGATTCATGATAAGAACCACAACTCATATTCGAGTGTAAATAAACTTGTGTTTCAAGTTCCAATTCAACCAAATTGAGAGAGATAAGCAAATGTAAACTATAATTTTATTCTTTAAAAAGTAGAATTGGAAAGAGTGTCTATTAAGAAAGTAATTTTCTGATAAATTTAAAATTTGTTTTAATGTGTTAGAAAAACTAACCAAAATCCCTGCTGAAAGAATTTCACCATACATTTTTAACTCAACCAAAATAATTAATATGTTAGAGATCAGCTAGATTCATTATTTCATTGAATCTGAATTCGTTGTGAACGACTTACATTATGATCAATTTTGAAAATGAATTTTAAATATAACAGGAAAACGAATACTTTAATATTCTGGCGAGATTTGGTATTTATGTTTTCCTCGAAACATTTCAAGAACCATATCTGGGAGTGGCAAACTGTACCTGCCAGCGCCATCTGTTGCCATCCATGTGAACTCCCATTGCATCTATTGACGGTAGCCCTTCCAAACTAAAGTACTTAATCAAAATGTTCAACAATCAGGCGCTTAAATATAAGGTAATCTATACATTGAAAAAAATATTTCCCGGAGACTGCACAAACCGCTCACGGTAATATACACAAAACATAGTTATAATTTCAAAAAATATATTTCAAAACGACTTTATGAACATTTTATAATGTTCTTGATATTTTGTAATTCCAAAACGATTTTACGATGTTCGGTATTGTCGCTTACCCCAGACCACGTTTCAGCTGTTGATAATTATTTCAACTATATTAACTTTAACATTTTGAGGAGAAGGGCGGATTCTTCAAACGCAATAAACAAGATGAGACTACACACATACTTTTGAGGAGGCAAAGCGGCTACACATTATCATTCTATTCACCTTATGAAACAGTAACCTGTACCTACAGCCTTCACGATAATATTCAACGCCTTTTTCAGCATTCGCAAAATTTATATTTATTTAAATAAAAGCAAGACTAAGACCCACCACCAAATAAAAATATTATTTTATGAAAGACGGTTTTTGAAAGGAAACATATTTTACTAATCTAATTTGGTGCCTCCTGCGTTTTTTTAAGTTAGACATTTTTATTTGGGCTATGCAAGTTCATAACAAAACAACATGTTAAACATAATGCAGTTGCCCGGCCCGTTAATCCTCAGGTACAGAAAATTGCATAAAAATCCATAAATTTACCTATATCCTTTTTAAATCATTCCAAAATAAAGGTTGATTATTATCAATCTATTCAAGAAAGTCGCAACGACTCACTGTTATTTTGGAAATGTGGTATAGTAATTAACAGCATATTACCATTCTAATTACTTTGAAATACCGAAAAAGTAAACAATTTTTCTAGACGTCTTCCAAAATATTTTAGAAGAATACTACTAAAATTTGTGCCAATCAATATTTCTCCTCCAGCGAAATAAAATGAGCTAATGGTCATCTCTGCAGACGCGTTAAAATCCCCAAATGTATTTGAGGTGCTTAAACCTTCAGAAACCACATTTTCGAAGAAAAATTTAGGAATGTTCTGGCAGGATCCGAAATCAATATCCCAATTATCGTAGAGGCGTTGATGAGCGACCAGAAGAGAATCGTGTCTAACATATGGACACGAAGGCATTGATTCCTACATTTAGGATGGAATTTAATTTTAATTCAAAATTTGGCGATGGTTATCGACCTACCAACCTAACGAATTTAACTTCTTCGAGATGAACACATCCTGTAAATGAACAAAACACCAAGGTTTGCTTAGGTGCGTGTCAAAATACCAAATTTTGTGTCTGTTAAAAAGACACAAGAAGAAAAATATTTATTCGAGGTGACGAATCTATTCTCTTCTTAAAGTTAACACTAATTTCTACCTTCTGAATTTTTATTACGAAAAAAAATTGAATCAAATGTCTCGTTTTAGGAGAGTCAAAGACTGTGATATCGTGACAGACGTCAAGGTAGCGGACGAAAGAAGAAAAAACATTGCATACGTGAAAATTCAAAGTTCCTTCTAGATACACGTGATTGAATGAAAGCAATATCCCCTCCCTCCACACTCACATAATCAAATTGAGCCAATGTGCTCCTTTAAATAAAATAATGAAATTCATTTTCCTCGACGAAACATCGTACTTCATGAACAAACAAAACATTACTAAGGTATTAAAACATTCAATTTGTCAAAAATGTACGTGAGAAAAGAGCCAAGGTAAAATATTTGTTTCCTTTGAGCCGAGAGTTTTCCTGTAACGGACGTTACATTTTTGGATGCAACGCCACAACTATGATTTGAGTTGTCAAAATTTGCAGGTGGCGAGAAGAGAAAATGTCTGCTAGACCAAGAATCTACCTCATGAAGAAGAGCGACCCCTGAGGACCTCTATGGAGACCAAGATCCCCCATGAAAATGCACAGAATTTAAAAAAATCTGTAAGTATCTGTAAGTTTAAAACAAAGCAAAACAAGCTAATTTATTTCCTTAATATTATCAAATAACGAAATCTTAAGATATAAAATCGTTAACGTTTCCAAGTTTAAGCTGTAACTATTTCTACTACTTAAGCAAAAAAAAAAAATTAAAAAAGTCGTGTAGATGTAAATTTTCAAACCTATTTAAAACTACATACACAAACTGAAAATTATGTATAAATTAAATAGATTATTATCACAACTAAATTAAAATATAAAACGTTTTCTTCAATTTTTTAATGCCTTCCCCAACTTAAATATTCCCTAAAGCGGCTCTTACCCCAGCATGATAATAACAATTGCCATACTTTATAATTATCGTAACCAAAAAAACAACAAAACTTCACCTCGGAGCGGGCGTTTTGCTTTCAGCGAAGGCAACGCCTGTAGTATGACTATAGCAAGATGGCGGCGACGTGGGCGCGCGGCAGCCGACCTCTTGACCCTGCCCGTCGCGCCGCGCCGCTCCGTGGCCGCGTCGCGTGGGTATCGTCATAAACGCGCGCGCGAGCGAGCGCGAACGAGCGGCGCAAGCGATTAACGTGTTTATTCTGGCGAACAATCTCCCAATTATCTTTGTTTTTCCCCGGCGCGGAGGGGGAGGGAGGACGCGTGGAAAAAGACCTTAAGCAAATTTCCGTCGGAGGCGGAGACGTGCTGGGGGGGGCGGCGGCGGCGTGTGAGGCCGCGATGGGAAGCGCCATCGAGAGTGCGTGCGCGTGGGCGTGGCCGACACCGCGGGCGGGCCGGGAAACAACACGCAGCTTCGTCCCCCTGATGGCGACGACGGAGGGAGGCGGTGACGAAAATGTCAACGGCGAGAAATTGTTTAATTAAATGATTGTTCTTTCTCGGCACGTCAACTGGTATGGCAATTAGTCCCGTTAGTGTAGTGAATGCTTTTTCCTGGAGGTGGAGAGTTTGTCTCCCGCCGCGCCGAAAAACAGAACGCAGCCTCGTCCCTGATGACGACGATGGTGGGGGCGGTGACGCAAATGTCAACGGCGAGAAATTGTTTAATTCATTGATTGTTCTTTCTCGGCACCTCTCAACTGCTATGGCCATTATTCCCGTTAGTAAACAGAATGTTTCCCCCTTGAGGTAGAAGTGTCCGTCTCTCGCCGCGCCGCCCCGTGCCCTGTAGAGACAAACAGTCTCGTCTCCCTGATGACGACGACGATTGTTTGGCTCATTGATTGATTGTTGTTTCTCGGCACGTCAACCGTTATGGCCATTAGTTTCGTTAGAGTAGGGAATATTTTTCCCTTAGAGGTGGCGGTGTTTGTCTCCCGCTGGGTGATGAGAACTGGCGCCATCTTACACGTCAGCTTGCGCGGAATTTCCCCCTACAGGTACTCCCACAGCGGGACACCGCCCAGGCTGGGAAAGACTCTTACGTTCTTGACTGGTCTTCTGACAAGAATGGTAGTGTAGTGCATGTAAGTGTAAGTGTGTGTAAGGGGAGGGATATAAAGAAGGAAGACGAAAGAAAGATCGCACGCGGTCCTTGGCCCGTTTGTTTGGATACCGGTGAAGAGGAGTTGTCGGAGAGTTCGGTAACAAATGATTTTAGGAGCGTTGGAACGTTTCTGAGGTACTTTTTAATTACATTTGCATATAAAAACGACTATATGATTTGGAGTCTATATGAATATTATTGCTCAATCTTTGAATGAAAGGTGTTATTACCAACATTTTTATTTCTTACGCAACTGGCATTTGACGATTTCGCCATTGTCAACACCATCATCATCATCATCATCATCATCATCATAATCATCATCATATCTGCGGTTCGGAAGTCAAAAATTTTATTATATTATGAATTAAATATAATTATTTATAATGACAACACCATTTATTCAAATATGTGGAATGAAAACAAAATATCAATTCACCAATATTAGTCCTTAACTCTTCAGAGTGATTTTAAGAAAGTAAACTACAAAGCACATATAATACTTCTGAAGTACATGGGTTAATTGTTCCGTATCTTCCATTTTAGAAGTCAAAGATAGCAGGACCGTCCAAAATCCTATCTTCTACACTTTACCTTCAGTGTTACTAGAGACAAACAAGAATAAGGGAAATAATCATTTGAAATGTATGCATTGAAGTGGAAGATTATGCATTTGGATGGGCTTGTTCGTGTCGTGGGCGAGGAAGCAATTCCCTACTTTGTACCTGTCGACAATTTTTTTGTTGTTGAAATTTTCGGTAGAATTCTATCAGTCAGCTACTGTCATCGGTAATTTTTCTGCCGTTATCGAGGAATTCTGGAGCTATACCTAAGAAAAGGGTTATGAACTACAAGCACGATCTTTCCTTCCTCATTTTCGTTCCCTCGTTTCCCCTTACACAAACATACATGCACTTTCCAACTACACATTCGCACTACACTACACACATATCGCAGTGCTTCTGACCAGAAGGCTCTAGGGTTCCAGTCCCGATGATGGTAGGATTCTCGACATTGCTTGTCAGATAGGTCGTTATCAGCAGCTGACTGGAGAGAAATTCTAGCGTCCTGTTGTTCTGATCGGTAATTTTCATTTGTTTCTCCGATCAACACCAGGTGAATACCGAAGCAGTACCTTAACAAATGGGTCAAGGACCGCGTGCGATCATTTCTTCCACTTCCTTATCCTTTCCACCTCCTTGCTTTCACACCCTCACACTCACATGCACTACACTACCACACTTGTTGGGAAACCAGTCGGGAGGCTCGAGCGTTACCCCGCTGGCGGGGGAGGAATATTACCTTAGCAGTTGCCACACAGGAAATCACTAATTAATCAATTAACTACACATGTCGGGAGACCAGCTGCGAACTTAACGCTTGCCCCGGCTGGCACGGTGCCCCGCTGGAGGAATGCCTAGAGGAAAAGGATATCTGGAGAGGAAATCCTCGCAAGCAACTCACCTTCTAACTGGGGAAGAACATCACATTTTCGAGGATATAGCATGCACCAACCGCGTGCAACAACATATTGTGATTGCGGTAATCCCAACAAAGATGCACTCTCGGCCCCGTGACTGAGATCGCTAAAGCAGTAGTGCTGTAGTGATCTTGGACCGTGGGGTTGCGGGTTCGAGTCCTGCCTCGGGCATGACTCTATGTGTTCGTACTTTCAACCCCTATCATCACCATATCGTTTCATTCTCGTACCATAACGATACTTCCAATAGTGGTCGCTAATGACCTAGTAGTTGATGCGACCTTAAATAAAAAAAGAAAAAGAAAGAAAATGCACTATTATGATCTTCCGAAATCGATGATTTTCTCCTAAAACAATTGGCTGTTCTGATCCGCAACAAGGGCATGCTTTTCTTTCGCAATTGGAGTAAGTGTCTTGAATATTCTATTCAATTTCTGAACGAACACGTGAATTTTTGGATTAATACACGTACAAGTACCGATTTCTTGAATAAGATGAATGTGGAAGAAAATATGCAACAAAATCCAATGAATGATTGTGGGCAATGTCAAGATAGAAAGTTTTAATGTTCTTCTCTTCTTCTAAAAGAGAAGAGAGCAAAATCATGCCAATTGCCAATCTCAATTTCTTCCATTCCTTGTACAACTACAACTTCTACTTCAACTACAACTACTTCTTAAACTGAATGTACTTTTATTCATTCAGTTTATCTGTATACACTCTGGGATAAAGGTAATGAAAGATTTCGTTAGCTTGGAAAAATGAAGAATAAACAGCGCAGCGGAGAATGCGGGCAGGCCGGGATGTAACACACAGCTTCGTTTTGGTGACGTCGATGGTGATGATGACGCTACAGTAAACGACGTTGCTCTCCCGGAGAGTTCTTTAACCGGAGATTTTCTAGCAAATTTCGTTATTGTGTTTGTACACATTTTCCAGTTTCAGGTAGTCGACCAATCAAACTAGCAGACGCACTAACTGACACACGCTTTTCCAGTAATCGTAACACTATCGCGAGGCACTGTCTAACGACCGCAACTACTGACACTGGTATTCAAAAATACGCTAGTAGTACAGGGGACAGGCGGGTCAGGCCTTTCCGTCATCTTTAATCCGTGGCTTCGATGGAGTATTCTTCTTTCAATATCGAAGACGAAAACTGTGGGCGACTGTTACTTACCTGCAGAAAAGAGGAGAGATGTCAACGATGAGAGAATGAGTAAGGAGGGGGAATTCAAAATGATTTTGATGTGACCAAATTTATTGTCTCTAGCTTCTAAGGAATTATGTGGCGAATTCCGAAAAACATTTTGAGTAACATGAAGGTAAAAATCTGTGATATTCCACAAAAATCACAGAGATTAAATATTTATTTATTTATTTATTTATTTATTTACGTCGACGTATGACGAGCTATGGGGAGAAGTGAATTTTGTGCACGCTTTCATAATTCTGTGGTCTCTATCCTAAACCATATTCTAGTCGAATTTTGAATACAGAAAAGAGAGTTTTTTTTCGAGTTTTGTTGACAAAATATTCGCTCCTATATAATAAAATATATTTTCAAAGGTAAATTAGCTATAAATTCCTGCCCTGAACCCTCATGTTCTTCATAAAAGAATAATACTTTTGGCCGCGATAATATGAATAACTATATTTCCACTGAATTTCAGAAGACGTGCACAAATAATGAAGTTACATTATGTCCAGAAGCAAAAACAAGGGACCATCTCAGCATTTGCTCAAGGATCAGGGAAACTGGACAAAAAACCTGATCGAGATGAGGGCCATCAACCCAGAAACTGTGGTACAATACTTGTTACAGGTTCTTTAGAATTATACAGTCCAAATGATAAATAAATACATTAACTATCATTGTTAAAATTAATTCTACTTTCCTTTTTGATGCTCGGTATAGTCTCGAATTGTATAGAAACAGTTATGCAGCAGAAAAGATTTTACTTGGGACTTAAACTTTTCTATCGAATTTAATCGTTTAATGTCTTCTGGCAAAGTGTTGTAGAGTAATGTACATGAATTGTATGTGAATTTTTTGTAGTGAGCTGTTGATACTGCTACCTGGTGAATATGATTACTACGTCGTGTGTTATACTTATAGACATCGGCGTTTGCTGAAAAATATATTCCCGTCCTTAAGTAAGTCATTTTTGACAAAAACTACGTGATTCGTAAATCAGGAGACAAGGTAATGGTAAAATTCCTAGATTAATAAAGAGTGACTTACAAGAATTCACGTGGGTTGGATTTGCTTATTATTCGTACAATTCTTTTTGTAATCTGAAAGTCTGTGAACTATAAGATGTGTTTCCCCAAAATATTATGCCATATCTCAGGCGGGAGTGAACATTGGCAAAATATACACAACGAGCTGTATGAAGGCTGACGGAATTTGAAAGAATTCTGAACGCAGTAGCATAATGAGCTTAATTTTGTGTTCAATTCATTTAAGTGGGCATTCCATTTGAGGTTTGAATTCAATTGATAGACCTAAAAATTTTGTTACATTAACATCAGTCAATGGCACACCGTTCATTTTCAATGGAGTACAGAATTTTTATTTGATATGGAAAACTGCATCGAAACTGTTTTATTTTCATTTACTTTTAATTTGTTATTACGGAACCAATTTGAAACGTCTGATATTGTACTATTTACGGTTTCTTTGTTGCAAAGAATATTTGTATCATCCGCAAAGAGAACTGTTCTTCCGTTTCGAATCGCTAAGGGCATGTCATTTACGTATAATAGGAAGAGAATAGGGCCTAAAATCGATCCTTGCGGGACTCCTCGTACAATTGGCAAAGAACCGGAAAGGTGTGTACATAAAGTTCCATCATTCCAGTAAGGTATTTCTACTCTCTGAGGTCGTTGTTTAAGGTACGAACATAGCCAATCTAGAGCAATACCACGGATTCCTACGAAGGTAATTTTGAAAGTAAAATGTTATGATCAATGACGTCAAAAGCTTTTGAAAGATCTAAAAATATTCCAATAGTTGTTTCGTTTTGATCCAATGATGAGGCAACATCCTTAAGAAAAGAAAAAATGGCTGTTTCCGTAGATTTTGATTTCCGGAATCCATGTTGGCAATTTGAAAACCCGTCGTGTTTATTGAGAAAGGTTTCCATTCGCACATAAAAAAGTCTGTCTAATATTTTTGAAAAAACTGACAAAAGAGAAATTGGCCGATAATTTTGAACTTCATTTTTGTTGCCTTTTTTGAAGAGCGCTTAATCTTAGCTGTTTTAAAATATCTGGAAAAATTCCGGTGCATAAAGATGCATTAAATATGTGAGTTAACGGGTGTATAATGGCTGGCGCGCACGTCTTTAACAACAATCCGGAAATTCATCTAAACCGGCCGAATATTTATTTTTTAATTTACCGATTATTTTGAGAATTTCATAGGAAGAGGTTTCGGAAACGAACATAGTGTCTAAGACTTTTAGGGAAACGTCAGATGTTGAATTTTGTGGCTGAAAACCCTCAGTGAGATCGACAGCAATTCTCGAAAGTATTGGTTAAAGAGACTAGCCACTGTTGCCGGATCGTTCACATCTCTATCGTTATCTTTTAAAACAACATTCTCTACAAGGTTTCTAGTTGCTTTGGTCGCATTTTTTACTATATCCCACATTGATTTTGTTTTGTTATTGAGTTCAAAATAAGTTCAATACCAACTCATTTCACTTCTCTTACACATAGAGTGAAATATGTGTGCAGAGGAAGGTGCCTAGTAAATTGAAGAACCTGAAGGAAAACGTGAACCCGCTTTTTCCCACAAAATTTTGCCCGACAATATTAAAACTTTACATGATTTCATGTTCATTGTCTTACAAACGATAGTCAGTTTCGCAAACATTTGAAACAATTGTGTCAATTTTCCTCAATTATTAAGGTTTTCTAAACATGTCTTTATTTTCTGCTTTCAACGATTCGTATGGATTGTAAACAATGCCTGAAATCGTAGACCATGAATGCGATTTACATTAAAATCTTTAAATTTCCATCTCAAAAATATTGCACACGTCCTTTCATCTATGGGGTAAAGAGATACATTATAAGGACGTTTTAAGGAGGAACAAAGTTGTTATAAGGAAATGTATTTTTGCATAAAATAAAATTTAAAACTTGTAAAACCGAAATATAAAAGTTTATTTAAAAGTGAAAAAGAAAATTGAACGGCCCACGTATATTTAGTCTTTAAATTCGGAGATGATTTTATTTAACGACAATTTATCAGAGGTAGAAATTTATAATTTATGCTTAGCGTTGCCGAATCAAAAGACTTGAAATTTGTTTGAAATTGTCTCTTACCTATAAGTGTGATTTTAAATTTCGAATTCGGCATTACATTTTTAAATTTGCATATTAAGTTTCTACACTGGGTAATCAGATGTTTACTATCATCCACTTTGTCTAATATTCAATCACTGTTTATTTTTTGATTTCAGAATATTAATGAACGATGGAACACTCTGTAAAAACTAGTTACAAAAACAATTGGCTGATCTGCACAATGCGAAACATTAATACACATTTTCAAAACCGCCTGCTATTCTGCACGGTAAAAGTCTCAAAAATCAAAATGTCAAGGGAAAATATATAACAGCAATTTCGTAATTAACGTTGTATTCGTTGCTACTGGAAACGTCATCTATATCATCATCACTATTTGCAGAAGTGCAATGATTTAATAATTAAACCACGTATATTTCAAGTCTCTCACATGAAAATATATTATTTTAAGATAATTACAGGGTGTAGTCAAAGCAATTTATCCTCGCTCTAATTACACTTTATATGATTTAATTAAAAGTTGCATGTATATTCTTTCTCGAAGCGTTATGAAAAAAACATTAAAAAACTCATCGTTGCTTCGAATTAATTTAACTGTTTCTTTAATACATTATAATGAAACATGACTGTACTAGTTATATCTCCTGCCCTTACTTCATTGCAGAGCAACTAAAAATGCAATTTGATTTATGAAAATTATATGTTTAGAAAATTGTAACATTGTTTAATTCATCAACCGTATGAAGTTGCATGTTCCATGACAGTGTAACAGTGTAACCGGATAGCAGGATGTGGTGTGCGAATTAATGAGTGATCAACGTGATTCACAGAACTGCACATTATCTTCACAAAATTTGTTCTCTGCACCGCTGCACACGTTTTCCCTGTCGTCCGAAGCATTTACGGACAACTCCATAACTTGCAAACAACCTCGTCTGAAACTTCAACCCGTGTACTACATGAATTCTCATGTTTCCCAAGTTCTCATGTATCATTACATTCCCTCAGAATAGAGATATATGTCATTAGTATGCCTACGTGCAAGCCGTTTAGAAATTACTCGCATGAATATTAGTTGATGAATACGGAAACATCTATTTTTAGAAAGTCATTAGTAAAATTGGTTCTTTCAGGGCATGTGTAGCGTGCTTAAAGTTCAATTTTTAGCACTAGTGTTAAAAATGAGACTCACATAAATCTTTCATTCACATAAATCTATAAATGCAATGAAGGAAAATAAATGCTTGCGTTCTATCGCTTCGATTGTCCTTAATGCATCATTAAGTGAATTGCGTAGTTGAATTAAAAGAAAATGAAATATCGTCTACCACTCGCTCTACCGGCCTCGTGTCACAGTCTTTTCTATTCGCAAAATAAAATGTCATTTACCACTCATTTACCACACATGTATCACAAATATTTTATGTAACAATCAAAACTTGCAATGAAAACTGAACGTATGCTCGATGAACACACGTTGTGAACAAATGATATTAATAAAATAAATAAAATAAACATTTTTTTTTGGTTTCTTAGGGTTCAGAAACTTACCCACGGACTTATTTCTGTTATTGATTGCTTTGTTGAGAATTCCTAATTTAACTACATTTTTACATTCAGAGTAATTTACTAATTTCGACTCCCAGACCCTTAATACATAAAAGAAAAGTATCACAAAAAATCAAAATATTAACTATTTGGAGAAACGAACGGAATAATATTCTTTCTTTACTTTCTTTAAATTACTTCCACAAACGTTTAAAAATATGTACTACTCCTGAGTTGCTTATCGTGTCGATGTGTGTCAAAAGCCGAATCTAAAACGTCAGCTCAGAAAGAGGCGTAATTTTTTTCAAAACATCGCTCCCAGGAGTAAAGAACTATAATCACCCCGCCAATCACAACGACATTGAGAAACGCTTACTTCGCGTCCTCCAACTTCCATCGCGCATAAATCAGCGGCTCTCGTGGACTGCATTTGCATCCTGCGTAATCCGCCGACGACGTAGAGTCAGCGACCCCTGCGGCCCGCGCCGTTTCGCGGACGCAAAATCGCATTTACGTGTAAAATAGCGGTCCTTAAGGCAACGCAAATAAAACCACGCTCGGATTAGGCGGCCATCTTGGGTGGACGCAGTGAATCAGGGGTCGGCAAACTACGATCCCTCGGGCCATGGTCGCCCCCACACCGCCCTGCTTAGTGCGGCCCGCGAGGTAAGTATGTGATTTAAAACGTTTAATTCTTTAAACTGTTTATACGCGCTGTAAGAGCTGACAGCCGAATGCTAAAATATTCATTTCATATTTAAAACTCTTCCAAAATGTGCTTCATGTGAGAAAAATATTCCATTGATTTTGTTTGCCGGCGAGTTCATACCTATTTTTGGAAATGGCCATTTGGGTGAAAAGACATTTTCAAGGATGAAATATATAAAACCTCAATAAAAGGTTTAGTTATTGATATATAGAGTATTAACAGATGAACATTTGAAATCATATTCAATATTAGGAAATACTAACTTCGAACTAATTTACCGAAAAAGTGCCTATTAAGTACTTTCATTCATCTCTTGGTCAATCACATTATTACAGTTTTTGTTTATAATAATAATAATAAAAATAAATTATCTTTTAAGACAATTTTCATAAAAACTGGACTTATCTGTACCTCGGAAAAGGGGCTTGCTGTGGATGAGTCGGGAAAAGAGGTATTCAATAGTATTTTAAACAACTATATCCCACTATTTTTACCGCTTGTATTTTTAGTTTTTATTTTGGTATATTTTTAGATTCTTTCCTAAAAATTGATCCACAGAAACTGAAATATTTAGAACTCAGAAACATTTGGACATGTTTTTGAGTATCGATATCTTTGCTTTAGCTATTATCAGAGAGAAATCAATACATTTGAATCGATAATATCGTGGTCTCGACACCAACAATACAATATCGGAAGAACTAGATTACTAGCATACAGTAAATCTATTGCTATATTCTAGAAAGTCTGAAGCCATCTTTTGTTCCCTTTTTGGCACTCCGAAGGACTTTTGTACAATATTGCCACACAGGAAAGAAATATTGTCTTTTAACAGGATTTATTTTCATCGGAACACAAGTAAGACATTATTATAGAAAATAAATGTAAATTATAACATTTATGAATATATTGAAGTGTCAAAAAATTTACTTAGTATTTTGGCATGTTTTCTATTTACAATACTTACAACACAATCCATAGTTGAAACATCGAGATTAGAATTTCAAAATCACAAATATTTTATGTTATTGCTATTGATAATAAGAATAGATATCAAACTATATTGAGCTGCTTGTAAAGAATATAGCAAAACTATCAAAAAAAGACTTCGAATTGTTTTCTGAAACTATACTCCTCGAAGAACAAGCTGGGTTTCGCAAATTACCTGTACAGATGATGTTTTTAGCTTGAAACAGACAATAAAAAAACTAGGAGTACTTAATTTAGAGACACGCCTAGCGTCAATTGATTACGAAAAGGCGTATTCACAGAGTCAATTTGGGGTAATAGGATATCCCGTTTATTTAATTGTAACAAAAAAATTGTGATCGATGCTGATTTGTAACAAAATCAATTCTACAAATCACAATAAATTAAGTATTGAGACATGGTCCATCATTATCACTATTCTAAATACACACAGACGACTTAATACTAGAGAGGAAAGAAACCGCTCTTCCAGAAATAACGTTCACTCGTTATGAATTTATTAATACTACGCTATTTGCTGATGAACAGGTTATTATGTACGATAAGGAAGATATATTGCTATTGGCTTTCCATAGACTATATACGTTACCTGTTAACTAAAATTTTAAAATCTCTAAACCAAAGGCATTCGTAGGAAATGTTCCAACCAGGAAAAAAATCATGATTGACCACAAAATATAAACAAGTATCACACTTCAAATATTTGGGATGTGATATTACATGCAAGGAAGACAAAGACTTAAAACAAATACCTTCCAAAGAATACGTGTGACTATAAGATGATTCTTAAAGGTAAAGAGTACTTTCTTCATTTATATAAATACCGTGCTAGAGTAAGGATACCAACAAGTTAACAGGGGCCTTTTCAATTACTGATTCTTTTAAAATGTCTTTACAATGTCTTAGATTGGAATGAATTTGAATCATTTACAATTAAAAGTCGACAAAGAGTGTTTGACGACTTGAGATTGCCATGATGGTAATGACAATGGTGACCTATTAATCCCAAGGATTGGTGGAATCATTATGTAGACCAGGGAGGAGACTTGGGTCTTTGTGAACTCCCTTTTTCCAGGCAGGTGATTATGATCACAACAAGAGTCTACCTTCTACTGGATGTATGATGATAGTGATCAAGAGGGATGAATAATTATCGATTTTACTGAACAGCTCCCTATCACATAATTCATCGTAGAGCTTACAGCCTCATGTCACATAATTAATCTCTAATGCATACAGCTTCATATTGCGGAATTCACCCCGATGGCTTACAACCTTAGCTACGCCTTGGGAGGCATTTCTAAAATTAAGGCGCTCGGAATTAGATAATGATTAGCCACCCCAAGTGACTCACAGAACAGACAAAGAAAATGTAAATCAGATGATCGACAGGAAAGTACATTTATTGCAATAGACATTTCTGAATACATTACAATATTTTATCACACTTCAAGGCCTATGTTTTTCTTGTTGAGCGAATTGCAGACGGCTCAATTGATTCCTCCTTGTCCAATATTCGAAGGTACAAACTTTGTGTAATAGGGAAAAATAAATTTGAGTTTCAGGATATTCAAATCGGAAGTTGACTGTAATCGAGTTAAGGACAACGAGCAACGGAAATATTGTTTTCCCTTGCACCAGCTATTGTAGAAAACTTGATGAAAAAATCATGAAATAAATTTTAAAGGAATATGAGGAGGATTGAAAGAACCTAAAGAAGTCTGTCAATCAAGACGTTTCGATTCATGCCTAAAAGTTGGATTTGTAGTTCTCATCGCTTCACTACTTTTAGTCCCATAAAATCCCTAAATCACGTTTCTTTTACAATATTTTCAATATATCCTGTAAGGAACAGACTAAAATGCCAATTGATGTCTTGTCAGAGTGTCACCTCTGTAAGTACCTGCGAAAAACGAGTGGTCCTTATAACCTATCATAGACACATTCTCTTAGAAATTTTTGGAATGATTCGTAAGTGGTCAGTTCCCCACAGCAGACCAAGACGGATCAATGACATCACACTTGCTCCGAATGTAGGACCGGAGAGGTCTAACTGTAACGGATGCACACTGGCACACACACACACACACACAAGCAGGATATCCGATTACTATAGATTGGATCTGCCAGTGCAATGTATGCCCATCAGTATCAAGCTTAATCATCTCTATCTCCTCCTTGACAGTCCTCCTCGTCTATCGTTTCCTCTAGGAAAAAAGTGAGCACAACAGCCGATATACAGAAATTGTGCTCACATTATTTTTCAAAATTATTAAAAAACTGTTAATAATTTGAAATGATATGATGAAATGAATTAATGAAATACATAATTTAGGTAACAATATAATTCTACAATATGTCCGCCGAGAGAAGAAACACGAGAAAAGTGGAATCAAAATTAGCAAGAATGCCCCCCCCCCAAAAGAACGATTGCCAGAACAGACTGTGACGGTTCCCACAAAGAAGATGCAGGCGCATAAAAGAGATGGGAAGAGTGCACTTTAGATCAAGAGGGCTATCAAGGGCTATACATTTCGGAAAACAAGAAGTTTTTTTTCTTAAAGCATTTTCACCCTAAATCACATACCCTCTTTACTCAAAGGAGATGTATCACATTCATTAGATGTTAAAGGGGATCCTTGGCTCGGGATTCAACAGAACCAGAAGTCCTTCACACGAAGGAGAAACTATGAACCCAGGCCGGAATTCGAAACTGCAACTCTTTGGGCTGTGGCCATGAACCGGTATGCCCGTTTAAGTTTTCCAGGACATAACAATATAATGAAAGAAAAAATCTTGTTTTTTAAGGTTTGTTCTATTCCCACTAATACGTGTACTTGGCACTTTCAGTGAAAACACGGAGCCTGGCGGTAAAACGCGGCGCCGCAAGCGACAAACGAGTTCCTCGCGCACGCTGTTCCCTGCTCAACGTCATTTTGCTCCGTTTGCGATCGCCTCCGCCGCCCCCCCCATCGCCACTAACTCTTTTCTTGTGTGGTGGTGGCTGCTGTGACGAGGCGGAGGCTGCGGGACAGACGAAGACGATGGCAGCGGTAAGGGTGGGAGCAGTGGTGGGTCCATAGCTGCCGTTTCAACAGCCGTCACTGCTTCCACCTCTAACGCTGCCATCGCCATCGTCTCCGCCTCGCCACCGCCACATCCACCAAGGGGCTCAGAGCATCAACTGACCTGACTGCAGTGCCTCTGACCAGCAGATCCTAGGGTTAGATTCCCGACTATGGCAGGATTTCGGCACTAGTTAAATGGAATTCAGCCACTGTCTGGAGCAGAATTCTAGCGGCCGGCTTCTCTGATTAGTTGTTTTCCATGGTTTCTGCGACCAAAACCAGAAGAATGCCGGAGCAGCACCCTAACAAACGGCTCAAGGATCGTGTGCCATCTTCTCTTTGTCCTATCTCACTCCTTATTTACACGCACAGTTACATGCATTACACTTCCGCATAAGTCAGGAGAGCAGTCGGGAGATGGAGCTTGTTCCGGCTGAGGCGGTGCCCCGCTGACTGGGAGATAACTGGTTGGGGAAATCCCCGCAAGTGACGTGTAGGTCGGCGCCGAATGTCACCATCCAGCGTAGGAAGAACACCGAAACTTCCCGCCTTAAAACATGAATTACACTTACGGAAATAATCACCGTATCAGTTGACGCGCTGGGAAACAAATTATCAATCAATAACAGCCTTTGTCACGCCACTGCAGACACTATTTCAGACACCATCACATTTAACGCGACCACCATTATCACCATCGCCGCCACCACCGCTATTCCTCGCCTGCCTGCCTGCCTCTCATCGCCAGCCTTTGCCTCCATCTTCCCCCGCTTTCGCCTACCCTCCCACCACCTCTACCACAATCACCTTTTAAGCATCCAACGCCACCACCTTTGCCGCCACCTCCCGCTCCTCCACGGGCGCCGCCTCTGTCGGGCGGCGTTTATTGTGGTGACGCAGCTCGTTAACGGCGCAGGAAAATACCTGGAATTCGCGCGCTTTTTCCACGAAAGTGGCAATTACTTCTGGGAAGGATGCCCCGCTTCGCTCCGTCGCGCCGCCACCGCATCCCCCTCCCCCTCCCCCCTCGGCCCAGCAGCCCCAACGGCGCGCGACCGCCGTCGGCGGACGAGTCGGTGGCAGCGAAGCTTCTGTTTCGCTCAAAATGCTCTGTTCCACGACGAAAACAATCCAAGACGTGATTGTGCGTTGGGGACTAAATAATTCCTTAATCTTTTCTCTCGAAACTTACTTTCCAATTTTACATGGAATTCGGGGACCAAACTAACCCACGTAAAGAAAAGAACTGATTGAGCAGGTAAGGGCCGACGCTGCGCTGGTATCCACCTTTTCTTTATGTATTATTCAAAATCTTCCAGATTCGTTCCTATATCAATATCAAAAGCAAAGAAAGCAGTAGAAGAGTATCGAGATATCATGTTTAGCATTGTAGAATATTAACTGAGAAAAGAGAACAATATAAAAATAGCATGATAAGAGAATTTCCTTTGTAAAATACGCTGCACATCTGTGAGAGCCATAAAAACGTTATGCATCTCCTATGTAATTGACAAATACGTAATAAAGCCAGCTTTGAAAAAATTCTAGCACTAGCATAACAAAACGTCGCAATTCATTCAATCAACGAATGATTCAATTGAATGGAACCCAACTTTAACCAAACCAGATTATGAAAAAAGTATGCTAGTCGTAAGTCTGGAAAATTGGGAAGGAAGTTGTGTTTTAAAAATAATGGCAACAAAAATATTCTTTGAAAATTAAGTATCACCTTCCACTTTTATCTGGAAGGGATTACGGTAGTCGGTCTCCAATTTATGCCCTTCTCATGGTTCGTATGTATGACCTCCTCTGGGTCGGTCCCCAATTTTCCTACGGGTTAAACTCTTATTTTCCTTCTGGTCCCCAATTTCAAAACGCCGCGTGATTGCGTAGGCTTCCGCGGCCGGAAGCAGACCCTTATCCTCCTTATAAGGCAACTATCACAGAAGTATAGAACTAGATTGGCAATGCTGCCCCTACAAGTGAAGCCAAGCGATGATGCCAAGTGAAGAAGATACGATGACGACACGCCCAACCCTTGACTTCACTTACACGGGAAATATTTATTAAAGTATATTTTTTGCTTGTCCTTCATTTGTTTGTCAACAGCAATTCTCTTTATTTGATAAAAATAAAAGATCAATTAGTGGTCATTTACTGCAGAAAAAATTCTGTAAATTGTGTTTTAGCAGCTAGAAAATTACGATCTAACTTAATCACGTGACAAGCAACCATGAGTATATACTTTTATTTTCTTCTTTCAACGTACGGAGATGAGAAAAGTGAAGTTCTCAATGCCACTTATTTGTTACTTTGCTCCAAAGGGATTCGTCTTACTGACTTTGCATCATATCAACAACTGTTAGAGAGCTAGTACATCTAATTTTGATTGAACTAAATAAGATAGCTCCAGTTGTTTTCTGCACCGCTCAAAAATATGTAAAATGTCAGGTGTTAACCGCTTAAGGAAATATTAAAATGTGTAAAATTAAACCCATACATAAGACAGTGGTTCACTTTGCTGCAATAATTACTCATAACTCTAAAAAAAGGATGAGGATTCAACTCAACTGCTTTGCACTTATGAACAACGCATCAGAATGGAATGATAGTAACCCGCAGTTTCTTGGCTTCAGTTCTATCCTAGTGTCCATTATAGGCATTGCCAATCTGTATATTATATATCTGTGGCAGTCTCGCTAGCCATTTGGCAGCAGTACACACTGAAGAAGGGCTCTGTTATGTTGGCCGGAACGTCGACTATCACGACATAAGAGGCAGCTCGTCCTGGACAGTCTAAATCATAAAAATCAAGACGTACCGCATGTGGAATAAAGAATATGTCAATAAAACTCGTTTTCTCTGAAACTGTTTCGAAAATAACTGAATTCCGGAAATAAATTGTCTCTTTAATATTCAAGTTGTATTTAATAAATATGCGAGTAGTTGCTAACTAACTGGCCGGTATAATGTTACAATGATTGTTATCAAAAACAGTGTGTTCTAAACGAAGAATAATTACTCATACTGATACTGTGAATTCTTGATATGCAGCTATTCCTATCAATGCTATTCATGTACATTTCTATTCCATTTATCAAACTCTAGAAAATATGCACATGAAATTTGTTTTAGGCATTTTCACTTGATCTTCTCAACAGTAATAGATCTTGCATATTCAGCGTTTCTTAAAAATAAAGCAATTTTTAAATTTTAAGCTATATGAATTCAATACAACACGCTTAAATAATGATTGTTGCAAATATTTGTTGCTACGTTGTTTCACATCAAAATATTTATTCATATGGTCATTATTACTCTACAAATTGCTAATCAATGAAGAACAGTTTTTATTCACATTTCTTTCTATTTTTCTCAAGACCCACGGATGTCTCAATTGGAACGCAGGAGAAAAATATTGGCTTTCGCGCGCGTTGAAATAATTCAGCTAATTTTGGTATTAATTTATTATTTTAACAAATATTTGTTGAAAAAAATAGTTTACTCACCGAAAAAACTTAACATTGGCAATTATTGAAACC
This sequence comes from Acheta domesticus, assembly GCA_031308135.1. Lineage (NCBI taxonomy): Eukaryota > Metazoa > Arthropoda > Insecta > Orthoptera > Gryllidae > Acheta > Acheta domesticus. The sequence goes on from JAHLJT010004567.1 coordinate 182,099,016, forward strand.
TTTGCTTTTCCAAATATAATCATTGATTTTATTAAGTATCGCTGGCGCCAGAAAGTGAATGATATTTGTAATCAATTTATTTAATGTATTCACATCGATGTTATAGCACACCACATTACAATGTGAAGTTGTAAAAATTAATTAAAATGACACATATTTTTACGTTTCAAGATTAGATGATATTGTAATGTTTGTTTCGTTTAGCAATAATATCATTTTGGATGAATTTTAGTATTGTTTCGTATCATTCGTATCATTTTGGTTTTGTTTCGTATCATTTTGGTATTGTTTCGTTCCATTCTGTTTTTCTCTTTTGTTTTCTTGAACATTTGAGTATCAAATAACGAACGGTGTACAGAGAATTCAGGAAGTCTAGACTATAGAATTAAAGGGTACCCCCGGATAAGATGGTAAAAAGTTCCCCCTGAATCAAATGACATACAAACGTACATAACATACAATTAGAGTTAGTAACTACTTGGCTATCCGGAGACGCCTCATCCTAGGAACAGGTGCCGACGAAAAAAATTAAAAGTTGACGAAAAAAATTTAAAAAACACGTTTTTGGCTGTAGAGGGTTGTGGGTGGTGGGACAGGTGCCAAGAAACCTTTCAAAAATATCATTTTTGTGTTAGAGTTATAGTGTAACTATTCGTATGTCATTTGGTTGAGGGGAAATTTCTACCATCTTATCCTTGGGTACCCTTTGGTGATTATATGGTCATGGGTTAGCCTCCAGTGCTCAATAATGAGTACTGTGATGAGAGATGGAGTTCTTCTCTTACCGTCAAACGATGGTTGTTATTTTAAAGTAGTTTCTCTACTTAGATGAAATTTAGTTTGTATGGACTATAACCGTACTGTACCCCAGTTTTATTTTATGACTAAAACTTTTATCACATCAATGTGGGCTGGTGGGGGGGTTGATTCATTAGGGAGAAAATATGCTCACCTTACTGCAGCATCAGTTGTTTCATTACCTGAGATTTTTTCCTGAGAAGGAATTCATTTAAGTTTCCGGTTTTTCTATGAAGTAATTCATGGATTCATTGAAAGGCTGGCCAAGTAAATTTGTATTTTTTTTAATATTGTACTTATTCAGTGACGCTTGAATAAGTAAATGGTAAAGTGTGCCTGCTTGATTTTAGCATATACGTTGGGACAAATTTAATTGAAAATATTGTATACATTTCAAATATTCTAGACATTTTCTATAATTTTGTTTCATTCAAAAAACTACATATCCATTTCCACAGAATGTTTTGATTCCACAAATAAAGAACATTCTACAAAAACTCATTATGAGATGTTACCAAAAACAACAAATCAGAAGTCTTAAAGATTTGATACTAAAACCTTGGAATATATTTTCATCAATCATATAATTTGACTAGAGCACACCATTTAAAGAACATCTATAAAATAAAAGGATAACATTCTTGTTGATATGGGCGGTTCCTTCTGACAACCACTCGAAATAATCACACTATAATTATATGGCTTAAAAATCGAGAAGTTGATAGACTAAAAAATGTTTCGTCAGTCCCCCAAATGTATAATTACTGTCCATCAACCTACAATCATTCTGACAATTGAATTGAATTGAATCTGTCATTTTAAAAAGCGTGTTAGCTACGAGAGCATGAGAAGCTGTTGACCTCTTATCGTATTCAATAGAGAATCTCACCACATGGAATCAAAATATACACACGCGACGATAGTGTGACGAATCGTGTATAAACACGTTTCTTTAATCGCTAACACGCGATTCAAACGTCAAAACTTGTAACATCAAAGGCGTGTATTTCTAAGTAAGAATTATGAAATTTGAAGACGTTAGTAACTTTTATGACGACCCACAAAACATGGGTTCAGACTATACGTTCTGAGGAAATAATTTACTACATATTGGAACAAGATTTATCCATTTTTTATATATTAGATACCCACAATAGAGTTGGTCTGACTTTTGCTGTAACTGTATGGCTTTTTTCCGCTACAACGATACAATAAATTTTTCTACGAAAGTACATAGTAGGAGAGAAAGTAAAAGCTATTCTCAAATCATTTTTCAAAAGCGTTTATTCTATATTGTTCATTAACATTCCAGTGAGTGTGCTGGTGAGGGTTCGAAGAAACGCATTTGGTTGCTTAGATCACAATAGAACTCCAATTTGTTTGCTCTAATAGCCGTTTACAATCTTTGAAACGTTTTGAACCCGTGTTTTCATCTACCATCTACCTTCAGAAAACCGTCAGTCAAATGTCAACTTTCTCTTAATTCACTAAATTTTCACAGAGATATTTATGCACAGGCTTGCATAATTGAGCTCCACGCAATTACTTCAGTAATGTTTTGTTCGAATATGAAACGAATTGGTTTTCTAGTTTATGAGGTTAAAAGCCAAACTGCTTAATAGAGCAGCAATGGCCGACAGCAGGTATGTCATCACAATGTAAATATTTGACCGTCGAAAAAATCGAAATTGGAGTCTTCGCGTACATACATTCGTACTTTATTCTTAAATCATACAGAGCAAGTATTCCTGAGAAAATACAATTATAAGGCAATTTCCACGTGAGTGAAGAGTTTCAGGTGAGGGAAAAAGTAGACGGCAGGTAAACGCTAGGTTTCAAACGTTTTGCCAGACGGCCACTCCATTAAAATATGCGAAGCACTTTTGCGTTCCAGGCGATCACCAATTATCCCTTTTGTATGTTGCACAAGCAGCTGTGCATATGTTCATTACACGCTAAAAGTAATACTACACAAATTGCTTTATAGTGATCTTATAATTTTGTTAAAAAGATGTGATAGTATCGATACGGAATGTCGTGCGGAAAAATATATTGTTACTTCCTTCCCCAGCAAGTCTCTAGGAATAAAGATGAAGTCGTTTAACAAAACATAAAAAATCACAATTTTAAAGAAATAAAAATTGATAGTATCGATGGAATTATTCAATATTTATATGTTACTTACAAAACCAAAGACAGAGTAATGGTGGTAGGAAGGACAGGAAAGATTTAGTAATGGAAGATGGCTCTGTTGTTATGTACTTTCAGACGTAACAGTATTTAGGAAAAAATTTAACAGACCAAGGGAGCACTAAAGGCAAAATTAAACAACGCATTCAGTAGGAAAAATCTGCTTTTTTGGCAATAATGATTCAATAATACGGAATAACAATATTGCTAATAAAGTGAAATTACAATTTATAATGTAATTATGGAAAGCACTTCACTCTACGGTACTGAGTTGTGGGAGATCTCAAAAAATAATAAAAAAAGTTAAATACTGTGAAAATGGCGTTTTGGATACGCAGATGTAGTGTAATGTTAATGGAAAGAATCAGAATTGAAAATGCAAAGCAGAAAATGTGTGTCTTTGCTGGCATAATGGATACAATAAAAGAAGAAAGTTAAAATGGAACGGGCACCTTAGAAGAATGCCGGAGGAAAGATTTCCTCTAAAAACTTTGAGGTGGCAGGTGCCAATGCACAGAAAGAGAGGTAGACCAAGACTTACATGGTATGATGGTGTGCGACACACAATGAGAGATCGTCACATCAAAGAAGAAGATTGGCAAGATAGAAGATGGAAGCTTGGGTGCGAGAGACGCCGCATGGTGTAGTTTCACACGCAGGAGATAAGGACGACGACATACGAAAACATTAATAAAATGCATATTTTGTAAATAATAAATGAGTACATTAAACAAAATTAACAAACACTATGAAGTACATAAATAACAAAACCCTTAAACTTTTATAACAAATCGTTTCTTGGAGAAATAGTTTATAATTTAAAATAAGTGCTTACATTAAAAATTTAAAACTTTAAAATATTCTGTTTATTTTAATTTTTAAATAATATTAAATATTCTCAAAACACACATCAACTGAAGCTATAATTTCCTTGCAAACTCCCACTAGTAAATGCCCCTCATCAACATCTCCCATATAATACAGCAAAATCAAAGAGGCCGGTAAGAAGTCAGGAAAGCGAGGCGCGGCGCATGCAGGGGCTGATCCAGCCGATTATTTTGGAGGGGGTCATGATAGATTTTTTAAGTAATACACATTTGTTATTGTAATGCATTTAATTTTGTAGTGTATATATGATACTATACAATATTATTTTTTAAATAATTACATAATTCTAACATAAATATTCAAATCAATTTTGCCAAGTAAAAGACGGTAACAAACGAAACTCGAGACCTTTTGGCGGCACTAGCTTGTCAGCTAGGTCGAATTCAGTCGCTGTCTGGAGGAGAATTTTAGCGGCCGGCTGCTCTGATCGGTAGTTTTCCGTGGTTTCTCCGATCAACACCAGGCGAATGCCGGAGCAGTACCCTAACAAACGGGCCACGGACCGCGCGCGATCTTTCCTTCCTCTTCCTTCCTTCACTCCTTACACACACACTAACACGCACCACACTACCACACATGCCGAGAGACTGGTCGGGAGCTTACAGCTTGTCCCGGCAGGGGCGGAGCCCCGCTGGTGGGAGATACCTGGTTGAGGGGAAAACCCTGCTAGTCGACGGTAGGTCGGCGCCAGTTCTCGTCATCCGGCGGGGAAAAAGAATATCGCCACCTCCCGAGAAAAAACACATGCTACACTTACGGGACTAATGACCGAAGTAGTTGACGCGCCCGGAAACACGAATCAATCAATCGATGGAGACCTTTTCGGTGGGGTGGCATAGCCCCCTTGATCGCGGGCCCGGATCCGCCACTGAGTGTATGGAGCAAAGATTTTGAAATATAGTGTGTATGGACTCGGGCGGAGTCCCCTTGCGGCAGGGACATGACGCGGCCCAGCCCTGCCCGGCCCGGCGCGGTGGCCATCGCCAGCGGCGCGCGGGAGGAAGCTGCGGGGAGGGGGGAGAAGGCTAGAGGGGGGGACGGGTGCAGGGAGGGGAGGGGAGGGAGGGCGGCCGCCTCATTAGGGCGATGCGGCCGCCCATCCATCTCGCGGCGGCGCCCGCGGGCGCGCGGACAGCCGCCCAATTAAGCCGCGCGGGCAATCAGCGCGTGTCGCCTCGCGGGGGCAACGCGCCGGGCAAATGACAGGTTGGCCGCGTCGCCGCCACGCCACGGCCGCTCCGCTGGCACTGCGCGCCCGCTGCCGTCGCCGCCATTGTCACCGGCACCGCTCGCACTGCAGCCGACCCCGCCGCCATCGCCCACGCCACGACGTATGAGGGTGGCTCAGGGCATCAACTGATGTCACTGCAGTGCCTCGGAACGGGAGGTCCTGGAGTTTGAGTCCCGACGGTGGCAGAATTTACGACACAAGCTAGAGAGCTAGTCGAATTCAGTCGCTGTTTGGAGGACAATTCTAGCGACCGGCTGCTCTGATCGCCAGTTTTCCGTGGTTTAGCCGAAGTGAATGACGGAGCAGTACCAACAAATGGGCCACAGACCCACTAACTACCACACTTCTGGGGGGACCAGTCGAGAGCTTAGAGATTGTCCCGGCTGGGGCGGTGTCACGCTCGTAGGAGATAGCTGGTTGGAGAAATTCCCTGCAAGCCGACGTCAGTCGGAGTCAGTCTCCGCCGTACAAAATGTACTACACGTACGCGACTAATGACTTTTGATGTTGACACGTCCGGAGTCACCAATCAATCAACCAAAACGTATGGTTGAACGAAATACTGGTGCCGTCCCACCACCTGCTAATCACCTTTTACACTCCAGTAGCTAACCCCACCGCCGCCACCATCGCTGCCAACGCCTCCGACGCCGCCAACTCCTCCAGCACCTCGTGAGTCCCCAGCGCCACCGCTACCTCCGATGACACCAGGATCGACACCCCTACCACCTTAGAATAACGGTCGCGGTCCGAGTACGATTCTTCCTTCTCCGTAGACCGCGGGTCCCCATCGGAGTCAGCATCGACCTCCTGGGAGACTGAAATTTTTAAAAAGGTTGTTGATGGTCAAACTGACAAGAGGATCTATATATAAGTTAATATGAATGTGTGACTGATCAGTATAATCAATATTCTATTGAGTATAAAAAAACTTAAAGAACTTCACAATTATTGTGAAGTTCAAACAAACACATAGTTGTTAATGCCTTATTTTACAGAAGATTTTAAGAAGGTATTATCTCGGGCGACGAAACAGGCGACTTGAATTGAGCTCAGAGGCGTCATTTAGGCTTGAGGATCTTTTAAATGCAAATAAATCTACTAACATAGGACAGCCGGCTTTACTTCCCCTCCGAAGGAAGGCGTACGAAGGATTTTTTCGCCCTTAAAAATCCACAGCTTCGATCGGGTTTGATCCCGCGAACATGGGTATGACAGTCCGGTACGCTAACCGTTACACCATCGAATCCGCACACATAACAATGAAGTAAAAATTTGCTCCTTTTCTTTTGTATCCACATCCGTAGGAGTTACGATGTTTAAAAAAAAACTCAAGAACTAATAACTATCGCACATTTACGATATTCAATTGCGCAAGAAATACTGTCTGCTACGTGCGCTGGAGATATGTTAAGCCCAGTTCTTAAACAACAGTCAACATTTTGATACCTTTGCACTGCAACGAAGATTAGAAAGCTATTTAAAAGCAGAAGCGTCTTCAACGATTGAAAAACGAAAAATATACAAGAATATTGGTGTACAATATTGTTATATTAAAGGCATCTATTTGCAATTCTTTGGTTTATGATTATAGATAATGTACGGTATATTAAAGGGAACACGTATGGGAGTCGATGAAGTAAACAATTTTCTTAAAAGGCGTCGATGAAAAAAAAAGATTGGTAGACCCTGCTATAGACTGAAGGCCGATCACCTATCCGCGTATGTCCCACTGGTCTAGAAAATCTCCGACAAGCGTGGGAGTTACAAATCACATTGAATCCCTAGAGGAACTCTGTGACTCATGTGGAATACAGGAATAAAAAAGAAAACTGTCTGACGGAAGGGACGGGATATATTGAAAAAAAAGACGAGCATTGTGGTATGTGCCTTTCTTAAGCGATAGTGGTGATTGTAATGTTAACCGTGACAAAGAAATATTTTGGAAAAGATAGGAATCTTCACAATTTCAGCAAACAAAACTAATAATCCATCCAGTAGTTCATGAGTATCGGTCCATTAATGAATATGTTATATCAAACTGATGCAAACTGATATTGGATGGATTCTACTATAGATGGTCATGAAATACAGCAGAAAAACTAATAATATTATTCAATATTCCATACTTTTTATATCAGTACTTCCAAAACGCAATTTTGTAAACGTAATAGTCATTCAAAATTAAAGTAAATCTCAAGTAGCCATAGAATATCCATTTCCAAAAGTTAATTATATTGTAAAATATGTATCACTATTGGAAGACAAAATTATTCTCCAATAAAAAATAAAGCACAATATTTTTTTCATAAGTTGATTGTCTGCATCCCTTTAGCCATTGGCAACAGTGCGGTCAGAAAATTGTCGGGTGAGCGAATACTATAGCGGCGAATGGGATGATATCACAAAACACACACACTCACACACACACACACACACACACACACACACACACACACACACACACATACACACTGTGTATGAAGAGATGTCAGTTGTGGGCGCTGGTAGCCACAAGAAATTGGAATTTTTATTCTAGGCCGACGCTTTTGTTAAATACAGTGAAACTTTCGTAATAGCTGCGGGTCCAGAGTGTATCGGAGTCCAGATTATGGCGGGAGAGTCAATTTCAGTTCAGACCCCGTAATAAATTCGTTCAGATTATTATTTATTTCTTTATTAGGGTTTAAGGGCCCTTCAGCAGCTATAGTCATCGAGGCCTATTAGTGGTGATATAATGCGTAGATTATTAATGGTATCTAAAATGGTATTAAGGCGAATGGGGCAAGGGAGGTATGAGAGGCCGAGGAAACAGGAGAACCTCATGAAAATCTGCCGTAAGTTCACTTTCTCCATCCTTGCTCACAAATTCCACATTCCAATGCCGAATGGACCGGCCAGGAATCGAAACCAGGCCTCAGCGGTGAAAAGTGTATGCATGTGAAGGTGTAATTTTTACGCTTCGAGACCAATTTTTTTTTGTTTACAATACATTATGTGTAAGTTAAAAAAAATTGGGGACAAGGAATCTAACCCCGAATCTAGATCTATCACCCCTTTATTTCTCTAGTCCTTCCCTGTACGCTTAAATGAAGAAACCGACAAGAATTATGACAATCGATTTTCCTTGTCGAGAGGAATCGTGTGAGCTAATGATCACCTCTGTAAGTCACCGACAACGCTTTTTAATTAACAAACAAAAACGACAATTTTTAGACATTTCTAAGAATTTTCTGACTGGAGACGCAAAAGATAATCAGTTCTTCATCAGTAGATCAACAAGCGTCAAATGACAACTAATTTGCTTGATTGGTGTACCGGAAGTGGTTTAACGGATGTGGGTGACGGATGGACAGATGCAAGTTAGTCGATAAATGAGTGCGTGCAATGTCTGACACATTGAACACGTCTCTGACTGCTTCAGAACAGTGCTGATGACCATTCTATCAGAAACACACAATTTTGGATGGTTATGGCTCACGATCTTGTGCTATCTGAAATAATTAGGACTGCTCTTGTCGATCATGGTCTGCGTATAATTAACTGCAATCAGCAGCCTAGCTTGCGTGTGCAAGCAGTTTACTGAGCATGGTTCCTTGTTCTCTCGCCGTATTCGCAGCCTTGAGAAACTTGTTTTAAAATAAAAAATACCATGATACTGAAAATTAATTTATCAAATTCATACAATAATAATAATAATAATAATAATAATAATAATAATAATAATAATAATAATAATAAACCGACACCGTGGCACAGATGGTTGCGGCAGCCGTCTCCTGAGCCGAGGAGGCTGCAGGTTCGAATCCTGCGTGAGCATAGTCGTATTTGTGATTGTTCCTTCGCCCCTCATCATCATCATTCTACCACTTCATAATTCATAACAATAAGAACCTTGTCTTGCCAAGGGATACAGCCGAAGAAAGCTGATCCCCATAATGACACACCTCTCCGGGTAAATATGACTAGGCCTCAGAAGATGTGCGGCGTGAACATAACTGGCCGATACGCATATAATAATAATAATAATAGTAATAATAATCCTAACTTCAGCGACATAGAAATATAAACAAACAAAATATTTCATTGACACGCTTGCATATGTAAGGAATTACTTTTTTCGTCTTCTCGTAGATTAGATAGTCTGACCCATTTCTTCCGTGCTAGGAATAATACCTGTTCACCATTTCTCACCCCCAGGACGCGGACCCAGTGGGATCCTCTATGACAAAAGAATATACTGGTAATAATTAAGGGTTTGCATGTTACCCATTTGCGTAACAGACATAAACATGGCCCTCCTCTTCCCTGAAGCCGCATCACCGCCATCGTGCAGAGTGCGGCGGGATGGACGGACAGCCAACGGCGGGCGGGCGGACGGCGCCACGCCCATTGCGTAGGACGCGATGTTAGGTCGCGGGGACAGCACTGACAGCCGCCGTGACAGATTCTAAGAGCGCAGAGATTCATATTTAAAAATGTATGGAATATCATTTCCTAAGTGTATTCTTGGCTGTCCGGGAGAAGCCGCGTCCCAGGCACGAACAGCAATGTTTCGGCCGTCGTGGTGCGACCTTCCTCAGGGAGACATGCAAAAAGGGCATTGCGCTCTGAAGAAGGGCGTAGCATAAAGGCGGCTCCACACATTCGCGATTCGGCGAACAGCGAGCGACCGCTTGCCAAATCCCGAGTAGTGGGATTGGTCGCTTGCTATTTGCCGAATGAAGAGCATTCGGCGCTCGGCCTACCCGCCGGGTGTCAGGTCTTTTCGGACACATCAAAGGGAGCGGACATTCGCCGAACACATCACCTAGTTGGGATCGGGCGAGCAGTAGCTCGCTGCTCGGCGAATGCCGAATGCTTTGGAGCCGACTTAACGGTTGAAACGTTTGCATCTGTGCATAGGACCCGGCTTTTCCCAGACAGCCAAGTATATAGTGACTCCGGTCGCGGACGTCTAGGCCTTCAGCTGCTAGCACTTCAGCAGCTTCGGCTGCAGATTGCACCGAGTACCATTCATCTCTAACCCTTTGTGTTAGAGAATGCACTATGGCAAATATGGTGTACAATTTTTTAAAAGTCTGTTCTTTCATGAACGAGATACATAGACTATCGCAAGAGAGTATTCCCGCAGCTTTTCTCCTGCATATCGAATTTTAGTCGCGGTTCGGATATCTTCTAGATTAATGTGAAGACGAGCATCTGACGTTCGGACTTCCCCAAGGTTCCCCCCTTTTCACCCACCCTTTTCAACCTATACAAATCTGATATACCTACCTCTCCCTACACACATATTGCACAATTTGCTGATGATACTGCCATCATCATGTCTCACCATTCACTAAGTCACATTTGCAATAAAATTCAAATGCATCTGAAAAACATAGAAGATTGGTCTCTAAAATAGAAAATCAAGCTTAATCCGTCAAATTCAACAGCCAAAATATTCTCTCTCAGAACATTCGCCACACCTACCCCACTCAAATTAACAACAACACAATTCCCTGAACCCCGTACAACCAAACTGTTAAATACTTAGGACCAAACTTCGATACAAGATTAACCTGGAAATCTCACATAGCAACGAAAATTCAACAAACCAAAATCAAATTAATTCAACTAAAACCACTACTGAAATCACAAAAGCAGTCTCTCCTTAAACAATGCCATCGCCCTGTATAAGACAATAATCAGACCTCTAATGCTGTATACTTGCCCCATCTGGACGAACGCTTCACAGACAAACATCAATAAAATCCAAATAATGCAACAAACAATAAATAAACAAATAATAAAACAAATTTTAAGATTAGCCACTCACGCCCCATGGTTCATTTCAAATGATCAACTATACAGAGAATTACATTTACCAACCATCAATCATCACATCGCTCATCTCTCTAACAATTTCTACTCAAATATATCCTCAATAAATCAAATAGCACACCACAACCTAGCCACACTCAACGAATTTCCGACCCTGAATCCGCAATAGACATCCTCTACACACCTTCCTCAATATCTTCTCAGATGTAAGCTAAGCGTAGGTGCTCAATGAGTTTCCTTAGCCAATTATGTAGTTAGATTAGAAATAGTTTTTTAGGTTAGGTTAAATGTAAGGCAGAAGAATTACATGTGAAAAAGTAATATTACTGAACCATGTATTTTCATTCAAGTAACAAAATAAAATAAAAAAAAAATAAAATCTGACACTCGGGATTTAGATCATTGCTCAATAGTAATGGCGGTGATGAGGAAATTTGAGAGGAAGGACGACGCTTGGTCCCTCCGATCGTTCTTTGAACACTCGATCTTTAAATTCTGGTTTTTCGAACTTGCTTTGGTATCTACCTGAAATTGATTAAAGAAAACTATAAAACTTACTAGTCAGAGCGGCCGGCCTCTAGCGTTCTCGTGCAGGGAGTGACCGGCGTCGATTCAAAAGCTTTTGTTGGTGTCGAAAGTAAATCTCTAGAATCAAACATGGGATCTCCCGGTCCGGAAGCTTCAGTTGTTAACTCGTAATAACACATTAAAATGTGCAGCCATGTATAGAATGTATAAAATAAATATATAAATAAATAATATTTTTGTATGTCAATCCAGATAAGAAAATGTTTCAAACATGCATAGTCCGAAAATTACTCGAATGATTGTATCTAACACATACTCTTCTTTTCAATATCGCTCTTTCCCTTTATTCATTTGTAAGAGGAAATTATACAAGTTAACTATTTTTACAAGCAGCACTGTAAGATTCAAAATGAATGACCTGTTATTCGTTAAATATGGATATGTCATATCAATTGTGTCAGGAAACACTTTCTTCATTTAAAATTTTTCTTTTACTTGTCTCCTCAAATAAAAATAGTCGGTAAAAAAATAAAAATTATTGACCATAGATTACAAACAAAATAAGTATATACAGATTACTAAGAACTAGAAGAATAGTACGCAAAATTATTCTCTTTGTTGAAAACAGCTCGAAATTTCAAAACTGCTTCAATTTGAAGTAACAATATTTCGTCTCAATTAGGAAACTGTTGTAAGTCAATAACAATTTCACAATTAATTCCAAAACTGTGATGATCTCGGAGAAATACGTTATAATACTTCTTTGTTACCCCAGCGTCGCTGGTCACGAAGGCACTGCTAAAGACAATTTCAGAAAAACAATTGAAATTAAACACTAGACACTTCTTTCAATTTCATTTTCACAATTTTTCAAAAATTCCGTAATTGGAATTGCATAATTTGCGGAAATTTTTTCCGGTTTATATAGTTATCGAGGTTTTACTATCAATAAACGTAACACGGTAATGTAACGGTTGCTCAAAGGGAGTTGTGACTACCATTAAAAATGCACAGGATTTCAAACATTATTACATCATTTATAATACGCCCCAAAATGATTTTTTAAATAACATTGAAAATGACCATTTTAATCATATTTTAAACATTGCTTCCGTGTTCAAACCATGAATTTCCTATTCGTATTTCGAATGAAAAAAATGGTACCAGCAGAAATTATAAAATTATCTTTAGAAATACAGATATAACTAAGAATAAATTCAATTAAAACGTTTCTTTTAATTGTTGCAAATGCTCTTAAATACTTTCTGAAGCTACCCTTGTGACAACATGAGGCACAGGTGTCGGGTAGGCGGCGACGATGGTCGAAACGGATGACGTTCACGCCGGGGGCGGCGACATATAAAACGGGCAGCTGAATACGGTGGGAGTGGCGGAGGCAGTAGCAGGGGGTCCCGTTAGCGGTGACGTAGGTATTGGAGGGGAGGAGGGACTAGAAGAGGCAGACGACAGAGGCCAATGACGAAGGCGGCGATAACGAAAGCGCGGCAAATGACCTGCCTGTAACGTTGTCGTTTTGGGGCGAAGGTGGTGGTAGTAAAGTTGAGAGGAAATGTTCAATATGGTGGTCATTATTTCGCAAGGTTAAAGTTTCTTGGAATCTCCCTCTACAGTGTATGTGTATATTTGGCGTTTTAGAGTCGTATTAATCTGGAGTTTTCCAGCTAGCGGTGTTACCAGGCCTGGGTCCCGTTTTCACTTAATATCCACGCCTGGAGTTAAGGGAGACGTATTCCCTTCACCGTATCCCTGCCTTATAAAGCCAAAAAAAAATTAAAAAAAATAGTTTTCTCTGTTCTGAAGGAACGCTTTTGGAATGGAGAAGTGACGCTCCATTTTCCTGTACCAAATCCCTACAATTTGATCTAAGAGCCACTGGAAGGATCTACAACAACCCAACACCTTCTCGCCAAGACCTAAACCTATACTTACGAAACCAAGTTTTTTCAAAAGTTAAGTTAGTGTTTAATGTTTGGGTTGCAAAAACAAACGCGCGGAAATAGGGGCTATGCGTTGCGCCTTTCGAAACTAGCGCTATACTCAAGCAACTACATCTTCCAAATTGTATACACTTATTCACTTATTAATAAAACGGCTACATTTCTTTAGCCTTTTTACTTTTTTGCATACTACTTACGCACTATAGAGAACGTTATGTGTAAAGTGGCAAAAAATGACTATTTATTGGCAGAAAAAAGTATTGTAAGACGATAATACCGAAAAAGTTAATAATTTTTAGTAAATTACTTCCCCTAACGCTGTAGTCAGAATCCAAGTTTTGTGTCCTTGATTCCGAAAGGTTGGTTTACGGTAAACGCCTGTCCATTTGTCCGACCGCCAGTGAACAGTACCACTAGCTAAACCGTAATCGCGTTTTTCACCAAAATTGATACTCCCCATTCTATATGAATGATGTCAAGTCCCCTTGTATTTACAACGTATATTTGATTTTTGGAAGTGCTTTAGATAACGCGCCAACTACATTTTCATTTTTCTTTAAATGGCTTCATATTTTTGCTTAATTTTTTCTCGGAAGAAAGCAAAGTACACTTACATAAATTGCGCAAGTACGATTTTTTTTGGATTCTCTCAATTTTTGAAAATCGCAAAAACTTATTTATTTTTGACGTTTTAAAACTGTCTGAAAATAAGATCAAGTACATTTTGTTTTTCAAAATATGAATAGTTGAGTGTAATATTGCGTGAAATAAAGGCTATTTAAAATACTTAAAAAACCGTTGCATTTTGTCTTAAAACTTTGAGTGGATAGTGACATAGTTTTTCAATTTTTCAAATTTATGCAAATGAATTATTCAATAATATTTCCTAACCAATACAAATTATGCGAGAAAACGCGTGCTGTAGCAGCACTACTGTTTCTTTACCAACATTATTTTACATATTACATTATTTTGTGTCCATTTTTAAACAAATTCTAAATATAAAATGTTCACCGTTAATGGAGCTTTGTAGGTGCACAGCAGGAGCAGCATGATGGTGTCGGTTGAAACTGTTGTGACATCTCTTTGACAACTGGTAGCGTCTCGGGCGGAGGCTACAGCTGTGTAGGGAGCGACACTCGTGCCTCCGTCCTCAGGTGTTTTCCAGATCGATGGCCTCCTGGAGGAAGTGAGCACTCGCACAGGGAATCTGACAAGCGAATGATTCCGAAGATGCAAACTCTACCTTCGTGCCATCGTCCAAGCGAGAATGTCAGTTTTCATGTCACGATAAATTTACGTTTATAAATATCCAAGCGGTCGAAGATTTCCATCGGGTGAGAAGTCTGAGGGCCCCAAATGATGTCACTGCAGTGACTCTGACCGGAGATTCAAAGGTCAGCCGATGACGGATTTTTCGAATTCAGTCGCTATCTGGAGAAGAAAGCTCTAGCTATCAGCTGCCCTGATTTGTATATTGTTTTCCGCGAGTTTTCCGGTTAGGCCAGGTAAATGCCGGAGCTGTACTCTAAAACACCACGGATTGCGCGCGATCTTCTGTTCATCAATTTCTCGTCCTCTCCCTTTATACTTGCGAGTCTTAGCTGGGGCAGTACCCCGCTGGCGGACAACCTGGAGGATGGAAAAATAGCCGACGTGTAAGTTGGCGACAGATATCACATTCTGGCCATCTCCTGAAATATTAAACTCACTACACTTACGAGACTAATGACTGTAACAGTTGATGCGCCCTGAAATATGAATCCATCAACCCACGTATCCCAGATAATTTGAATAATCAATACGTCAATGTTTTTAAGTAAATACAGAATTAGGCAGGAATTAAAAAAAAATATTTATAAAGTTTTCTAGATTAAAAATTATTGAGTGAAACATTCATCCCTCTTCCTTTTCCGAGGGCTTTTCCACCTTCAGGGGATATCGATTGCGACTATTGGCGCCGGAGACACTTATTAACTTTTACACTAGACACACTCGCGGGCTCTTCAGTTTTGTGGTCAGCAGACGTCACAAGGTCTTCCGCGACAACACACATACATGCGAGACAAGAGACAAACAACCGTGCTTACTCGCGCCTCTGGCCCTTCAGACCGAGGCGCCTTCAGACTGAGTCGGCCCACGCTTTAGTCACCTCGGCCATCCAGGAAGGGAATATCTCTCGAAACTGTTTCATATAAATAGGTGAACACTGCATGCCGTACGATGTTTATAAATAGTTTCAAAGCCTATTTGTTTTGTTGTTTTATTCCTTTTTACTTCATTATTCACTTAATAACATAAAATAACTTGACTCTGCTGAAATAAAATAACTTAATTTGATTTAACTGCATTTTAAAGAACATTAAGTTTGAAAAGATTTCATTTCGGTGAAATCGAGTTTACATTTCGACTGTTTTTGAACTCTGCCAGATCCTTCATTACTATGATGATGGTTATTATTATTATTATTATTGATAATCGCATGCTATAGTTTGCTATCGCATGCTACGTTCGAGATTTCGCTTCTTCAATAATACTTTTGTGACAGATCTTTGTACGTCTGCCTTAAAGCTCTGGTACGTCTTACAAGCTACTTTCCATATGCGATATACACTATTCATATAAATTTTAATTGTGTACGAACAAAGGAGGAAATATTACTTGGAAAATCAAGTTATCTAGACTCTAATTCCTTCAAAAAATGAAGCCAATGAGCGCAGTAACTGTTATAGCAGACCGATGTGAGAAAACGCATAAAAAAATTATTTATCTACAAATAAGGTGCATGACGGTCTGTTCTTCGCATGCCTGAGATCATTAACGTTAACGGCAATATAGAAAGAGTGTAATCCTCTCATAAGCCCCCGGCTCAGCTAAATTATAAAAGGATAAATGTCATATTTTGTCAAATCCCGCTGAAGGAATAGTTACAAGAAGCGACGTGCTACTCTAAGTAAAACAAAAAGTATAGTGCAGAATGCAACCATGCTTAAAAGTTTTGAGGATTTCCATTTTTTGAAAAGGTTAAATGTAATATGTAACACACCAATAAATTTTTGATAGAAGCAATATTTAATATTAGATAAGTAATTTGTGTCAATGATGGAGAATAACTATTCATTCAAACATCAATTATTCCGATAAACTCTTTAAGCTCTTGAAAGCAATCACGAGCATCACATGCTATTTTAGCATCTCTAGTTGTAAATTAGAGAGCTCAAGTTCAGGGCATTCCGTTACGAGGTTTTACCAATTATTTATAACCAATAATTAAAGGATTTTTAATTTCCTCCGCCAATTTCATTAAATAAGAAATGGTTAATTATAGGAATTAGAAATTGGGTTAATTATATCGTTTTTTTCTTAAAATATTACTCCACTTCAAAAGTATAATCACATATAAATTTAAAATGAAATTAATTCAATAATTCTGTGTAAAATACACTGCACAGGTGTAGATGTAAAATAAAACTTGTTATTATGACAATGATGAGTCAAGAAGTAAATTGTATGAAATAAAGTTGCTGGTAATGCAGTTTGGAAATATAAAATAGGTATTAACTCTGAATGTTTAATTATTACTTCAGCAATTTAACTTAACAATTGTGTAAAACAACGCCTAGAACACGTGAAAGTAACAAGTTCTGAATGTTCGCAAATGAAGAAAAGTGTCATTGTTGTTGTTACTATTATTATTATTATAGTAATAATCTAGTAACTGCAATTAAAGATGTTTTATTACCAAAGGAAATGAAACAAACTACCTACCAAGTTGGTTTTATGTCTCGCCTCTCAAAGCTTAGCAACATTGCCACCATCCGGCAACAATGAGCATCACGTGCTGTTTTAACATCTCTAGTATTAATTGGTTCTGCGTTCGACATCAATTAGTAGGTAAAAGCTTTACTTCAATAATTATCTGAATATAGGTACCCTTGATCAGGGTACCTCATAGTGTGGTACACGTGTTTCCCCGAATACGACTATTATGTTATGGTTTTGGTATAACTGATACTACTATTGTAAACGGTTATGCTTATTCCAATAGAGGCTAAACTTGGTGTTTTACGTAACATTCTCACGAACAGAAAATGTTTTTCTATGAGTGTCCCAAAGAACTGTGATGGTTTATATTTTTCCATTCAATGAATTAAACTCATGCGGAGAAAAATAGAAACATCTATTTCTTTTCTTTTCTGAGGATTATGATTCCACGGCACACACCGTAGATTTGAAATATGAGAACTTTCTGATTTAAGCGCTTCCAGTTTTAAAATGAAGAGAAACATTTATTTACAAGAATAATAACAACGGCAAAAAACTTTATAGAACAATTGTCACTAAAGAATACAATACCAAAAGTCCTTTCAACACGTCCACACTCCGTCTGCACTCCAAGATGACAAACTTTCGTCAGTACTCTGAGACGTACGTACCTCTTTTCTGGTTGTTGATTTTCGTTCTTTGTAGAACCTTCACAGTCTCCATAGTATCTGAATCATTGCCAATTTGTATTTTAGCCCCAAGTAGGTCGTGAATATAAACGCATTCTTGATTTAAAATATGTACTGAATCTTGACTCGCTACGCTACCGATTCAATACTTTGCTTGTGTTAGTTTTTTTGAGTTTGATTATGAAGTTGTCCATGTTTTTGTAATTATTTACTACGTAAATTTATGAGAATATCCCTTAAAAATTTAGTCATATAAAATTTAAAACCGGACATTTAACAATATTTCAGAGCGGGTTCATTAACGTTTAAGTCTTGTTTGAGGGATATACTCTACAAAAAAGTTTCAGTACCTCTCATCTAAGGAATCTTCAGACTTCTTTGCAAAGTATGTCCTTCCCAGTTTCACCAAAATGGTCGTACCACATTTGCGCTGAAATCCCGGACATAGAAGCAATTGCACATGTGGAGCACAAGGAAAGACGCACACGGAGTCAGTGACCGTGAAAGAAGTCTGAAACTGATCATGAGTCAACTGGAGTGGTCTTACCACTTCACCTTCACATTGATCCGAGATATAGCAAGAAGTCTACTTGATTTATTGATCGAAACAGCACAATCGGTGCACTGATAGCAAAGTATCATGAAATTGGTGGTAGAGAATAATGGAAGGGAACTGGAAATAAATTCCAGGGTAGCACTATATTTTATGCGTTTTAAACTAAATTTATAAAATACGCGTAATTTATTTTAAAAAGATAACTAAATTAAAATTTCCGCGGCGTACTAAACAAATTTCTACAAGTATTAGTACTCTGTTATTCGTTGAAATATGTATACATTTATGATAAAATATTTAAAACACTGTCTTGGTAACGTACAATTTACTTAATTAAGCACTATTCGTTTTTTATTGAGTAGGTAAATTCATTAAAATTTGCAAAATATGAATTAGGATGTTTACGTAAAAGCTTATAAACATTACATAATCAGAGTATATTTAAGAAAATAAGTGATTTACCAAATTACTTTTTATGGTTGCTGCTGCTGTTGTCGTCGGCTCTCCTGCTGATGGTGTCCGTGAACTGGAACTGATTTATCGAAACTAAGTAATAATCTTTTCCGCTTTTGGGCTTGAATGTTTATGGAGTATTTATCCTTGGGTTAGTGAAGATTAGAAGCGTTAAATATTTGTTTCCTTGGTATTAGACAATGAATTCAATAGACATTTTTTAAAATATCTTGTTTCACGCGCAATTTAAGAAAAACTAGATATTAAGAGATCTGAAAATTCAACTCAATGTCTTCAAAACTTAGTTACATGACGCTTCTGGAAACATCAAAACATTTTTCATTCACAATTATTTTGCACATTCACTTTAACAGACCAATTAGATACTATATACGTATCCAAATTACACCTTCGTCGTTCGATAGAGTTGCAACCCTTTGGGAAGCACTAGCCGCCACTGCTCCTGAATCCCATTCCTAGGAGTTGCATTATTCCCGTACTTTATTCAACAACTAAATCAGTGTGCTCCCGAGGTCACTTCCTACTTATGGAGTAGTTATGGTAATACTTTTGTAGTAGTTTCATTCAGATTTCATCTATTCAAATGATTTCCTATTTTTGGTCCTCGCGAGTACTAAATAATGTAAGCCAAGGCTGCCATGTGGGCGGCCCACTTGACATACCTTGGCCCAGCGTTCATCTGCGGGCTAAGAGGCGAGGCTCCCAACTTATTAAGTCAACCCTTAGGGTGGGGGGAGGCACTCCGAAGATCGGATCTAGTGTCTCTACCGCGGGCAACCTGGCCCGCGTTTTTGCATTTGAGCAACCTTGTTGTAAATTGAAGTGCTTTTGTCTAACAATCTTAAACAAAACTCAAGAACTTCTATTTTGTATTAATACTTTTAATCATCGGACAGTATCACGGAGCATCCTTGACGACCATAAATAATACACTGAAGTCAGGGTAATGGCGCTTAGTCAGTAGGAGTTTTAAAACATGGTTTTTGGCCAACGTTTCAGTAAAAGTATTTCAACTGTATCAAGATAGTGTAATCGTATATGACACGTTTTTGATAGGTTTGTGTAATAGTGCTTGTTTCTCTCTCATTTTCTATAGCTCTGAGGACGGAAATATATTTTCCGAAACGTTGGCAAACAATCATCTTCCACATTTATTTTTGATGCTACTGACTAAGCCTCGTTAACCTGACATCGGTGAGTATTAAAGCAATTGTGTTATAAATAATCATTCAATAACTTCGCTGCTACAAACTTATAGAGCCTATAAGCCTAGAGCCTATTGCTCAGATCAGGAGAATACGTCCGTCATGAGGTCTGAAACGTCCGCAACTAATAAGAATTTGTATTGGTTTCATGGCAATAACTATTAACTATTGTGGTAGAAAGTAAATATTGATTCGTATGGCTACATTGTACTGGAACATCAGTACCTAAATCATGGTGTGAGAATTTTGTTCTCGGTCTTTGTAAGTACTTTGCAAAGTACATCTTGCGGCTTAAGCATCTGGTAATTGGGAGGTTGCGGGTTCGATTCCCTCAAGGTGCCTGAACTTTTGCATGATGGGTTTAGCATCGGTGAGTTTGTGGCATCACCTGCCGGAATCCAATTCGCAGATCGACTGCTCTGATCAGTTCGTTTCCGTTATCGTTTCCAGGCGAATTCCGGAGCAGCACTTCCGATCTTTCCTTCCCATGCTGCCCCCATTCCGCATTCTTAGGGCCGAGCGATGGACAGATGTCCCATCTTCGAATGGTTCATCCCCCACTTGTCTAGAAAAAATCTTCATCTAGTGTCGGAGACGGGCTAAAGCAAAAGTGTAAGTGCTGTTGAGCCATAAAAAGAAAAATACAAAGAAGAAGTAGACCAACCAAATTCTTTTTTTAAATTTATTTATTCTCTTCCCGTTTAACTTTCGTCTTTTGGAGATTTTGACGGATGTAATGTTACATGCAATGACGGGGTCATCCTAAGTCAAATCTCGGTATAACCCTTCACTATTTTTTAAATTTCATATTTGAATAACTTAACTAAGGGAACTTTTGCATTTCATGTTTAGAAGTGAGGGAGTGTGTTTATGAGAAAAGGCGATAAATTATTTTATGAATTAGGCTCGGCGGAAGAGATGTTTGGGGAATCTGGATTTAATGCGTGAAGGATAATGTACGTTTTGATCGAGTTTGAATATTGGAGTGTTGAGACATGCTGGGAGGGGAGAGTAATATTTTTGAGAGGTTTGTGAGATGAATTCTCAGAGAAGTACATGAAGCTCTCTCATTGGTTATCAAATTCTATACTAGGTATTTAATATCTAAGGTCACCTTTTAATTTAAGTATCAACATGCGCATCAAAATCCAACAAGCCAAAATCAAAATTCTAAGCTGAAACAGCTATTAAGCAAAACTAGTGACCTCTTATTAAGCAACTCTATGATCGTATACAAACAAGTATCATATACAACCCTTAAAATGTTCGACTAAATACATTCTGACTCATTCCAATTAAGCAATGAGTCTGAAAAATTGAAGATCAAATTTGTTTCTCGAAGTTAGCTGGTAGGACGCAGTCAAACAAGCTGCACCTGGCATCTATGTATCGTGGTAGCAACGACGACCGTAGCAAACGAGCAGGACGACCAGGGGCGGTGCGTAGTGCAGCAAGGCAGAACCAGGAAAGGGAGCCTGGATACGTAGGACGGGAAAGGTCGGGACGGGGCGGGGCTTGCCAGAGATGAACAGGTCAGGGAGAACAGAGATAAACTACGAGGTTTAATTAAACCAACTATCCCGTCAGTGGTGCCGGATCGCGACTGCAGTCTTGGGAACCTTATTTTACGTACAACCGCACGTACGTTTTACGTTTACCCGTCAAGCGCGGAGTATTTCAGCTATTAAAGATTAATTGTATATAGAAATACTCAAAAATTTATCTGTTTAGATTAAAATTTATTTCTAAAAATTGTAACTAACGTGATTACTCAGAAATTCGCTAATGGTTCATGTTTTACATTTAATTAACATAATTGCTTACTTGTGTGAGGTTAAAATTATTATTACTGTTCAGACAACGTTAGAATAAAACAGTCTCAATTGCGTTTCTTCAATTAAAATTTTCTTTAAACCCAATCTTTAAGAAACTAACACATCATTTGAAAAGGACAAAATGTAGAACTATAGAAAGATCCATTCACTACACAATCTGGCGAGTTCTGTCGGAAGCCAACATTTTGAGGTACAATTGCAAAAAATTCAAATAATTTATGCCATATATAGCATTCACTTACGATTGAAATTGTTGTAGAAATCCTATCAATTATCCTGTCACTGTTACGCAATCAGCTCCGTTTTTATCAACCTGGAGTGGCTTCAAAGTCATTACGACAGGTGTACGGATTATTTACATCAAGTAAAAACATTTAATTGCAGGGTAGTTGGTACTTCACATCCCAGACGTAAGAACGTAACCATTCGTAGAATGTATCTAAGGTAGTTATTTGAATTCCAAGATTAAGATGAGTTCACCTCGAGCACTTAGAATTACATGGAAATGTCATTATCGCTAATTGAATTATAACAATTCGTTCAAGCAAGGAGAAAAAGTATAACATATCCAACGGTCAGTTTGCAACCGGAGATAGATTGAGGATAATCCTCCTTTTCAGGAAGCGTGTTTCCAGATGAGATAACCCCCAGGCTCTCTCAGCGACTTTTAATCGCTCCGCAGCCACTGGCAGGGATAGGCTATCGCGGCGCTAAAGTGAAGTCGTGCAGAAAAGGTCCTGTTTTGGGGGCGGCCATCGCGATAGTTCTGCACCAGTCTGTCTGAACTGTTACCATTTAGGGCGACTCTACGTGGACCGATGAAGGTAGCAGAAGCCGTGCGGATGGGACTCGTGATTTAATAAGGTATCTCGAAGATACGTGTGCGTAGGAATGCAGAAGAGAACTTCGTTTATTTACGGTTTATTCAGGAGTAGGGTTGCAAACCGTCCTCCGTTCGGGAGGACAGTCCTCCACTGACGTGAATTATTCTCTCTTCTTCCTTCGTATTTTAAATGTCTCCCTTTTAGTAAATTTTTAACATATGTTGCCATTTATTTTATCGCACGACGAACATCTGTTGCGTTGTATCATTTGTTGTTTAATTTAGAAAAGAAAACATGAAAATTATTTTTTTGAACGCTGACACACACACACATGACATATCAATGCATGATAATGTCTGTCTAGTGACTAAAAAAATGAGACGCTCAGGACATCTTCTACATTTTGTGAACGAATCTTTTCACTTGAATCGCAAATGGAGAGAAGAAAGAAATAGAGCTGATGTTAGTCTAAATTAAATATTTTTAAAAATAAGTGTGTTGATGCGGTTTCTTTTATTGGGGGAGGGTATCAAGTGTTCGCCCTTTCACATGAACATTGTTGGCAACCCTATTCAGCAGTGTCTTTTTAGAACTCGACAGAGCTCGCACCGCGTCCAGATCAATTAATTGCGATTCCGCGTCCATTCAATTAATTAATCTGCGACCCAGATCAATTAATCCGGTGTTTCTTCGGTAGAAGGTTGCGTGATAGAGATCTGTCGTTCGTTATGCCTTGTTGTATTTTTTCTTGTTACATATACTGCTACAAGCAATGTCTTTTTCCTAAGGGGTTTCTGAGGAATTAAAGTTCAGAGACGTTTTGAGGACTAAACGTACTGGGAACTGTAAATCCGCTGCGAGAGTGTGTCAAAATGTAGACACTATTCCAAATTAGTATTTACTGTTAAATTGAAGCTTAGATATTTCAATTGTTGTAATAATCTTATCACATTCTGAGTTATATTTTAACAAAATGGAAAATTTATATTTTTAATATATTTTAATGGAATTGAATCTCTGTTACGAAGAGGATACAAATCATCCATTTTTGGGATCCGGAATTGAATCCGTAGAGTGAGTAAGCTTTGAAAGGCGAAGTTGAATGTGAAGATGATTTATAGGAAAGGGAAGATGACACCGGGAATGAACACTCAAAAAGCAGTAGTGAAGAGGAAGGAAGACGACAGTTGAAATGCGGTCTGTTTAAGTTGGGATAGAAATTTGAGACTAAATTGTATAACGACTAATGTCATTGGCTTCTATTCTTCCATAATTTACAATTGTATCAGTAACTTGTAAGTTTATATGCCAAAATATTTCTAGAATCTGAGTCTAGAACTTATCAGAGATGAGATGATAGGTTGTACAATATCAAACATCATTTCAGTTGGTATTAGAGACAGAGTCAATATTTCCTGGTTTTGCAATTAAACAAATGTCAGAGGTACGGTAAGAGGCCAGGGTCAAACATTTGAAGTAATAAATAGAATAGGAACTCCATTAATCGATATTGTGAGGCTGACAGCCATCTGGTCCTACCTCG
This sequence comes from Acheta domesticus, assembly GCA_031308135.1. Classification (NCBI taxonomy): domain Eukaryota; kingdom Metazoa; phylum Arthropoda; class Insecta; order Orthoptera; family Gryllidae; genus Acheta; species Acheta domesticus. The sequence continues at coordinate 182,123,326 of JAHLJT010004567.1, forward strand.
GCTACCTCGGTTCAATCTACCATATCGGCTACGTCGGTTCATATAAAACCGGTAAAGTTTTTGTGCGAATACAGTGAAATAATGAGACCTTCATTTTTTTGCATTACTAGACAATTATGTGCATTGAAGATAACAAAAAAAATTATTGTACTCATGCGAATTCAATACAATAGAACATAATGAATACGTACAGAAATACCATGAAATGCGTTTCTGAATAACTCACCTGGGGTAATAGTGTCTTCGGGAAACAGAATACCGGATATCAGGGTTCCTACTATATTTTGAAATGAGGTTTAATAATTTTTGAAATATTAATTGTTGTGCATTAACATAGCAAAGTATACAAATATTTTTAAAAATTTAGATTGATTAGTTTGGGTCATTCGAGGGGTTTGCAATTTAAGTGAAATAATGCATGTTAAACAAATGACAAAATATTACGTGTTCTGAATTAGAACGTGCTATGTTGCTAAATTTTTCACAAAATAATACCTGAAATAAAACAAAAAGAAATCAATGAAAATTGAAAACTATGTCTTTTCGATTATGATCTCTCGAGAGCATTATATTATCATCCTGAATTCACATATTAGGGACATTGCATGCCAAAGAAGCATTATTCTTACTACGTGTCATTCTTTAACAGCAGGATGCCATTTATAACAACACTCAAACTGCAAATGCACATTTCCAGCAGCATCTGCAAGAAGTCGAGATAAACAATCTTCCCCTTCATCAGTCAAAGGATGCAAAAGGTTCGATCCACTTCGGGTGCCGATTGGGCGTACAAAAAACCACCTCGCCGATGAGTTTTTTGATCCTGCGCGTTTTTATTTGCTTTCGTTCGGCTTCATCCCGCAAACTGGCGGCCCGCGACAGGTTTTTGACCCAGGACGGCAGTGTGGACGGTGGCGGTGGAGGTGGCGGTGGCGGTGGCGGAGGCGGGAGTGTGGACGGTGGCGGTAGCGGTGGCGGTGGCGATAGCGTTAACGGTGGCGATGGAGGTAGCGGTGGCGGTGGTGATGGCGGTGGCGGTGGCGGTGGCGGTGGCGGTGGCGGTGGCGGTGGCGGTGGCGGTGGCGGAGGCGGAGACGGAGGTGGAGGTCGAAACAGCAGCGGTCCCAACGAAATATTGGCGAAACAGGTTGGTCGAGACGCGCGCGCGGCGAGGGCGTAGACGCGGGTGCCTGTTTCCGACGCCGCTTCCACGGCGGCGGCGCCGACCTGCCCGAAACACCAGGAAGAGAGCGTGGTCACGCATACATCATATTTGCGGGCGGCCCGGGCGAGATGCAGAGGGAGGGGCGGGGCGTTGGGCAGAGTTACGTGAGAAGGCGACCGTGGCTGCAGTGGAGGACGCGGTGGAAGGGTTGCTGGCCCCGTGATGGGATAGCAGAATGGTTGGTAAACGGAATGGTGGATGGATTGCCTCTAGGGTGTCACTTTAGAATACTTTATCACAGAATCACTTTATCATTTGTGAATAATACTTGTAAATAGTTTCAAATCATATGTTAATTTCTTTCTGTCTAAAGTAAAATTTTTACTGTATGTTTATGTATCCAAAGAGCAATATCCATTTTTTTTCTTCTTCTAAATTTTCTTGTAATTACTTGCAAATAGTATCTTTGCCTTGTGTTAGGTTCTTACATGTAAAATTTTCAATGAATGTTTATGTAACCTAAGGACTACATAGCATTATTAACAATTATAATTGTCTTTTCTAAATTTTCTTTTCGTATAAAGAGTTTTACACCAGTTTTTCGAAAGCGAATTCGTTAAGTATAGACCACACTGGCATAGGGGCTAGCGCCCGGGTACTATAGCTAGGCTGACGCTTTCGGCCATGTACACTTTAAGTCCATGATGTCAAGGCCTTCTACTGGTGGCAGTGGCACCCGTCGTGGCACTGTAACGCGCCATGAACTTCTTTGCGCAACTAGCGTCGGGAAAGGGAACTCTTACGAGTAGTAGTAACCCCGGCGTTTTGCAATAGGGAAGGCGTTGTGTCTGGTGGCGGGATAATGAGCGATTTCGTCGTGGCACTCGTGCCATGGACTCCCGCTCGTGGCATCGACATTGACAACACTGCAAAGTTATACAATAAACACATATACTGGCTTCCCGCTGGGGTGCATGGTGATAGTGTGGAGGGCAAAGGTGGCAGGGTGTCGCTTGGCGGGCGAGCCAGTCAGAGGGTGGAGGTGCGTTGGATTGGCGGAATGGATGATAGCGAGGTGGATGGGTGGCAGGTCGGCGAAAGAAAGGGACTGTCGGTTGAGGGATAGCGAAGTGAGGGGTGAAGGAATAAAAGATGGCAAATCAGCACGTTGGTGGGATGTTAGGATAAATGGCGGAGTGTTGGGGGCGGGGCGGTGCGGTGCTATTGCGGGGTGGCGGGTGACGAACTAGCGAGAGTTAGTGAGCTGGCGGACTACCAAGCTTGCAATATGACTGGATGGCGGAGTTGTGAAATGGAGTTGCGGAAGGAAGGAAGGAAGGGGTTGCAGAATGGCGGAGTTAGAGAAATTGGGAGTGGCGGACTAACGGAATGGCGAGATTGCGGAAAGGGGGGTGGCAGGGTTGTGGAAAGGAGAAGGGACAGACAGACGGAATGGTAGGACGGCGGGGTTGCAGAATGGCGAAGTTAGAGAAATGGGAAGTTAGCGGAATGGTGCGATGGCGGAGTGGCGGGGTTGTGGAAAGGGCGAGGGACAGGGTGGCGGAATGTCAGGTGTCGGAGTGGCAGGGATTGAGGAATGGCGAGTCGACAGGATAGCGTTTGAGGATGTCAAGGCGTGCGGCGGAGTGGCCGCGGGGGAGCGGCGGGCGATGCAACGGGGGCGGGCGCGGGAGCGGAGTGGGAGACGCGCCGCCGACGCTCCTCAAGACGAGACGCCGCTCCTAGGTCAGTTCGTCGCTGCCAGTTCCGGGTGGAGATTCCCCGCGGGCCCCGCTTGACCTGGTGATGACGAGACACGCGAGTCTGGAAAGAACGGCACGTAGCGTTGCAATTTCGGCGCAGGTTTTTACAGCTGCAGGAAGGTCGTTAATATGCTGCGTCTGCGGGACTGGGGGTCGGCGGCGGGGAGCGTCAAGCGGCTAAAATTACCTTAAGCGCCCGAAACGCAGGTAATTTTATCAGCTGCGTAAAAATTTTGAGTTTACAAACTATCTATAAAAATCCTACTAAATTCTCTACTTTAAAATTCCTGGAAGTGAACATACTTTTTCAGTTACAGGAGGAAACATTATTTGTCCTCAATTTGTAATTCTTATTTATCATTGAATTTTTGAAAGAAACAAAATTGATAGAGTTCAAAATTTTGATGGAGAAGATTTTAATAATAATGAGTTAAAGAAATAGTTCGTATTTTGGAGCATCTCAAAACTTTTGAAAGGAAAATCACATTTTAATACTAAGGAAACTAAAAAAAAAAGATAAATATTGTCGAATTTTCCTTATACTAGAAGAGGTTTTAATGTTTCCAAAAATCCTCCACCGTATGTTAATTAATTTTCAGTGAAGAATATCACTTTTCTATTATTAGAAAACCATTGTAAAATAATTAAATTTGTTCAAAGAATTGGTCGACAGCTTAGTGGTCAGAGCAGCTGGGCGTAAACCAGAAGGCCCGGATTCGAATTCCGTCACAATTTGGAGTCTATCAACATCCCCTGGGTATTGATTCTATGTGACTGCAGAACATATTCTCCGAGCGTATAGTTTCCAACAAGGTGACGGGAATGGTGACAATTATATATTATAAAATAATGTATTTCTGTCATATATTATTATTATTATTATATATTATTAATATTATTATTCAAATAGCACGGTTTTACAATTCGGTTGAAAGGTCAATAGTATTTAATAAGTAATATAAGGTGTGTTAATTACTACTTACTTTTGGAAACTGCGATCAAGTAAAGCATTCATACAATTTAAAACGAAATATTGTGAAAACACATGGTAAACATTAAATAATGAAAGCATTGTTATTGATTAATACATTAATAAAATAAAAAATATATAGATGCATATGTATTGTTTTTACAATCGTATCACTACATAGAAATCTATTATCATTTGCGATAAAATTCCTTCACGAAAAGTTTACAATTTAATTTAAAACTTGCTTTGCAAAACGAGGTAAATTTCTCATCGCAGATTTGCCTAAGCATTAGAGAAGAGTACAGTAAAACAGAAGTACAATTACACGAGTATTATAAACTTACGGGCAAATGTGTTTAGATTTGAACGATTAAAACACTTCCACCGTAACTAGTAACTATAAACATGACCAAATTCTAGCTAAAAATATAATGTAAAAAGAGAAAATATGATAATTTTATCTTAATATCCATTGGCCACATTAATGTCTACATAAAATATATTAACAAAATAAACATTTTTAAAAAATTTTAACCCCTTAGAAATATTTTAACAGAGAGTTTCATACTTTAGTATCATATTATACACCGAGGAACAAACAGTTCAAATCGTTACGTAACACTTACGTAAAATTGTATCACAATAAATCAAGAATCTATTTTTATAAAAATAAACTTTCCTCTGCCAATCGACGGAAAAATAGGCGGGTCGCAGCTTCACCTGGCGATCAGCATCCGGGACGGGTGCATTTTGGGCAGAGCGGGTCCCGGGGCGGGGCGGGCGCGCCCACATCCAGGGCAATTATTGCGGATGTCTTTGCGGGACATTGCGCCCGCAGGCGCCGCTCGCCACCGCCTCCGCCACCGCCTCCGCCGCCGCACAACGCCCTCAGCAGCAGCTGCACGCCCGCCTGCCCAACGCCCTGTGAGGTGTAATACTTCACGAGGTGAGGCACTTGCGATTAGACAATGGTAAGCCACTAAACAAGCTAATTGAAATATTTTCCTTTTAAGTAGCAGAGAGAGGTTGACATGCTACTGGTACATTGACATGTACGAGTAATGGTATCTTCTCCTGTTGGGGTTATGATAATATCAAATCAGAAACAAAGAATCAATTCCATAACATACTTTAAGTGAAAATAGCCAAAAAAATAAAACATAGGCAAATTAAATAAGACGTATGATTAAAGTAAGATTAGCATTTGAAGCCTGATTTTGTAGGCAAAACAAAAGAAGGAAACGTCGGAAGACAAAGATGTTGGTGGGCCAACGACGATCGATAAACACCACGAAGAGCTAAAGTTCTAATTGACTGAAGAAGAAGAAGACGTCGAAAGCAATTAAGTCAGCGTTTGGCGTCTGGAGAGGAATCGACGATTTTGAGCGTATTTTGCGCTTAGATTTCTTTTGAAGCCTACCCACGTAATTTCTGGAAGTGATTCTCACTCTCTCTATCAGTTGCCCCTCTCAGTTAAAAGTGTACAAACTGTGTGAGGGATAGAATGTGAGATTTCGTTAACACAAAGAGAAAATGATGCGATGCTTTCTCCTTCCCCTTCTGAGCAAATATTTTTATTTTCCACACGCCCTCTGCCAAACCTCACAAAAATCCGTCCTAATGTCTTGGAGCAAATATCTTAATGTATACTTCTTTATGACTTCACTCTATAGTATAGTTGAAGTTTCTTGATCTTTAGGGCAAAGAGGAAAAAGTAGCGTTAATATCCGTTCCCACTAGTGATGACCATGTGATCGATATACCACGAAGCTAGTCTACAACGTATCTTCTAACTTTTACCACACCCTTCGTTTTCGTCTCTTTGGGTGCGTTTGCTGCTGTCGACAATTCTCCGGGATTCTGCGGCTACCAATTTCCCACTTCACACGAACCCGTCAGCTCTGAAAAAGACCGCAAAGTAAGATACCCCACAGTGAGCCTCAAGTTGAAAAAAAAGACGCATAAAGTAAAACGAAGTATTGCGACAGAATCGTTCCAGAGATTTTTGGGCTCTAACTCAAGTGTCAATTTTTTTCAGTTACCGTTAAATTCTCTCAATTTTCCATCTCACGTGAACTTTGTACCACGTCATCGTCATGTAGTCAATGTAACTGACATTGATTCAAATTGTGAGAAGAACTGTCTACGTTCATTCCTATTAAACCTTTATAAAATTGATGTGCTGATAGACAGAAAAATTGAAGAGTAGTACTAATCATACGAAATTAAATAATTCTTAAGTTCTTTATAGTCAGTAAATAAATATTAACAATTCATTCGATTTCCAGAAATTGCTTGTCACTTAACATAAAGGAAGGAATATAAGAAATCAACGAAGTTGAAATGTGTGCTAATATTTCCTAGTTTAATTTTAGGCTATGAAAATTCGTTATTTGAATCGATGCGTTCCTGAAAATCCTTCCTGTTTTTTTGTTGTTATTTAAGGTCGCATCAACTACTAAGTCATTAGCAACCACTATTGGGTGTAACGTTATGGTATGAGGATGAAACGACATGGTGATGATATGGGGTGAAAGGTACAACAATTTCCGAGGCGGGACTCAAACCTGCGACCCCACGGTCCAAGATCACTACGGCACTACTGCTTTAGCGATCTCGGCCACAGGGCCGACAAGAGAAAAGTTTGTTTCCCAACATTTGATCCACATCTTAGTGGCGTGGTATGCGGAGAAGCGATCTTGTCGGCGGATTGCTGATAGCTAACTAAGGATGTTCACGGCAGATTTCTCGTTTTACTACTACTGAATTAAGCCAGCTATAATTTCCTGACATGAAGTTACTACCATGTCAAAATATAGGAGTTGTATTACGTGTGTTCGTATAAAAAACTCTCCCGTATTAATGTTATTATACTGGAAGATCTCACAAGGCAACAACGCCGTAGTCGGTATGTGTGTGTATGTGAAAGGGGAGAAGAAGGAGCAAGGACGAGGAAGGAAAGGTCGCACGTGTTATATATATATGTGTATATATATATATATATATATATATATATATATATATATATATATATATATCATTTCTTAAGATACCACAATGGCTAGGGAAGAAACACCGACACAAAACATCGATGTTCAAATTTTAAAAATCGGTTTTCAAAATACTTGAACCCCAAACTGTCGGTGTTTTTAAATACCAATGTTTGTAAACTATTTTGATAACCTGTAATATCACAGTTCACATGCAAGGTAGGGAGTTTTCATGTCACGATGGCAATGTTTATTAATTTAAAATTGAGATTTAGCTGACAAAACAAAGTCAAAAACTTTGCAGAACAATTAATAAAACGTTTATTACCCTGTTGGATATTACAAAAATAATAGATTGCATTTATCAACAAAAAATCGACTAACTTATTTTTCACTCCTGGTGACTTTGGTCTGATTCATCTTCAAATTATAAGTAACTGAAAAGATTTGTAGTATTTTATTACTGTCTTTTACATTCACAAAAGAAATATTAACCTAGTAAAAACATCGAGCTCGAAACATCGATGCTAAAAGAATATTGGCATCAATAAATTGATGTTGAATACCTAGATACTTGTAAAAAAATCGATGTTTTGACCGGCTTACGTGGCTCAGAGCATCAGTTGATGTCACTGTAGTGGCTCTCAATGGGAGGTCCTAGGGTTGGAGTTCCGACGGTGTCAGGATTTTATACATTAGCTACATAGCTAAGTCGAATTCAGCCGCTATCTAGAGGAGAATTTTCGCGGCTGGTTCACCTAATCGGTATTTTCCGATGGTCACTCCGATCAACAGCAGGTAGTTGCTGGAGCAGTACCATAACAAACGGGTAATACCGCGCGTGAATTTTCCTTCTTCCTTGACCTATCTTCACCCCTCACTTACACACCCTAACACTTACATGCACCACATATGTAGAGAGCTTATTCGGAAGCTTGGAGCTTGATGCGGCTGAGGTGGTGCCGAGCTTGTAGGAGATACCTGAGTAGCGAAAACCCCGGAAGCTGACAGGTAGATCGGCGCCGGATCCATCCAGTGGAGGACGGTCATCGCCACCTCCCGAATTAAACAAGAATGCACTGCACTTACGGGACCAACAGGACGGGACCTTAACAATTGTCGCGCCTTGAATCATCAATCAGTTAATTGAAAATTGCGACCTTGTTGTCGCATCCCTAGTTCGGGCATTCATGTTAATTCACATTACGAAGGCCCACAGTTCGGGCCCTCGCAATGTCTTCGACACGACCGTTTGTTAGGGCACTGCTCAGAGAATCACCTGTACTCTGTCTGACAGCTCTGGTTCAATAAGCCTTCATCTACATTCCCGCAGCCTACGACCCACAGTTGACGCCCTCGTAACTTCTTCGACTCGACCGTTTGTTAGGGCAGTGCTAGGAGAATCACCTATGCTATGTTTGAGAGCTCTGGTGCACGCCATTGTCCACGTTCAATACGCCTGTATGCAATACGCCCTTGTCGATATTCCCACGGCCTACGACCCACTCTTGGCACCCTCGTAATTTCTTCTCTTCTACATTCCCGCAACCTACGACCGACAGTTGACACCCTCGTAATTTCTTCGACTCGACCGTTTGTTAGAACACTGCTCGCAGAATCACCTGTGCTCTGTTCGACAGCTCTGGTGTACGCAATACGCCTTCGTCTACATTCCCGCAGCCTATGACCGACAGTTGACGCCCTTGTAATTTCTCTGACTCGACCGTTTGTTAGAACACTGCTCGCAGAATCACCTGTGCTCTGTTCGACAGCTCTGGTGTACGCAATACGTCTTCGTCTACATTCCCGCAGCCTACGACCGACAGTTGACGCCCTCGTAATTTCTTCGACTCGACCTTTTGATAGGACACTGCTCGCAGAATCTCCTGTGCTCTGTTTGATAGCTCTGGTGTACGTGTACGCAGTCTATACCTTCGTCCGATTTCCCGCGGCCTACGACCCACAGCTGACACCGTCGTAATTCGCGGGTAACCAGCCCCCGCCCGCCCTGCGAGCGCGGGCCGCTGCGGTCGCGCGTTCTTGCGACGCAGCGCAACGCGCCGATTAGCGCCCGTCGTGAGGTCCGCGCTGCGCGGCCTGGTTCGGCCGGGCGGGCAGATTGCAGGCACGGGAGATTGACCCCCCCCCCGTTGTGGGCGTGGCCACGATTAATGTTAGTGGGAGGGAAGCCCGTCACGGTAGTGGAGGGTTGCGGGACGAAGGCGGACTCGCCCCAGAGCTACCATGAACCGAGTGTCATAAGATGATGAATTTGATGCAGAGAGCGGATGAAATTGGATTGCATGCGGTTAACGGGACCAGAAGCGTTGTAACTGAAAAAAAGCAGACACGATATTATTACAGTTACAATATTTTTTTAACGTTTAGACATGCGTTTCTTTTCTCACTATTGGGAGAGATTGTGTAGACGACACCCCATACTTTTCGCTCAGCGTTTAGATCATTTAATACGATAATTTTTCTGAAATTGTTTTATTTTATTTACGGAGGAACTGCGCGAAGGGTATCCCACAAAATCACGCGTATAACAAGGTGGGATCGTGATCCTTCTAATTCTTTATATGTAGCTGGTAGACGGCAGTCAAGGTAGGCTGTCTACAATCTAGTATCAATTTACAGTATTTTACTTTCTCGTATACGTACGTACAGTACATACACAAGTAAGTGTTGGGTACCCCTGAAACCGAAAAATTGTTCCCAAACGGCCGCCCATTTGTCTGTCTGTCTGTCCATCTGTCCGTTCTTCTGTGAACAACATTAGCGGATAAACTGAAAATTTTAGGATTTTTCTTTTCAAAATGAATATTCCCCGGTCGATCTGGCTTGACTAGAAACTCTGCAATTTTGAAAATTTCGATGTATTTTTTTTCTTTTTTCAAAAATTATATAAATGTTCATGGGGCGGTGATAGTTGGCAGCTGGGAAGGCAGTGGGGCAAAATTGAAAAGCTACCTCAGACCAAAGAAATTAAAAAACTAGCATGAGAAATTCTGGCAGCAGACATCTTGTGGTATTCCATGATAAAATTTCAAGGATAAAGAGGTATCAACCACAATAGTAGACATAAAATTTTTACTTTGTAAAAAATTCAGGTATACACGTGTTTTAGAAGTGTTTTCCCCATCATCAGTGGCTCTACAATATTAAAAATTCAGATGACAAGTTAGCAAACGAATAGTTAGTGAAGTACACAAACTGATTAAACATAAAAATTATTTAATTAGAGTACTTACCCAAGTAACACACACATTAAATATACATAGTGCACCGTCCTAGGATGCCGCCATTTTGTGCATCGTATGGAATTGAGGAAGTAAAAATGTTGGGGAAAAAATAAATTTATGATGGGACTGGAATTTAATTGAGATTGTTCATGAAGGAATGTTGGGTTTGAATTTTGAATAATTTTAAAATTTCAAAATTTTCCAAAATTTTAAATTTGTTTCCTTTATTTTCGAAATGTAGAATTTTGAAGGTGTTATCCGAGTCCAAAAGTGGTTTTTAATTAAGTGGTTGGCAAATGTGGAGTATTCTTTTTTCAGTTTCCAAGATCTGAATCACATTATACTGTATTTCACATTAATTTTCATTGTTCTAGGTATAATAAAATCTCGTATTTGTCTCGTTTCTGAATTTTTTTGTTACACAAAACAAATAATGCGTTCTACTTGACTACAAGCTTAAACTTACGTGTGGTAGTAAAGTAAAGACGAGATTTCAGGAAAGTTCTTTGGGAATCTCTATTGATATATTTGAGATATAATATATCGCAGTACGTGTGGATTGCCTGTTGAACTATAACACTAGTAACTTTACAAGATGGCTAATAGAAATTTCTCTTAAATGGAAATATTTTTCAGTTGGAATTTAATGTATCAGAAGCTGATTTGAAAAATTAACAAATATCCCAGTATTTGTGCATGAGCTATTGAAAAATTTGTTGATAAGCTGTTCAATAATGAAAGAGCCCAAAGTGAAAAACGTAACTGCAATGCAATGCAAACGTAACTGCAACGTAACTGCAAACGTAACTGCAATGTAAAGATTCAAATGATCATAAATGTAGTTTCAATTTCAATTTAACTTAAAAAGATATAATCTTAGAAAGATTTATTATTTTTCCTGCAAGTATTTTCATGCGTCTCGAATACGTTAAATTCAAATACATCCTGTTGAAATATTTTAACATAAAAACCTACACATGTATTTCTTTGAAATGTATTTTCAGTTTCGCAAATTGTATTCTCTGTAGGTCGCAGAGAATCACCGAAAAAGTGGAAAATCTTAATGGCGACGGAAAGAAGGGATGATGAAACATGTAATCAAGACCGACCATCAACCGCCACTGGAACCCCCTTATGTGGCACAAACAAAGAGCCGAAACGAAAGGAATGAAACGGTCAAAGCGGTCTTTGGAACATAAAACGAGGGCGGCTATAGTCGTTTCATTAGTCACAGTCATTACTCCCCAATGTGTCTTAATGATACAGATATTAAGATCGAAATTAACTCGTCAAGAGCAGATAAGAGTGGCCATGGATACGGCAGTGGGACTGGCAAGGCAAGCAAAAAACCGCGCATCAATCTCAGAACTTGCTCCCACGTGCTCCAACCCGAAAGTCAGAGCATTCTGACGGCCGAAAATCGAGCTTGTCCTGTGGAGAGGAGGGAAGCGATCAGTGAACACCAATCAGTTCCCCCCGCCAAAGTTTCAGCGAGAGACAACTTTTTAGTTGATCAAAATTATTCATATTTAATTACTCCTTGAATTATGTCTTAATTCTGCATGCATAGGGTATTACAGGCCTAAGGCTGATTTGCAAATCATTTTGAAAAATGAGTGTCATATGATTTCAAGTAGAATAAATTATTTTTCTCTACATGGACATAGCACTATGTAATAATCATGTTGACGTATTAATTCCTTGTAGAAGTACCATTTCCTTAAATGAATTTCAGGTATTACATTTACATTAAATTGAGAGCTTTTAAAAACTAAATAATACATTCAATTATCTCATATTTAAATTTTTGCATACGAAGAAATCAATCAGATATAAATATTTAATAAAAAGATCAAGAAATCATTTAGTGAACATTTAAAAAAATGAATACAAACTATTCAAATTTTATAATTTAGAATATTATGCATAATCACACAATGAAAAATAAGAAAACTTTTCTAAAAATTATTGAATAACATTAAAGTAAATTAAGGCTACTATTTCCCGCATTGCGTCATTTATATTAATAATGAAATACACTAAGAAAGGACTCTCATGAATGCTAATTCCATTTGGGAAGTGCACAGTGCATTAATTTTAACATCTGAATAGTAATAATTCCACTCTTCTGTAATAAGCAGTTTCTAAATCAGGTGTAATAATTGCATCAAAAACCCTTACTATGTCTTTGTCACCATTGTACATTAATGGAACACCCAGTTCAAGCACATGCAAGAAGAGAAATTAACACATTATACTGAGTCTGATTCAAGGAAAACTATCAGCTTAATTAACGTAACATTTTGTAGAGCAGTTATTTTTTCTAAACACACTGTAACCTACCGTAACATAACAACGCAGTATCATTACCCTTGTGTTATTAATATTACTTCGGTCAATTTCTTCCATCAAATTATGATTATTTTAATACGAAAATTCCTACCCAGACATTTTTTTCAGAGTTGCCATTTTTATTAAAGAGAAACAAATATTGAAAATAGGTTATACATTCATAAATGTCAGAAAGTTTTCGATCAACCTGTCTTCAAAATGAATATTATTTAATAAACTGAAAGATACAAGTATAGTTTTGTTATTTTCAGAAATACAGCACTCCATTGACGATGTTGCAGAAGAAAAGTATAAGGTATAAGGTAAGTTGATATTACGAAACAGATTCTACGACAAACCACGGATTTTTAAATCTAATTCATGCCATCCCTTTTATAAGCAAATACTTTTATTAAAAATAATATTTGGCTAATCAGAAAATTTATTTATATATATAATGTATATATATATATATATATATATATATATACACTGAGTATATTTTTGAACAAATATAACATAAACATTTTACACTAGTTGAACAATTGTATTTCATTCTATCTGTTCAATACTTTTATTTTCTTAATGAGATATTGTTTTTTTCACTTACTGTATTTTTCTAGTGCGGTATAAGTTTCTACGTTCGCCAAATTTTTACAAACACAAACTTCAATTTATGTCAAATTGCATTTCAAAACTGAAGCACTTAATTTGCTCGAAAATTGCAGGCTATTTTCGAACAATTTTGACAATATAGTTAAATGAAGACATCAATATGAAGACTGACAAACTCAATAGCAAGCATTCCATAATCACGTTGCTGAAAATACCGTTAGTATGATAATGATTTTATCGACTTCGTGTGTGGCTTTCGAGTCTTGTCCGTGCCCTGTTCTTCCTCTAAGAGGGTATCTGATCCAATGATTACTTGCCTCCGGGTGTGGTCAAATTACTAACCAGGGGTTAGAACACGCCGGAAAATGAGTGATTAATTGCGAACGAGTCTTTACTTTTTTTTTTGCAAATTTTCGTGATAGACATGTACTTTCAATTGGGTAAACTAACACTTTGTAGATGCGCACATAACGAACGGGAAAGATGCCGCTTCTCTGTAAAATATTGATACTTAACATTCGAAAAGATGTTTTCTATTGCACGAGAAACCACAAATTACTTTCTTCGACAGCCTCTAGTAAAAACGGTTACTTTCAAGGCATGCAAAGTGGGCAAAAAAATTTAACTTTCAGCACTCGTACTAAAAGTGAGACGCTCAAATGGTCAGATAAAACTCTTATTGCAACAAAGAAAACAAAATGCATTGCCTGATCGCATCTGCTACTACTGTATAAAAATGATCTGTATACTTGAATTAAAATAAAATGAAAGTTAGTAAGGCTGTCTCAAAAATAGTGTATGACACAAATGGTAAAAGTGGTTTCATTTTGCTCGTAGGATTGCGCCAGTCGGCCTCTTGAGACATTTTCTAATCTCGAAATAAAATGCCACTTTTACCACTCATATCGTAAATAACTATTTCTTAAATAGACAAATACCGAAAATTGAGGATAATCGAGTTTTAGCGTCAGCGACAGGCATACGTATTTATATGCTGGCAGACACAAGACAGGCTGTTTAACCCTTTATTGCATAGTGTAACTCGGCTGTAACATAATGTTTTTCAGGTCATGAACGCATTCTAACAATTTAATTGTGAACTATTTTATATTACATGCGATTTACATAATGCGTTCATGACACACCGTGCATTGTTAGGCGATAAACGCAATGAGGTAACGAGTTGAAGAGATAGTAATCTAGTGGCATCGTGAATCCAAACTTCACACTCAAACTAGAAAAACAACACAAAAACTACATCACGCCGTTTCCATATATCATAAAAAAACGTTTTTAGGAAAAAATCAAGCTAAAATACATGTACTATTACTTGATATTTACCTTATCCCGTAAACAATTTGAAAAGTAAGTACATTTCTTTAAATCGTGAAATATAGCATGTTTTGTTATGCTACTCATATGTAATATCATGAATATACATAATTTAATTTTGTGTTTTTCTCAAGCAATATTTACTTCTGATTTTTTCACTATTTTTCTCTCAATGAAAATAAATAAATGTAATGAAATACAGTTATTGCAAGTAAAAATTTAAAAAAATCAAGCAATAAAGGGTTAAAATGAGAGATCGTTTCTATGGACACCAATATGCCCCCCGAGGAGCGTCCTTAGCGTTGCGTGACGTCTTGACGTCACTTCTAGTGGTGCAAACCTCCTTTTTCAATGTCTTTTTTAATGTCCGTATTTACTTGCACTTCTTCCACTACGAAGAAGAATGAGATTAGCAAACTTCTAAGAGAGTGTTGATATACAATGTTTAATAAATAACAGACGTACATTAAAAACATTACAAACAAATTTTCTTTACTGGTGAAGCCAATTGGCCCTGTTTTCTGAACTGCTGATATTTTCATCATCATATCAGAGCTTTCTTTAGCTTTCCGACATACCTGTTCTTATAATAAGAGGAAGAAATTATTAATTTAACAGTTTTCGAAAAATCAAGCGGTTAGTTCAGAGCAGCTGCCATGTTATCACTTGTAATGAAAACTAACAGTATCTTAATTGAAGAGAACATTACGATCCAACGAATCTCAATTTTTGATTCAATTTAAATTGCCTGAATATTTTTTTCCTGGCAACGCAAATCTAGAGCCAGGCATTCACTTTCTCTTCAAAGTAAGAAATGAGTCTTCGAAACATGAAGTGAAGACTGGTCTGCAAATGGATATTCGCTGCAAGTAAGATAGTAAATGAGCAGAAAACATTATGTGGAATACCGAAACCTCATTAAAGTCATTCGCGTGTCATATAGTGATACTGATTACATCTAGATATTTTTATCTCAAACGGCATACTAGCTGCTACCTCACTTTCAGATACACCGTCGTTTTATTGGTAACCTTTTGCAGTTTAATGAGACGATTAAGGGAGATGTAAAGAAGCATTTTCTTACTATTCCTATCTTTTCAGGTGTAAGAATATTTTAAAACGTGATAACATTATTAAAACGATTTTTAACATCTACAAAACAAATAACTATTAAATTAAAACTAGTGCATGTATTGTCAAAACAAGTCTCTCACAAAGAGTTACACAAAAACAAAATCGAATGACCTGAAATTCATTACATGCATCGTTATAGACATGACAATAGGTAGATATTTTTATTTTCTCTATTTGGGTGTACATGACATTTAGGAGGGTACTGAACTAATCCTATTTACTTTCTTAGCCTATCTTACAATCTAAACATTAACTATCGTCGGTCTCTGACTGAAAAAAAACGGAGGAGGACACATATAACATTATATTTAACATGAGACTCCGTCTGGAATTTAAAAAATCTTCAGGGAATTTAAACACTAGTATTGTGCTACAGAATATACACTTTACGCTAAACACAAAGAAAAATGTTGTACCTTGACGATTTTTCTTGTCATTCATGCGCAGGAGTTATGCTAATACTTTCTGTACCATTCCAATTTTCATTATTGTACTGCCGAAGCAGTACACATACTTATATTAGTTAGATAATGTACTTTTAGTGAATCTCGGGAGTGTCCTGTTAGTGGTCAGACCCCTGACCTTCCACCACTCGGTACCGAGATTCAAATCTCCTACGAGGCACGTGAAATTCGTGATGGACCAAAGGGGGTTCGCAGCAAGTGTTCTTCCCGGCGCCCCTAACTCCCATTTCAACAATGTTGTTAACAATAACACACAATAATCTTTAAGATGATTTGAAGTCTATATCATTTCAAAGAATAGAAAATTAAGATTGTCACTTCTAAATGTCAAGAAAAATACATTTAAAAAATTACTTAATATTTTTACTGCATATTTGGAACAAGTAATGTATTTCAGCTTGTGGGTCAATGATTCCCAATTCGATCAGTTATTTCATCCAGTTTCCCTGATCCATTGAGCGAATTCTGAGATGGCTTCTTTTGCTTCTGAACAGAAATGTACCTTTATTAGGCGCATTCTTTGATGAGTTTCATACCTTTGCTTTTGTGGTATAAGAACCAAGGGTGTGAACTGCTCTTTTGTTAGCAAAATCATAAAATCAAATTTGTTGTATCAATGCAAATAAGTCTTCTTTAATACGTAAACCCAAAAAATCCAATTTTTAAATGTTGCTAACATCGCTTTGTTGGTAATTATATTAATCATTCAACTACGTGTAGTAAAAGAGTGAAGGGACTCTGGAAATCATGGCAAAGAGCGTGTATTATCTTCTCTCCCAAATGTGGCATTCAATATTTAATGTTTATTTTGCGAAAGTAAATGAAACTCAAATGAACTCCTTAATAATAAAGAATAATTACTTTAATAGGCTTTCTACATCAACATCAGTAAAATATCTTGTTTTGTATATTTCAAAAGATTAAAATGGGAGCTTCGTCCCGGTCAAACGGGTAAAATACATTTATTAAAGGTTTCAACTGAATACATTAATTAATAAAATTTTTAATATTAATATAAACACATCAATACAAATTTTCAAATAAATTATTAGTCCTTTATGAAATAAAACTTTATAAAATTCGGGCGGTTCCCTCATGTATACTAATATATAAAGAGAGCAGTGCATTGACTTACAGCCCGATAATCTCTGAATCTTCTGAACCAATACTGATGAAACTTTTTTGCTAGCTTTCCTTAAAGGTCTAGAGTACTAAAGGCTATGATTTACAATCACAAACCTTAATATATACTACTTTTCTGGACTGTTTCACCTAGCATTACATCACAGATTCAAAAGTGCATCAATGTGCAATTGTTTAGCTGTGCGTTACCAGAGGATGACGACTGAGATCTACGAATGAGTTCATCTAAGCACGAAATCTATAGGAAAGGGATTATAATCGTCTCCTATATTATTTCAGTAGTATACTTTTCCTATGCGGCTCTCACACGCAACCAATCTTTATGAATATGGTCTCTAAAGAAAGATAATTTCATGGAGACGTGAAGAATTGCACTTTCACTTTAAAAATATGAAAGATTTAAGAAAACGTATCAAAATATTCAGGCCAAAAGCAACCCGCAGCACTTGCCAGTGTTTTTGAATCTATATCGTCAAATGACTCCTAAACGTAGCGTTTATGACCTTAAAAACTAAAATTTTGAGGCCTCGGGCCTCAAAGAAACGTGTATCACATCGTAATTTACAGGATTAAATATTCTTGAATATTCAATTGAATTTTCGGTTCGGCGCTTCGATACTATCAATACCTCCATTATATTTCAGTCTTTGTTGCTTGCTATCTTTGTGACGACGCTTAGAAGGCTTAGATTTCTACATCTTATGTTTACGTTTTCTGTTTACATCGTAGTTTGTGCAGTCTGACGAGTTTTATTTGCATAATCATTACTTCAAGATTCGCTCTCGTAACAAAAACTAGAAGTCCTATTAATACGACGGTAATAGTTGAACGGTTCGTAGTTGCTTGATACCGATGAAGAGTGTTTCTTATGCGTGTAGTGAAACCATTCAATTAACGTTTTTCTGTGGTCTACAAGTGCTGTGTACCTAAATGTGGAGGGATGTGGGTGTGCAGTGAAGAATGAAGACTGCGTTTGTCATTTACCTACCAGTATTTTCGTTATCAGCAGTAATTTTAAGAAATTTTTAGTCAGCGGGTTCAATCACGTAGCTTTCTTAAGAGTAAAAAACATTTATAATATTTTTGTGACTATCACGTAAAGCGAAAAGGTAATTGTCAAAGAATATTGAATAATTACTTCAAATTCTGTCTTTAAGGAAATGTTATGATTTGTTCCAAGAAACCTCTCCGTAATACTGAATAAATCTTTATTGAAAATTTCTTTTAAACATAAATTCCACTGTTCTTTATTTTTATTTGCTATTGTGTTATTACCTTCCTACAATTTTTAAAGAATTAAATACGTTTCATTAACAACTCTCCCTCTTAGAATGGATATAGAAGGACAAGGTGAGTGTGAAGCTTAAAATGCGAGAATTCTCGCATGGGTACGCGGAGGTAGTAGGGGAAAACTTGTGCTAAAGCGCAACACAAAAAAACTTTTTAAATTAGTTAAAGTAAAATAGCTTGAAACAAATGAAGAACAGAAATCAGAATGCGCTAGCCTGCAAGACTACATGAATTAATTTAAAAATGTAACTAAATTTAAAATTACAGAATAGCGCAATTCACTCGACACCTGCCAACGATGGCAGTCCAAATTCACGATTTAAATGTTGGCGGTATCTGAAAGTAAGTACTTCAAGGCCTAGCTGTAAACTCTTATTGTAAATAATACACCGTTTGATATTATATGTCGGTTCGTTAAGGTAGGCAAATACGTACGTTTCAATACGCAAATATCGTTTGAGCAACATTTCCATGTACCGAAATGAAGTCTAAGCCTTCTTAATCTTTTCTAAAGGTAACAAATGGTATTTAGTACTCAAAGATGAAAATATCAGTTTTATTATTTATCGCTTGGAATTGCTTTTCTTGAGGTACGTAAGAATACCGAAAAATAATCCCGTACTTTTAGTAGGCAAATAATTTATCAATTTTCGCACCCCAGCAAGCTGGCACACTGCCTCTCCAAACCCTTCCGTTTCTGTAACAAAACAAGGAAAGTTAAATATTATTGCAAAGAGTTGGGTTGTTCTTGACCGATCCGATATTTTTGCACAACTTTACTTGACTTTCTCAGGAGTAAAAACCTTTTCTATTGTGTTTCAGATTTTCAAGGAAATCGAAAGGCTAACTGTCAAGGAAGATTGAATAATTACTTCAAATTCTGCTTTTAAAGAAGTATGAACTGTTCCAAGAACATCTCTCTATAACCTTTATTGAAATTTTTTTCCAACATCAATTGCATTGTTATTTTTGTTTGATATCCTGTAAGTACATTAGAAGTTACATTTATAACTTTTTAAACAAATAAACACATTTCATTAGCAACTTTCTTTTTAACTGAAAGGAAAGACAAATGGATAGGGAAAGGGTAGGGTATAACATGCAAGAGTTCTCGCACGGGTATGCTAGTATACTATAACCTCCTCGGAGAGGGCTGTTTTTTGATTTGTATCTTCTATTGTTTAACCTGAAATGTTCATGCTTAGGAAATATAATGGCAGTTTTTTTTAGATATGGAAGTAACTTGGATATTGATTTTAATTGCATCTAGGCGTGAGTGTACAAGAGACATGAAATTATTAAAAAAACAAATTTTGCTGACGGAAGTGCTTGATATTGTCGCACAACGGTGTAAATGCACACATCTGTTCTGCATAAAATAGTTACTGGATTAGTTGTAGTAAATTAAGCATGATTATTACGTATTTGCGAGTTGAACGAGCTAAAGTGAAACATATTATGAATTATTTACGTATTATGCTTAAACTCTGACAAATTGATGATACGCAGGGCGGAGCGCAGGGCGTAGGTGTGCCATATTGATGAAAAAGTAAATTGTTTCTGATCAGCAATTCTTCTATGGCGTCCAAAAGTTTATACTTCATTTTAGTCCAAGCGCTGAGAAATTTGTTTATAATTACTGAAAGGGGAAAAAATGGATACAAACGACTAAAACGCAAATTTGTATTTTTATTGAATGTGGGGTGTACAGTTCAAGAGCCCATTATCGCGTGTCCTTACGATCGCGCCGGCTTGGCCAATCGGCTTTCGTAACTGCAATGCACTGAAGTGATTGCAAAGGTTAACAGAATGTTTGTCCGTCACATTTTCGTCCAATCGCTATTTGGTCCTCAACACATTGCCAATTGTAACTTGGTCCCTCGTACATTTTTGTCCACAAAATGTTTTGTCTAGTCGTTTTTGGTACCCCAGTTGGTTTTGGAAATTTCGTCGTGTATATCTTCGGTTTATTTAAGTATTATAAAAATTAAAATTTGTATTTAAAAGGTTAAAGGGCAATAAAATTGCAAAAACAAATATCATTACGTGTTTACCCTTATTTAATGTACCGTTGTAAATATTACAATGCTGCATCTACGACCCAACAGTGAAACAGTGACAACGGACAGAAAATCTGAGAAATGTAAAGATTATAATAAGTAAGGTATAGAATACTTCATTTTGTGAATATATAAATGTCAGCACACATATCGTATCGTTCAATGAGATTTCCAAAAAACTACAGTAATGCTGTGATTAGAATTTTTAGAAAAGAAGTCTTTCTTCATATTTAGGATATAAAACAAAATCCACATTTGATAAAATTGAGTTCGAAAATTTTGAGTCTAACACTTCAAAACTAGGCCGAGAGAAAAGCGCTTCTCCAAGTAGGTTAAGAAAAATAAATAATAAACAAATAAATAAATAAATGTTTACTAGCGTACCCGTGTGAGAACTCTCGCATGCAATACCATACCCTCTTCCTTATTTTTCCATTTCCATATTAAGCCTGTAATGTAGATTTTTCTTCAAGACGCTCTTGTCCTCCGTCACTTGTTCTCTATGTCACCTTGTAATTGATAATAATATAAAACAGCCTTGTCAATACAAATTATTCTTATTTAACTATATTACGAGGCAAAGAGGAACATCCGTGTAATTCAATGGCATAAAATATCAAGTAATTAGTAATTTCACTTACAGTTGCAGATTTTACAGGCTCTGAACGGACAGGGTAGAATTGAGAAACGTCGAAGTAGCAAAATTGTAATAGAATAGTCAAGAAAATCTCATCTTGTGGATTACGATGTGAAACACGTTTCTTTGAGACCGTTTTAGTTTTTAAGGCACTAGAACGTATCGTTTAGGAGTTATTTCACGACATAGATTCAAAAATCCTGACCTGCGTTGCGGGTTGCATTTACATGAATATTCAGATACGTTTGTTAAACAAATCCTTCTTATTTTTAAAGTCAAAGTGCAATTCGTCTCGTCTCTGTGAAATTCTCTTTCTTTAGAGACCCCATTTGTAAAGATTGGTTGCGTGTGAGAGCCGCAAAGGGAAGGTATACTACTGAAATAATACAGGAGACGATGTAAATATAAAAATTAATTTTTGGGACCGTTGATTACGTGCCCAGGATGAACACCCTTCGTTCCGGGAGTCCCAGCCGCACGGGACGGGGCGTTCGAAATGGGAGGAGTGCCAAGCAGATGGTCGCTCTGAATCCGGTCCGGTGTTCGACGCGGGAGACGAGAGGGGCGCGACCAGAAGCGAACGCTGCTGGCGGCGTCGGCGTCGGGATGCTGGATTCGAGTCCCAGAGTGACAGGTGTTGATAGGCAGAATAATTGGCGCGCCAACTCAATTACAGTAGGGCGTGAGCTTGTCGGGCGCTAGTGAACGCATACTTGTCTCATTATCTACATGACTGAACTTGGTTTGCAGATGTGAACTGCGTCAGTTGCAGATGGAATTGATTAGCTTTAACGACAGTTCAATTTTTCAGAAAAGAAATAAAACTGTGTTATATATTTCAATTTTTGAAAGTCGAACATAAAAAATGTTCCAACGGCCTTCGTGATATTAGCAGATGTTAAAATAACGAATTCATTTTGGAAAGACAAAAACATATTTCGTTGATTTCTTTTCATATTTCATCCTACACCTATGGGTGTCATATTTCGTGAATAAATGGGTGGTGTTACTAGAGCGCATACTTTCTCGCACTGTTGCTACATGGTTCTAAATGCTATTACACTACTACATAAACCAGCAAAATGTTTTCTACCAACAAATTCTTTCCCCGTTCCGTGACCCGATCTCAGAGCCAATGTGCAGGCACTCACACCACTACGACAAACAAGTGCCGTATGGCTCGAACTCGGGCAGAGGCATAAAAGGATACATGTCAAATTCATGTAAAAGATAATTTGGGACAAGGTATAAAAATTCCAGCATAAATCAATTTTTT
Source organism: Acheta domesticus (assembly GCA_031308135.1). Taxonomy (NCBI): domain Eukaryota; kingdom Metazoa; phylum Arthropoda; class Insecta; order Orthoptera; family Gryllidae; genus Acheta; species Acheta domesticus. The sequence goes on from JAHLJT010004567.1 coordinate 182,145,741, forward strand.
GCTTTCTCATTCAAATTCAAATTAAACTAGTGACGCTACCAAAGTACATATTTCATTGCATTGCTTCTAAATGCCCCGCAATATTATACTTCTACATAAAACAGCAAGTGTACCCAACCAGCATTTTTTTTCTTTTCCAAGACCCGAAATCCAATCCTCAAAGTTTACACGCCAGCACTTATACCACTACGCCACACAAGCACCGTATGGGTCGAACAGAGCCTTAAAATGAATCTAATAGAGCCATAAAAAGATAAATGCATGATCCAGAAAATGTGAAAAATTGTCCTTTGGGCGCCCAAAGAAGGTATTCATAACAGAAAAACTAGTTTAGACTAAAGAGATTAGAAAATTATGTTCTGCGAGAAAGTTTGCCATTCAATAACACCACTCGTTTATTTATTCATGTTCCGTCCCTTATTACGCATGTGGAGAAAATTTGAAGGAAAAATTTGGAGCGGTTTTTGAGAATTTTGTTTCCGTAAATTTCAAGCGCAAATTACCCACAAACTACTTGTTTTTTCAGAGTCCTGTGTAAGTGGATTCATAAAAAACGCAACAAACCGATTAATATAAATTTCCAGAGCAACTTTTATCTTAAAACGTTCTTAGGAGATATTCCTTGCCCTGACCCATAAGGAAAATTGTTGGGACTACTTGAATGAAGCTTTCCAAAATCGATGGTAGGCCGACGAACTGCCGGAGCAGGATACTCTAATAAGCCGTATCTTCTGGTCAGGGCAGCGGGAGGACCGGCTGCGCGACCTCGATCTTTAGAATTCGCTTGTTGCAGTGTTCGTTGAGAAGCTTCTGCAGACCTTATTTACTGTCTGAACAAGACGTTGATATCAAGTTGTGCCAATCATTCACGCCCCAGGAAAAGACATCTCGACAGTCGTTGGTCCGACACTGAGACGGAATTACAGCCGTCTATTTTTCAAAGTTGGTAATAGCCCAGTTAATGCCGAATGTGCGAAGATAATATTGCAGACACCACTAGTTTTTCGCACTCTGCACACATTACTCATCTTCTGTTACATTGCGAAGGTTTTTATTCCACAGGGTTTATTACGAGATTAACCAAAGCCCAATAATTAACTTCGAAGCACTCGTAACTCTGCAAAAATCCAGCTAATATTTTAAATTCCAAATCGTAATCTATGGGTCGCAAAAAGCTGATTTAATGTTCATTTATCCCTGCATAACTAGTAACAAAAGTAATGATAGACATTTTAGCTCGTTAGTCAAAAGTAAAATAAAATAATTCAATGCATTTTTCGAAAAATCAGAGATTTCAACGAAAATGAGACCCACCCCATTCTTTTAAGCAACCCTTCTTCTATCGGTGGAAAATTTGAAGAAACATTTGAAGCAGTTTATGAGAAAAAAAATTTTTTAAAAATTGAAAAATTTCATTTCGCGAAAAACTACACAAAAATCATTTGTATTTTCGAAAAGTTGAAGACGACCTAATTCAAGATCTGTCTTTAAAAATAATTTCATTGAGGAAAAAAACTCTCTTCCGTATTGTAATTATAGGAAGACCTCCCCCCTCAAAAAAATTGCAACTTTTGGCAATTTCCGAAAAATCACGGATTTTAACAAACATGAGACCTGCACCATTTTCTTAAATGTCCTTTACGATATCCTAGTGCACAGGTAGTTAGAAAACTTGGTGCCATTTTTGAAAAAAATTGAAAATGTTGAGGCTTCATTTAAGAAGCTCAAAAATCAAAATATCCATTTGAAACTCCTAAAGCCTTGAGTTCATTTAGACTGATCGGAAAATATCAATTTTGGAGAAAATCGGCTGAACGGTTTAGGTGCTAGCATTGACCACAGACAGACAGACGTTTTGTCGCCAATCAATTTTTTTGATATCAAGGAGCCGCAAAACAGATTTCGGCTTTACTACATGTTTAGAGAAAGTAATTTTCTATTCATAGAATCATTATTTATGCACTTTATCGATACCAGGGTCCGATAATAGTTTTTTTTTTGACGAAACTTCGCCATTTTTTCGGTGCATAATAGTTATATTCTCCGTTCTTACATTTATAAGGGGAGAAAGTAAAAATTGATTTTATATAATGGTTAATTGTTCGTCTCCTAATACGGTACTGGGAAGTACATTCAGAGCACATCTTGAATCTATCAGATTATTATATGATTGATACAACTGATCATCGTCAGTCTTTGAAACATATCAAGGCGCTGTTCAGATATTTAGAAGTGCATAAATTAGCCGTTAATGGAAGTGATAATTTTCAATGAAGCTTGAATTTTTTAGTATTTGAATGAAAATAGTGAATAAGCATAAGAAAATGTGAAGTGTAGCTGCTGAAGTGTAGAAGTAAAGCAATAAGACAGGTAAGTGAATTGAAATTTTGTATAGTGAAGTAAATTTTGATCCAAATAATGAACAATAGTACATTATTACTAATTAATGTTATATGAATTTTTTATACTTGAAAGTTTTGTGTTCATTGTCAATAATTTTATGTATTTCTGCCTCCAATTCATTTGAGTATAAAATCCATTAATAAAAACATTTTGACCTCATCAACTCTAAACAAAAAAAATAACTAGGCCTGTCATGCAAAACCAGCGAATCTGTAACGAATCTTTTTTCTCTTTTTCTGGTGCGCCACCTCCGAAATAAAATTAAACTTTATGAGACGCTGTCAAGCTTGGGCTTAGTACTAAAAAGAATTGTTCAAACCCGAATAAAATATCGCCGGTCAATTTCATACCGGCCAGATATAAACACACTCAAAACGCATATGACTATTTTTACGAACCGGCTGGGCGATATTTTTCTCTCGCAGATATCTCTATTAGGAGGCGGTGGCAGTGCGAAGCCGCGACCTCGGCGGCCGAAATTTGCCGGAGGACTTGGGGGTCCACTGAGATGCTGCTTCTGCAACGGGGCTTGGGCTATCGGAGGAGAGCTATTACGATGCGGCAATGGTGGCGGAATCCGGTGGAGAATGTGAAAACGGCGAAGACGAAGCTGGCATTGGAATTTGCGGAGAAGCACAGTGGTAAATATTAAAAAAGAACGGTCAAAAACTTAAAAAATATTGGAGCTGTATTTGTGAAAATGTTGATAGTTTAGTACATGCGTAATGTAAAGCCACCCAGTGCCCTCCAATTATAAAAACTCTTTACTCCTTCTTGGGCCAGTGAGAATCGAAAATGAATTCGTCCTTAATTTACCAATTAGTTGTACGAATGGAGAGAGCGACGTTTTGGAGAAATACAAACCTTCTCTACACCACCCAGAAACCTCCACAAAATAAAAATTCGGACAAAAACTTGAAATATATTTGTTTGCACTAAACGTGTCATAATGAGTAAGTTAAAGCATGCAATTTGGATTACCTGAATATTAAATGAGAAAACTGTGTTTTTCCTTCCCTAAAGGGAGGTGGGTTAAATTCAGACCTTCATATTTATTTATTCAGTTATTATAAACTACAATAGCATACACTGAACTCATACTGTTTACCACCGTAGTTGCATACATGAAAGAAGATTAAAAAAGCGAGTTTCCCATTTCATATTTCACAAGAGCTACTTTTGTGCAGTGAATTGGATGTTAGAACGGGAAATATCAACTTGAGATAAACAGTTTGACGATTTTGAAAGATAATGTAAATAATTTCTTTGAAGATGATTTTATTTCATACAATTTTAAATAGAACGAAATTTTGCGTTAAATGTTTCTATTCGGAGAAATGTGACTTTGGTAGGCATGTGTTACGTATCCACTGAAACCAATGTTCCCGCAACAGCGAATGCACAACTTACTGAATTACCTTCTCCACGGTTTCGCTTAACTTCCAATATCCTGAAAGATCTACTAATTGGGTTTTTAAATTAGAATTTCACATTAAGATTTAACCGGCCTACATTCCGACGTCAATACTCTCGCGAACTCAATTCAGTCAGTTTCAACAACCTCGCTTGAATGGTAATCGACGCTCCATCTCTCAATTGATCTTTACCACGAGTTTACACATCTTGTATACAATTTATATTTTCATATAGTAACCCCATGTTTTACGTCCACTCGTTGCCATCAAATTTAGTTCAACGAATGCTCATATTGTTCATAATTTCCAAACATGCAATGACTATCTTCTTCAACTGTTTGTCTTTTTAAACATGCAATTTACAAGTTTTAAAAATCACTTGACAAAGACAACTTGTTAAAACAAGAAACGTAAAATTATTTATTTATTACGGATTATTTTTTTTCGGACAGCAAAACACTAATCAAGATTGCGAGAGATACAAAATCTATAGGAAAACGCGATCCAGGCAGATCGAAGAAAAGATGGATGGAGAGTTGGATTTCCACATCTCCTGAATCATTCTGATGGTGAATTGTGAAGAAAAATAGGTGTAAATTTAATAAGAAAAGAAGGAAAAGACGAAGAAAAATATTTCTAGGAACTATTTCAATGCTTTTTCTTTGTCTTAACATTTGTCTATGTTCTTGACATAAAAATATTTTCTTTCAAACTCTTATGAGAAGGAATTTTTTTTTTCTTTTAAACGTAAGAGAAAGAATTTTTTAAAATTTTTCTTTATGTCTATAGATGTATAAATTTCGTAAGGTTCTTGTTGGTCTTTATTTTAAAGACATAAATATGCAATTTTTTTGGATAGAAGATTTACATCAAATTAAAAAATAATCAAACATATATCAAATTTATTCCAATGTATAATTCAACTTTTAAAATCTCGACGTTTCGGAAATAATTATTTCCGTCTTCTGGCTGCAATTAAAATTACTAAAAAACAGTAAGTAACTACAACATTTGAAAGAAATGGTCAGAATTAAAAAATAACAAATACATAACGTTCTTGTACACAAGTCACTGAGTTGCCTTTCATTCATTTCCGCAAGGACTCAGATGTTCACGACCGTTTTTTGGAACCAATTCAACCTTCGTAATGTGGCTCCGAATGCACCTACAGCAATTCAAAGATTATTTTTAAATTTTGCAATTCTCAAAGAAACAATAATGACATGCTCTATTCTTTAAGTTCTTTACGCTATCCGAGGACAAAGTTTAAGAAATATATTGGAGCAATTTTGAAGAAAATGCTGAAAACAATCTTCAAATTGACATCACAAAAGACTTGCAGATTTTCTATTAAGGAACGTTTGTGCGTATTCTTCTCCAGGATTTTTTATACCTAAATGAGCCTAAAATTGAGAGAAACTTTACTACGCTAAAATATCTAGCACATGTTTTATCCGAATCTCTAATTGAAGTGGTCATTTAATTAATAATAATAATTAGCTGAAAGGATGGTGTAATTTGTTGATTGTGCTAAACAACTCGGCTTCCAATCGCTTCGCTCCAGAGCGAGTCAGCCAAATTTTCCTCAAGGTAAGTCCTTTCTCGTCTGGAAGGTCTCAATGCAAGAACCCACGTCTCCGTTGAAACAGACACAGCGTTGATTAGGAAAACCCGTACCCGTTCCATTACATTTTTCTTTACTTAATTGATATTTAAATTTATAAGAATGATCGACGTACGTGTCCATTCTTATAATCCTCTCAAGATATAATTTCTCTTTCCTTTAAACAGTCCTCACGTGTCGCACCTCACACATTCAATCAAAAAGAGCTCCAAAAAGGGCAAATAGCAGAATGTTTTGGTGTAGTTTTGATATTTGGTTTCTATAGATTGTCTGGGTCGCCGAACACGAAAACAATTTTTGGCAATAAGAATTTTGCCGAAAACACGTTTTTCAAGCAGAAAATGACTTTTTCAGTTTTTTTCAAAATAAGTCAAAGATTATCCATTTTTCGTAAATAATGGTCCTATGTGAAATAAAAGACGATAAAATGAACTAAATTTATTGTCATTATGCTTATTCCTCTAATTAACGGGTTAGTCGAGCGAGCATTGCGAAATTTGATGATATAAGTTAAACACACAAAGGATCTCACTTTATCTGAACATAAACTAAAAATTAAACATTTTTCGTAAATATTAACCTCATATGAAATGAAAGAGGAAAAAACTGACGACGTTTAATGTCTTCAAGGTTTTCTTCTGGGATCGATGGCATTGCCGTTAACGTGCAAATTATGCCTGGATATTACAAGGAAAATGGCACTCCACTTAACCTCCCTCATTTAATAGCTCTTATATTTAATTTACATCCAATACAGTGGTGTACAATTAAATACGGTGTCTTGTGAATCAGTTTTCAATTTCATTAGAAAAAGAAAGTGGGTCATTAATAAGATGCAAAAGAAAATTAAAAATTTGGAAGGCGATGGACTACTCCATCATCGAGGTGTAGGTTTCGAAGACACTCTTTCCACTTCTTTAACCGGAGCACTTCTTCTTACTTCGGAACTTTTAAACTTAAAATAATTTAATACTCTTAAAATTAATACAAATTAAACTTAATAGATATTTTTTTATGATTTTTAGTTTTATTATACGGTTAGGAAGAAATCATTCACAGATGAAATGGGTATTCCAGTTTACAATAAAATACGCTTATGTACAAATTTAAAGAACCTTACAAGTACTTCTTAAAAGATAAAAAGAATTTTAAAAAGTTTGAATACTTTCAATTAAAAAATAATAAGATGACACTAAGCTTATTTACATTTTGACAGTGTTTATATTAAATACAATACAGAGATGTTCTTATTGTGGATTACCGAACCGGTATTTCAGGAAAACAAAGTATTTAAGTTTCCTTTAGGAACAGTTTATTTTCTAAACTGAAACTTTCTGTGCTGTCACAGCAAGGAAGGCATGTCAATATTTATTGCAGATGAGTGTGCGCAGTAGAGTGGAGAAAATAACCCAAATCACTATCCATCACAAGTTACTGATCTTTAAAAAAATTAAAAAACAAACAGAATTTGAACACCCATTTATCAAGGCTGCCTAACAAGTACTTAAATACTCGTGTGTACTAATAGCTGAACACCGTAAGAAATCGATGTCGATGTACAGAAAGAAAACATATTGAATTTAGGTTCATGTTTTTGTCAGTTTTCAAGGATCTTTCGCATCATGTCACGCGGTGGCGACAGTAGAGTTAGTGACGTTGGCCCAATCGGCGGGAGCTGCTTAGTCTGTAAATATTTCCGTTGCTGTTGTTCTCAAGTTTCCTTAATGGTCTGCACTTAAGAGGGTCGCTCAACCGAACTGGTCGAAAAAGGTTTGTAGGAGTGCGTGTCCATTAAGAATTTCCCGGCGCATCAAGTACTATGGGCATTTATCTCGTAAGTGTAGTGTATGTTATATTCCAAGAGATTGGTGTGTTCCTAACCCCTGAAACGAGAAATTCGGTGACCGCTCACCTACACGTCAACTTGCGAGGGTTTTCGCCTTCAGATAATCTTTCTCAGCGGGTCACTGCCCCAGACAGGGCAAAAACTGAGCTCGCTATTAGAGAGATTGGCAAAAGGATGGAGAAGAGAAGATTGCGCGCCGTCTGCGACCCGTTTGTTAGAGTACTGCACCGGTATTCGTATGGTATTGATCAGAGAAACCCCCAAAGCATCGATCAATGCATCTGGTCGCTGGAATTTTCTCCAGACCTTGGTTGAGTTCGATAGAGCTATAAGGCTAGTGACGCAATCCACCGCCTTCGAAAATCAAACCCTAGAATTGTGGCAATTTTTGAAACGGCATTGTTCACGGGATGACTTCTTCTATTTCTTCATCAAACCTTAGAACTTGCTGCTTAAATACGTTATAGAGGTTCCAACTAAAATCGAATACCGAAACCCAAACACTACCTGTTATGAAATCAACAACTGATTTTCACGTATTACGAAAGTTGCTAAGCCACTGAGAACTTCTCATTTTGAAATAAAACTAAAAATGTTAGCAAAGGAATATACAATCGGGAAGTTTTTTTTTGAGTTTTGTCCAGTGCGTTTTAGGATTTTTTCCATCGCGCAACGGACGTAAACAAAGTCAGTGCAAGCGATGAGGTCCATCGCGTGTGCGCAGGGGCGAATCCAGACGATCATTTTTTTCCTTTAAATTTTAGATTTCTTTAAATAATAAACATATTTTTGTTATTATATTCTATATTATTTATGTATTGTTGATATGATAATAAACAATGTTATGGTTTAAACAAGTACATGAATAAACATTTAAATCAATGTTTGTCAAATACTGGAAGGTAATCGAAAATTCTAGGTCTTTTGGCAGGGGCCATGGCCCCCATGCCCCCCTGGATCCGCCAGTCCGTGTGCGCAGGCGTCGACGTCGGCGGCGCGGCGGGCGCGGGCTGCTACCGCCGCCTAGGTCAGTGCCGGCCCCATACGCGGCCGACGAAACCGTTGCAACCGGCGCCTGCGCTTCCTGGATCATAAACGGCGAGGAATGTCGCCGACGGGGCGCGCGGGTAAGGGAGGGGAGAGCAGGGGCGGAGCCGGCGGTTCGGCGGGGTGCGCCAGGGAAGGGGGCATCGTGCTCGCCGCCAGTGACGAACCGGGCGGGCTAGCGATAGGGGGAGTGAGAGGGTGATAAGACGAGGAAGAGGGGAGCGATGTTATGGAAGAGGAGGAGAGGGGGCGACAAGAAAGAGACAGATATCGTGGAGGGGAACAGATGGCAGGACGACAGAGTGGAAAAGATGGGGTGAGAGAAGGGCCATGCGACGGTGGGACATCGGCCGGGCATCGGGGCGGCAGCTTTGCAGGCGATTGGTACGGCGACAGAGAGGGCGAGGAAGAGGGCAACGGAGAGGGTAATAGAGGGGGTTGACGGGGTGGGGTGACCGGGCGGGGTGACGGGGCGGGGTGACGGGGCGGGGGTGACGGGGCGGGGTGACGGGGCGGGGTGACGGGGCGGGGTGACGGGGCGGGGTGACGGGGCGGGGTGACGGGGCAGGGTGACGGGGACGGGTGACGGGGACTGGGACGGGTGACGGGGAGGGGTGACGGGGAGGGGTGACGAGGAGGAGTGACGGGGCGGGGTGACGGGGTAGGGTGACGGGGTAGGGTGACGGGGCAGGGTGACGGAGAGGGTGACAGGACGGGGTGTGGGAGTGGTGGGTTGACGGGGTGGAGTGTGGGGTGGAGTGGGATGACGGGGACTGCGGGCGGGTGGGTGGCCGTTGGCCCTACATCCGATCGCCACTGCGGCCGCAACCGTTCCCTGCGCAGTGTAACTGATTGAATTAAAACAGGTTCGGCGTCAACGGCCTTAATTATAGGAGGACAGTTAGCGACAAGCGCTGTCGCCGAGAAATGTAAAAAGTTAGGCTCGCCACCGCAGATAGCTGAATAAATTCGGATGGTGGTAGAATATAAACTATTTTGCGTGAGAGCGTCCGGTGGGTATCTGGCTTGCCTTGCGTGGACGCTGCCCCCCTACACGACTTTGCATTAAACCGTGAAATCGGCCCATAATTTTACGCGTATTTAAGACTGCGCCTTTTGCACAAATTGGCAACGGATGAGACAGCCTTGGAGGAAACCGAAGAAGAAATTAGAGTTTTAAATGGGCGCCACGCAGAGAAAATGAAGACAGTAGGAAGAAAACCCCTTATTCGTCGTCGGGGATAATGCGACGCGGTAGATAAAGGGTAATGTACTGCGTACAGTGTACGAGAAGTCACAAGACCTGCTATAGACCGGTATTGATCGGCTTCGATCACAACTCCCGGCGGCAAGGTATTGGCTGTTGTCAGAGATTCTATCTGAGGTATGGGGTCCCGAGTCGTATGATTTAGGACTTTAAGATATGATTTTAGGTGTCTAAAAGTGTAAATTTTGAGCTAATCCGAAGGACAGTAGTCGGAGCAGGTTCTAGAAGAGGTTCTCAGAGGAAGGTAGCTTATTAAAGAAATTTGTAACTTCAGTAACACGTGATCAAAGCTAGATTTAATCTCGATATATATAAGATAATCAAGAAGCTTCAACAAGGGAGCGCGCCGACCCGTGGTGGGTAATTTTACACAAGAGGCAGCAGCAGTGGCATGGTGCACTCCAGGTACCCTGCTGATGATATAATGGGTGATAGAGGCAGAGCTGATGGAAATTGTGATAATAAAGGTGATGGTATCCCAATAACATTTGAATTGGTGGAAAAGAGTGGGTAGAGGGTTACTTCGTCCGTTATTTTTGGAACGTTGGAAGAAAACTAACGGATAGAAAAAAATAATCGAATAAAAACGAAAGGAGCTACTGTGTAAAAAGAGAGAGAATGGCTTAGGTCATGATACGGAAGAGTTGTAAGATAGAATGGAAATGACTGGTTGAAGATAAGCTAATGCATGGGTGATGCCAGTCGTTTTACAAAGATAAGAAATTTTTGTTAGTTACGCCGTTTACAATAAAATAGATACGAGTTTCAACGGTCCTATATTGTCATTGCATAATATTGTTCAAATCGACGGTAGTGGTGATTGTCAATCATAAGTCATGAAGGGGGAAAATGTGAAAATGATAATGGCCACGATTTTTCGAAGGCATTGGGCTTAAGGATTGGATTTAGAAAACTTAAGTGACAGAAAGAAACTGGGAAGTTGAGTTTTGTTTAATTCAGCCAATGGGTGTTTTTACAATGCATAGTAAGAAGGGAATGAATGCTCTGATTAATCTCTATATTAATTACCACGTAGAATCACGAAAAAACGAGACGATTAATAAAACCAGAAGTTGGTACTCATAGGAAGTCACGAAAGTCTCTGCCTACTAAGATAACGATAATGATTCTGAGATATAATAAAAATGTTCTTTTAAGAAACAATATTTCAGTGGAAACAGCAATAGATATTATGATGGCGATACTGCTTGCTGTGGTGCCGATAGTAGTTGCGGTGATGGTGGTGATGGTGGTAGTTGTTAGTGTAATGGTTGTGATGGTGGTAGTGGTGACAGTAGTAGTAAAGATGACGACAGTGGTAATGGAGGTATCTACGGTATTCGTGGTAGTGGTGATAGTGGTAGTGGTGATGGTAGTAGCGGTGATGGTGGTAGTGGTGATGGTGATAGTGGTGATGGTGGTAATGGTGATGATGGTAATGGTGATGGTGGTAATAGTAATGGTGGTAATGGTGACGGTGGTAGTGGTGGTAGTGGTAGTGGTGATGGTGGTGGTGGTAGTGGCGATGGTGGTAGTGGTGATGGTGGTAGTGGTGATGGTGGTAGTGGTGATGGTGGTAGTGGTGATGGTGGTAGTGGTGATGGTGGTAATGGTGATGGTGGTGATGGTGATGGTGACGGTGGTAGTAGTAGTGGTGGTGGTGCTGATGGTGGTAGTGGTGATGGTGATAGTGGTGATGGTGATAGTGGTGATGGTGATAGTGGTGACGGTGGTAATGGTGACGATGGTAATGGTGACGGTGGTAGTGGTGATTGTGGTAGTGGTGATGGTGGTAGTGGTGATGGTGGTAATGATAATAATGATGGAGATGGTTAAGGCAGTGGTGACGGTGACGGTCATAGTATGGCGGTGGGGACGGTGGCGACGTGGTCGGCGCCGGATGCGTTGGCGAAGGCGGCGGCGGCGGCAGCGATCAGGTGATCGGCGTGGTGATAAATCATGCGGGGCCTGCAATTTCAGGGGTTTCAATTCGGTGCGGACCCTGCAATTACGCGCGCCGGCGGCGGCCGGGGGGCGGAGGCGGCGAGGGCGCGCGGGCGGGGGCCAATTTGGGGGCGGCGCGACGGAGCGAAGCGTGGCGGGGCGGGGTGGGGTGTGGGTGGGGTGGGGCGGTGTCCCGGCCACGCGTCCGGCGGCGGGGGCGGCGGCCGGCAATGTGAGAGAGGATGGCCGACGTGGGCGGCTGGAGCAGAGCAAGATAACGGGAGGCGAGGTGAAAAAGGACTCTGAAACAAGGATTCGCAACCTTTTCCTTGAATAGACTCCTTCTTTAAAACAAAGATTTGCTTCATCGACCCCCTTCATATCCTTCTACATTATACAGCATTCAAAACAATCGTAGCACAAATAAATGCACGTAAACAACTTAATAATTATTATGTAGGCAAACCAAAGTTTTGAAAAATGGTTCCTTAAGTAGGGCTGGAAAGTTTTATTATTTTTTATAGTAATAACATTTTCAATTTTTTGAAATGAAAATAAGTATTATTAGATGTTCTGAATAATTATGTAAGGAAACAATAATTTCATGTATATTTTGTTATCAATAGTATCTTGATTATTAAGATGATTTGTCGGGGCACATTCGGCTATCAACCCCCAATCAACCCCTTCATCATTGACCCCCTTTAAAATGTCATCGAACCCCAGGGGTTCGACACCGACCTCTTTGGGAAAAATTATTCTAGAGTATCCAGTGAATGAAAGCCGTTACCTCATCACAAAATGACTACAAAGAGATTCAAGGGAGGACTGAAGCATCGGTGAAGAGGATAGTGGTGATGGATTTTAAGGATTTGATTATAATCGAGGATCACTTCCAAATGGTTATACGTATGTAAGTTGTTTAGAAGTATTTTCGACCTCGTTCTTCCAATCTTACTGTATCCTTGAGAATAACTGTTAGCTTGAAAATTTTAAAAAGTAGCGATTTCTGTTCTCGATTATAGTAATTCGAAAATTTCGAACTTATATTTTATCCACGGGATTTGAAATACAGAAATTTTACTACAATAAATGAAAACAAAATAGTATTTATTAAGTAACACTTTTAGTTGCATTTTAATATTTCACATCTAAGAAGTACGTATTGTCCCCAATACATTTCTGGATAAAAATCTACGCAAATCTGTTATTTTTAAGTAAATTTCTTGAAAAATGTGTTCTCGAACCTGAATGTAGTTCTTATAGAAAGAGATCTTTAGTTTGTCTTGGTGAATTTTTGTAATTATGATAGGATAAAATATTCCATTTTATAAAATCATAACATTTTTTGATCAACCCAAATTTGCCAATATACCGTTACTTGCTGTTTTCGACAATTCGCTACATAATAAATCAAATAAACATTGTTTCATTCCTCAGATTGGAATTGCATCCACCAATGAGGGAGTTTTCTTTAAATGGTGGAGGACCATCCCAAAGAACTGCGCCAACTAGTAGAGCCTTTATTTGATAAATAAGAATTTTGTATGAAGTAAGAGATCGAAGGAAGAAATAAGTTCTTTGGTAGGGTCGGAAAGCTCACAGTAACAAGATATAAACTTCATTTCCTCAAATAATACATTCAAGATTTCAAATACGTATGTCGTCAAGTAAGCGACTAAAAGAGAGCAATGAGGTCATTATAAAGAAACAGCATCTGTGTTGTTTTTTTACATACAATTTATTATTCAACCGTCAATGAAAAATAAGCCGTTACAACCGACCACAGAAGGAAAACAGAAATATCAGCTGCTAAATAAATATAAGTACATAAATAGCGAAGTGACCAACGTCTAATTCTGGACAATGAAGTGGTAACAATTACAAACAGTGGTATTGACATTTCTCAACGGTAACCTTGTACTTTGTTTTGTTGAAAACACTGTGTAACTTGTAAACCCATTATGTTTTGTTTTTCCTATATGGAAATGTATTCTATGCAAAAACGTCAAGCGTTGCGAATTCCACGAATAATGCCAGGTCTAATTGAGGAAAATGCTAAGCTTTCATACAAATTGAGGGGTGCAGTTAAGAAAAACGGAAAGTAAATCGGAGAGGGAAGTTGAAAAAAGAAAAGTAATAATATAAACAAAAATACAAGATGAAAATATTATTAATTGAGTAGTGGTTCTGCTATGACACACATTGTGAGGAAAACTCAAATAATAACAAAATAGCATAGTTAGAGAAAAGCTTCTTTTTATTTTCTAATAACTATAATATACTGATTATTAGTTTTCCCATTTTTGGTCATTTCTGGCAAATCATAATATCGCAGAATCGAGAGAATTAATTTCATGTTTTAAATGCTATTTGTTGAACTCTCTGAGGAATGAAGCAAGTAGGCAGCATACCTGTGTATACGTGGGTATTCAAGTTGTTAGTTGAACGTAAAATAACGTCTCACACTCAATCATTCAAATACGATAGATTGAGGTGGGATTACTCAAATGCTTTAAATTACGGTGTTCAGTGAAGGTGATAAATGATAAATGGGAACAAGTGCGAAGTATTTTCAAACGTAGTGACGAATGTAATGAAGATCAAGAACTATATTTAATGGTAGTACAGCAAGGTTGAAATAATTTGGGACATATCCATTTATATAATAAATACTTAGATTTAATTGCACAGATTTAGAGTACTGATAGATTACTTCTCGCATTCAGGGACATACTAAACTGAAATGCAATGTTAAAATCACAATATGAATGAAATATGACTATTTAATCAGCGTAGTCATTTTTAAACTTTATCTTTCACATAAAATATCAACTCTACACATATTTTAGAAATCAACTTTTCTAACTTTAATCCAAAGGTAATATTTCTCTTGCTCGGGTAAAAACATGGTTGATAACAATAAATACAAGAGAATGTTTCAATGGATTATGCTATACATATGATGACCCTTGTTACAGAAAAAAGGTGAAGATTAATGATTTTCTTTGATGATGATGACGCTGGGCGTTAGTAGATGCATTGATGATAATAATAATAATAATAATAATAATAATAATAATTATTATTATTATTATAGTGGCATTATTATTATTATGCTAGTGTAGAAAAACATTAAAAATATTAGCAAGTGTATTAGCAACGATGCGATGAACACTCAATTTGAAACAAAAAATTTACTAAAGAAGTTTCTCTTCGACATAGAGAGTCACTGAAGTCAAAGCATCTTACGCGCGTTTATGTTAGTAGGAGTATCATTCCTGCAAACACTTGCTGTAGCCGTCCTGTAACGCCCTCTATTTCATTCTATAGATATACTAACTGGCGTTTGACTTCTTGTTACTCCTGTGTAAGAATTTCACATCTACCTTCCGTCCAAGTAGATTAGCATAGTAATTAGAACGCGCACGTACTCTGCACATGCAATACACGTCGTAGTGGAGATAACAATGACACGTGCAGTCTAGAACAAGTGCAAAGAAAGGAGAAATTCAATCGAATTGAGATTTAAGAAAATCGTGGTCTTCCTCAGGGCTGGAGTGCGGCAGTAGATCCCTGAGGAAGACCACGATATGAAGGTCAAAACGTCGGCAGCACTGCTTTCGACGAGGCGTCAATCGGAAAGCGGAGAGCATTTGCACGGCTCTAGCCGCGGAAGCCTACGATTGCAGTTCTTTAAAGGCTTTTCGAAGAAGTGCGATATACATTATTTCATTAGTACTTTTCGATAGGAAGCATAAAATGTAATCTTCATTATCCACTACGATATTCTTTGAAGAGGGTGCTGAATCCTAACGCCGCTTACCGTACGTTTTCTTCAATTAGAAGCTGTGAATCTATCGAAATAACGGCAGATGTGGTGAATCGTGACTGCCGTGTGGTCAGCGTTACATGTAGATTCCAGTGGTCTTCGTCGCAGATACAATATTAGTAATTCTGAGCTTGTAAGTAATCCCTGCAACCAGCTCATTCTTGAAATTACAATCTCTTCGGTCCGAGAACTCCGCACATTTCTTGTAATGAACTTCGATTAACGTGCAAATGTTTTTATAGAGAATCTCAAACACAACCGAGTACTACGGACTAGCTGAATTTTAAGATGATAAGAATTGAAAGCATAGAAAAAGTGTAGACTAGAAACTAGAGACTCATATTCTCCTTTGTACTAACATAGTACGCATGTAGGACGAACATGAGTTAATAGTGTTCACTAGTTCGAGAACTAACAGATGAGTCAATTATATTAATAAATACAAAAGATAGATATTACAATTAAATATTGTAATTGGTGAGGTTTTAAAAAAATGTAAGTGTATGTTTTGACAAATGTTTTGACGTTTCCGCCAATTGCAATGCTGGACCTTCCTCAGAAGATTTATCAAATACATACATTTGAAAATAAACTTTAAAGTGTCGGTACGTGTCGATTGTAGAAACATTAAGATAGAATAAAGCACAAAAATTAATATACCTTAAAATATCACATAACCATCCAAATAAGTTGAAAGTACAAGACAGGTTACACGAAGTACTACCTGATGTGTCACATTGTATCACAGTACAACAGTGACCAATAAATACAGATAGCGTGCTAATATAACAGAACCAAAAAGTTGTCAAGGAGCAAGCAGGGAACGCGGGCATCAGATTTCATGAAATAAATAGGTGTGGATTATGTGGAAAAATAAATACCGAAAAAATTACATTAGTAGGCTGTTAACATGTCTAAGCTTTTTGTATCCGGCTGTAGGATATGTACCATTTTTGAAACGTATATTTTGTGTGCATTAGTTTCCCTATTTAAAATTTGAACGTTGTCCCAGTCGAAAATATTATAAATTATATGGTTAGTGATGACTGTATATGTGACTGAGGTTGACCCAAAGTTGCTTTGATGTTAACATGATGTTAAAATGATGACAATTACATTAAATGGTCACGCAGACAGTACGCATATATAGAATTAACGACATTCAATAATATTTAATTAATGGATCCAATTTTCTCGCAACAACCTTTCAGGAGAGGGCACCGACCTGTGAAGATAGCTAGTCACTTCGTTTTTGCTCCCGTAGCTGAGCGTTAATGATATTTTGACGAAACTAAAAACAGCAAAATGAAAGAGGTCAAATATCTGCCCTCTACATGTAATTCACTCACAACTGTGCTCATTTACGAATGTCCATCTAGTGTCAGCTGCATGGCTTTGGAACGCTCTTGCAGTTGATTCATCTGATTTGCCGCTTCTTTGCGCTGAGTAATAATGTACTGTTCTACAACACGCTCCTAACCGTACATCCGGTAGCTCATTAAGCGGTGAGAATTACATATCATGGAATGGTCTCGATGTACATCTACGACATCTTGCAGTACCATGCAAAATGCACACCTTATGTTTCCAAGCATGCGTTCTTCCACCCCAAACCATTTGGAATAAAATGAAGGCTACTCAAAACAAAAATGTGTATAGGTATAGTCATTCGGTTCGCGTATGTGTATATGTAAAATGAAGACCACTCAGAACAAAAACGTGTATAGGTATAGTCCATTCGGTACGTGTACTTGTACGTACAAATTCGGAGAATTTGGCACTGTTTTTAAGTATTTCATCATATCTCTTCAAAATACCAAACAGTTAAAAAAATCGTTAAATCTCTAGTAGAGGAAGTTTTACACGTTTATAAATGTTACTGTGCTGACTTTTACTTGAGCCATATTTTTAACATAAAGAGGAAAGGCACAAATATGCAAACGAAATAATTCTCTTGCGTATAATTTTCCTTAAAAATTTGACAGCCACAGAAGAAACAAACGTAGATAATCATCTAGTTGAATGTACAAAAACATTATATTATACTTACACACTGAAAGCTGAGAAGTGTCATCATAGGTTTTTAATGGCAATATTTTTTTCGCATTGAAATCATCTTCAGTGCTGCAAAAGGCAAGAACAAGTATATCATTCACAATAAATTAAATTACATTAACTCTACCATAAGCAAAACTATTAACTTAGCTCCGATGAATGAAGAAATATGAATCTTATTTAAATGAAATATTTAACCTAAAATAATTAACCAGAACAATTTGCATAACTTTTTGACACTAATACAGTGTAAATAAAATATTTAAAAGTAAATAAGTTTCTAAAACAAGTAAATATGAAAATAATTGAGACAAAATATGATATTTTGTTGTATGACAAATATTTAGTAATTAAACAATTTGCTCATATAAAGTAAATTTAGATGAGCATAGGTTTAATGAGCAATGTTGATTACTATTTGAGGCTGCGTTCTGACAATGACATATGAGTAATGCATTTTGCATGACAGAAAATATGAAATACGGATACAAGTTATGAAATGTACGATCATCTATTTTATCTTCATAAAATAGAAAGTAGAAAAATGTAAAGATAACTATATTTTTGGTAATTAATTACATCGTTTTAAATTAAAATACAAGTTTTTTGTTAATTTGAAGTCGTTTTTCTCCAGTTCTGTTGATGATCGGCCACTACAATTTACATTATTTTACAGTTTTATATTTTATTATACTCACAATTGTTATATTGCTAATGTAGTGAAGCTAGTCACGAAAAGAAGAGGAATTCTTGACCATTATTCAGGAAATATGGAACACTTAGCGAAAATTAAAAGCTTTAAAAATCTGTTTTGCATTAGAATTGGAATAAAACATTTAGAAATTGTCAATATTTTACTTCTTTCTGAACGATTTCAGCAATAATTTCAGTCCTGGTCTCATGTTATTAAAGTTGCTCTACATTTGTTTAGCGCATACTCACAAAAATTCGTGACATTTTTGACCGAGGAATCTCAGTTCAGGAAATTCGTAACTGGATTAAACAGGTTTTACTATTTGAGTGAGTTTGCTGGCAGTATTTACTTCATGGTAGGTTTACGGCCCGTTTGGACCCATACCAACGCAAATACCACGAGCAATTGCACACCATTTCTTCAATCGAAGCAATGTCTAAAATTAGTGGTCGAAAGACATGTAGAAACCCTCACGTTTTTATTTCTGAAAAAGAACGAAATCTCTTTTCCGTTCATGGTTACAGATATGGTCAGGGAATGCGATGAACTTTTAAGGCAAGGAAAAAAGCAAGCATCGTTGGCTTCTTACCAGAACCAGTCGATCGGCACGAGTCAAGGAATGAATACACGTACGAACGAATATTTTTCCAATAGACTCGGTGAATGACCGTTTCAGGGAATAGTGGTTAGTGCTGAGACCTTAGTGTAAAACCAACAAGCTTTTGAATGCATCTTTAAAGTGTAATAAAACACAAGTGTCAGAATTCTTTGGTGTAGTTATGAACGAGACTTTTGGGAGAAAGCAGGAAAGGAAGATTTTGTCTTTATGTCCTTTTGTTTGGCACTGTATAATGTATGGAAGATAATTAGGTGTGCATTGTAGGGGTAGATAAAATATTATGGATGGAATAATGGTTTATATCAAATTTAGGATTCCGCAAGAAGTCACAATCACATGCGAAAACACAACTTTGCCTTACACGGAATTCCAACACGCAGCCTTCCGTGTCGTATACTCGAACATTGATTGATTGATAAGTGATTCTGGGCTCGTCAACAGCTTAGGTCATTAGTCTTATAAGTGTAATGCATGTTTTTTTCCTCTCGGGAGGTGGCAATGATCTTGGATAGCGAGATTCGGCGCTGACCTACCTGACGGCTGACGGTTTTCTCCAACCAAGTATCTCCCACCAGCGGGGCAGCGCCCCAGCCGGGACAAGCTCTAAGCTCCCGCTCCCCGATCTCCCGGCGTGTGTGGTAGTGTAGTGTATTTAAGTGCAAGTGTGTGTAAGTAAGGGGTGAAGACACTACAAGGAAGATGACGGGGATACTGCTCCGGCATTCGCCGGGAGTTGTTGACCAGAGAAACCACGGAAAACTACCGATCAGAGTAGCAGCTAGAAGTCTTCTCCACAGCGACTTAATTCGACCGAGCTATCAAGCCAGTTTCGAAAATCCTGCCATCATCTGGTCTCGAACATAGGACCCCCTGTCAGAGGCACTGTTGTAAGATAAATTGATGCTTTGAGCCACCTCTTCCAGTTTAGCATACGTGTACCTAGCATCATCGACCAAGCATCTACGCCAACGAGATTGGCAAATAAACTGAACTAGTGGTACTAAAAAGCACAAACTTTCTCTCAATATTCGTGACGGCTCCGCAATATTATACAATTACACGAACGTGAAAAGTGTTTTCAACCATTTTTTCCGGGTCGACACTCAAACTCGCGTCTATAGAGTTCACCCATCGTGCGCTTTTACACCACGCATTTGCTCTGATGTAATCCCTTGGACCGACGCGTAAAATCTCCAAATCCATTACTTCCATTCCGCAATATTAGAAAATTCAGAGATTTCGACGAAAATAAGAACTGGGTCATTCTTTTAAGCGTCCCGTGGAAAAAAGTAAAGAAAAACACTGGAGTGGTTTTTGAAAATGTTTTGTTATAAATTGCGTTCATTACAAGCAGAAATTAGGCGAAACTTTTCGTTTTTTGAAAATAAGTGTACCTGATCTTTTTTAATGTCGTGATGATTTATATCAGATTTTGTTTGAGACAAAAATTCTCTATCTTCAATATTATACTTTTGCAATGTTAACTTTTTACAATTTTTGAAAGTAGAAGGAGTTTTCCGGAAATGATACTAGCACCAATTTATACGTGTTTTGTTAATACGAGAAGAAAATTTAAAGAAAATTTGAAGCGAATCAGAACGAACATCTACGTATGGTGTTCTGAGTAAGGTAAGACTCATTTAAGTAAGAAACTGGCGAACATCTATGTAAGTTTGTATAATTTATTTTGAGACTTCCTGTATAGTATATTTGACTGAAAATTTATCATGACTTGCATTCTGACAAGTGTTCATTTTATTTCGGCAAAAACCGTCGTCTGCAGAATGTACGGATTCGTATGTACATTTGGATGCTTGATCTTAGAAATACATGCTTCCATTAACATATCTACACCAAAATTACGGTCCCCGTATTCATTCCCAGCATCATTTCTTCACCGATCTCGCCGCCACCGCTGCCTCCAACGCTGGCGTCCTTCAGGCACTTGTGTCTTTGTCTTTATTCGGGAATATATCGGATTCAATACTAATACAATTAACCACATATATAATATCTAATATGATTTCACTAGCTTCTTAGTGTTTATTTGGGGATATATCGGATGATATATCCGATATATCCGAAGATATAATGTCTAATATTCTCTAATTCCTATACCATCACCTTCCGGCGTACTCTGGAGTGGATGAGATAAATGTTGATTAGGCAACAATCACATAAGAGGCAGGAGAAACCCAACCTCACCCCGAAAAAAGCCAACACATATCCACTTTATCCCGCGCTATTTCCCGATGACTCGACCAAGAAGTAAATTCAGGATTCAGCGGTTGATGGCGTGCTATTACACCACACAACTACAGATTGCCCCAGTAGCCGTTTGTACCCCTGCCATCTTCTTCCCCACAACCCTCTCCGCACTACCTCATCGTCACTCCCATCATGCCGTCGCCACCCTCGCGCCCCACCCCGCGCCGTGACTGCCGCCGCCGTCGCTGAGGTTCCGCCGACTTTCTCAGCGCGCATTTGGAGAAACTCGAGGACCGCGGCTGTCGCCCGCGCCGTCGCCGATTGTAAATCTTGGCCGCTTTCGTGGCGACGCCGGAGGGGAGGGAGGGGATCGGGGAGGACGGGAGGCGTTGGCGAGGCCGGGAATCGAGGCCAGGACCGGTCCCAAAGCTGCTCGCGCCCCTCGCCGCTGGTGATTCACGCTCTTGCTTCGAGGCTCAGGTGTATAGCAGTGTGCGACTGATTGGTTCGTACACTTTCTGGTCGTCGGCGGGTAGCTAGTTCGCATACCGGACGCGTTAACTGCGAAGACTGTCGTTCCAGTAAGTGTAGTGCAAGTTGTACCCAAGAAAGTCCCTCTATAATGTGAGATCTGGGTCTGACTTACACGGTACCTTGCAGTGTTTTCGTACCAGGCATCTCTCCCAGTTGAGACAAGCTTCATGTTCTCGACTGGTCTCCCGATATGTATGAGAGGGTTGTGTAAGTATTGTAGAAATCTGTCTAAAAACAGAAGAAATCACGCGCGGTTCGTGGTGCGTTTGTGGGGATACTGCTCTAGCACTCACTTAGTATTTGTTTGTAGGAACCACGAAATGTTATCGATCAGACCAGCCGGCCACTAGAATTCTTCTTCAGAAAGTAGTTGAATTCGACCCATCTATCTATCTAGACCAATAGTGTCAACGTCTTCTACTGGTGGCAGTAGCACGCGTCGTGGCACCGTAGCATGCCACGAGCTTCTCTGCGCCACTAGCGTCGGGAAAGGGAACTATTAGTAATCCTGCCCTTTTACAATAGGGATTGCGTTGTCTTTGGAGGCGGAGTGATGAACTGCGTGGAGGGGCGATTTCGTCGTGGCACTCGTGCCACGGACTCCCGCTCGTGGCATCGACCTTGACAACACTGATCTAGTGTTTATAATCCACCGCTCTCGTGGCACGAAATTCGAGGCCTCACAATCAACAAAGTTGTGGATGTAATGATGCTGCAGCTGAGCTATTGCAACCGGTCTATTAGTGTGTAAATTTTATCATGTTTTTTATTAACGTCTTGAAAGACGACTTGTCTACATAAGAAATATATATTTCACTTTAAAGCAAGAATAACGTATCGAACAGTTCAATCCGATTTTACATGATCGAATCCGGCCAATCCCGTGGAGTTTGAAGAGTGAATAATACATTGTACGCCTTCATTCGTCGGCTGTCCTGTGTCAGATGTCAGAACTACGTAAGAGAACTACAGCTTCAATGACATTTATTGATCGTCAACATCATGCGCCCATACTTTACTAGGTGGCATTGTAGGACCTTCCGTCTATCACAAGATCACTAATACTGTGAGAGAAGATTTGTCATGGCTAAAATGGAGATACATTGATCTCCAGAGGTAAACGGCTTCTGTTGTAAGAACATCATAGAACAACATCGGCAGAAATATATCTTTAATTTCTATGTATTTATCAGACATACCACCAAAATTCATATATATAAAGAAATTCTGTCTGAATGAAATCTTTATAAAGAAAAAACATAATTATGAAAATTTGAAGAAACTATATAATAAGTATACTTTTTTCACTGCTCATACTCACTTGTCAACATGTAACATCTTCGACAAAGTTCCAGAACCAACTTATTAGTTGATAAAACGTGAATTCCATGTCATTGACACAAATGAATTTCTTGTACCAAGTAATCAGTCAAACATACAATTGAATGTGCAAAATCTTCCACAACCTACATCAGTGCTACTTAAGACCATTGAATTAGTATTTTTTTAAAACTTGTAAGAATTGTGTAAGTACATATTTTTTAAATATTGTTTCAAACATAAAGACATTAAACACAGCAAATCAGTCACGATGATGATTCATGGCATAAGAGAAAGGGCCAAACTTGAAAGGTTATGTAAAATGTTGAAAAAATAACTACTCTTAAAACCTAGACAATTTAATATGTACC
This sequence comes from Acheta domesticus, assembly GCA_031308135.1. Classification (NCBI taxonomy): domain Eukaryota; kingdom Metazoa; phylum Arthropoda; class Insecta; order Orthoptera; family Gryllidae; genus Acheta; species Acheta domesticus. Next base: position 182,168,920 of record JAHLJT010004567.1, read on the forward strand.
TACTATTATGTAATTGTCAATAAATGGGCAATTAGTGGTAATTATACGGAAGTCCAGCAGTGAGCACAGGTGGCAATTATTATAATGTTCCCACAAAAAAATGCAATTACTAAGATCAAACTCTAGTACACGAAGACTTGTTGAAAACAGGTCAAATCTAAGTGACTGTAGACACAATCAAACTGATAGACTCATAATCAATACCACATTGACAATCTTAGATACCAAATTCAATACGCATTCTCCTGAGTTTAAAAAGATGTTGGAATGACTGACTTGACGTAACTTACGGTTATTTTAAATATGTTGGTTTGAGTGAATAAGGTGCAATTCAAGTGTAAGGACATGTAAGAATAAGAGTTACTGAAATGTAAGATATAGCAAAAGACGTAAAAAAGTTGTAGGAGCATTTGTAACTTCATTTGAAAATGTCTTCTTACTTATGAATAGGAAGAGTATTTTATGATCTACGAATCTTTAAATATGCTTTTAAAAATATGCATTTGTGACTTAAAAATTCTGAAATATCTTCTTTAATATGCAATGAAAATTAACAATATTTCATGTCCACTATAAATCATTCTTGATAAAATTCAGGAGAAGCATGCTTGGAATAAAAACATATATTTTTGCGCAAACAATACAATGTACCCTAGTTCGTGAGAGAAATAATTGAAGACCTCGGGGCAATAACATGCTATGCCACATTTTGATAAAATTGAGATATTAGTGTTTTTCAATGCCTCCTAGATGTTTCTAGATGTTGGTTTTCTATTTTAAAGATTCGCCGCAAGATGGCAGTGTATTTCATAAATTAATGTTTTTTATTCCAAAGTGTAGACTGCAATGTCTATACCTTTACTCTCCTTTTTCTCAGAATTTATGTATTGTGGCATAGCACGTTATTGCCCCGAGGGCTTCAATTGTAGTAATACTCAGCTAAGTGAAGTACATTGTATGTCTTGTATTTCTGGTTTAAAAAAATGTGCTATCAAGAAATATCTTACATTTGCAAAAGTATATTATCATCAATAGAAAACAAAAAGCTCTTTCGAATCACTGAACACTCACAAATAAACAGATTCTATGAAAAGATGGAATATTTTGTACGTAAGTCTCCATTTTAACGAAATATGCAAAATTACACCTATAGTAACATGAATATGTACCAACAGGAAAAATTGGCCAAAAATGCACAAATATGCACTAACATTCTCATCTATGTAGCATCATATTCTAAGCAAATGTCAAGAAATTACACTTAGTTATCCACAGAAGTAACGGACAAAAACAGGCAAAATCATAGAAATCCGCTCCCTGGATATGAATGTCCATCATGTACTAAATTTCAGATGTGTCCAAACCCAAATATATTTTTACTATTATTTTATTCGCACCTTTCTGATATAATAGTAATAACAGAGATATCAGCGAATGAGCACATACCATTTACGATAGTTACATTTGGTTCATTATTAACTTTTAGACGGGATCGTCATTGACATGAGTTTACTAGTTGGAAATAAATGATTGCTGAAAGAGGAGTAGAATTAAAGTTTTTCTGATTTTATAGTTCAAAATGTGTATTCATTATTCTTTAAATTATATATATATATATATATATATATATATTAAATAATATTTTTTATTAACACTAAGCCCACAAGCCGTTTCAAACATCGTTGCCGATTAGGTTTCACCTAATGAAATATTTCTACTTTGTCTTGATTTTTTCATAACAAAACATTCGGTTCCGATGTCGAAAACCGTTACTCAATCATTTCTAATCTTCTGGTTAGTAGAACTCCTATGGTATCACAGGCTGACAGAGAATACTGTTTTTTTAGCGTGTTTTTCCCATCATTTTTTGCGTCATACTTAGTAATTTCAAATTGTGCAATAATATTTCGTCATTTGTAGCTGATTTCATTATTTTTAAATCTTACTGGAAGGCAAGAGAAAAATCTGCCAAAGAAAAATGCTCTGAGAAAAATTTGCCAAGGTGAATTTCTAAGGTTATCCTCCAAGACATTTTCATTAAGTTTTGTTGTGTGCGTTAAGTTTTGTTGTATTTTTCCCCCACTGCAATTGTGTGCGTAGCAGCAAGTCCAAATCCGAAGCTTCTTTGTCGGAAATGTCCTGGGTTTATGACCTGACTTTTGACTTCGGCTGAATAGCTGGTTAGAAGCCAGCCACTGACTCAATGAGAATTCTAGTGACTGGCTGTTCTGAAAGATTATTTCCATGTCTTCCTCCGATAAGATTCACGCAGAGCTGGAGGATATTTCATATTTCGTTAATAAAATATATTACGCTGTACCTGATTAGGTCCGCGTCCCGAGGCGTGATAACCCTCCCGTCGTCATGGCGCCGACCACCGAGTCTGAGTGAGTGTTCATTTATTTGTGGTTATCTTTATACAACTAATAACAGATTATTTTAATTTCGCGGGAGACCTCGGAGTAAAGAACACCGCGAAATGTGAACTCAACGTAGGAAGGAGCACAAAATGTGGAAGAATCTTCAAAACGTAAACAGAAACAGTTTTCATTCTGGATTACAGATCTAAAAAATATTTCATTTATACTCTTAAAACAACTTTTCAATGTTTGGTTTACTGTTTTATGCTTTAATATTATTTAAGTGTCTATTGTGAATTTTAACTTAGGCATTAATGTTAATGTAGTACAAAACACAAATTAAAGAAAATTATGATCTATAAACCGAATCAGTGTTTTATTCATCTGTTTTCAGCAATATATTCCATCAAAATATAATGATTTCAGTTTTTGGGTTCATAATTATTTTTTATTTCAAAATATTACTGTTAATATTTGATTCTTTGTTAATCGTTATTCCCAACTCTGGCTTCGACTATTAAAACAAAGACAGTGCCCACTGTATACACTCGATCCTTCCTCCCCGGCGCCACAGGCTGTCTGGAAGCTGCCCGCGAGAAGTTTACTCCTGCGTCGACCTCTGCAAGGTAGCAGCCTCCAGGTGCTCTCTTTACAAAAGCCTGGGCCCCGTTTTTTCATTCTCTTTCTCTTATTTTGCATCGCGTGTCAGGGCCAATTCTCCTCGGTAACCCTGCCGGGCATCAAAGCCCGCCTCCTTAACTGGAAGACCATTTAAATGTCATAGCAAATGTGTGGAACGTCACACGTTGTGTCGCAACCCCTGTCCGAGTCTCAAACGAGTTTCTTTAAAGGCAATAACTTTCCTTAAGGAGACGTAATATTAATTAAACGAGAACGAACGTTCCTCTGTTTTTAATGTGTAACAAATCATGTAACATATAACCGAGAGCACCAACGGCGTTCATTTATGACATTTGGTTTGCAGAGGAGTGGGTCTCTTGGGAGAAAGGCAGTTTAATGCAAACTCTTACTGTTTCTTATTTTATTACCTTTTCACCGAAGCAGGTACAAACATTTCATGACATCACACACATTTCCCGGAGGAATCGCCGGCTGAAGTTGTCAACTACGTTGTCGGCATTTTCTGCAAAAAAAATTGAGTATCATTCATTCAGTAAAGTAATTATTTTGACAACACCAATCTGCACACATTTTTGTACACACCAGTAATGTTGGCATTCCCAAATTGCACAACTTGTATCACTTTACTTTTGGAGAAATATTTGGCAATGTTTCTGAAGTTGTGAACAGTACAACGTTCGTTTAATTAAATTTGTTCAAAGAATTGGTCGGCCCGACCGGGATTCGAACCCGGGCCTTCCGGTTTACGCCCAGCAGCTCTGACCACTAAGCTACCGAGTCAACCAACCCTTTGAACAGTTTTCACGAGCGCACTATCGCTCCTTATATGTATATATAATTGTCACCATTCCCGTCACCTTGTTGGAAGCTATACGCTCGGAGAATATGTTCCGCAGTCATATAGAATCAACACCCAGGGGATGTTGATAAACTCCAAATTGTGACCATGTTACCAAGTAACAATGCGTTTTAATAATTAAATTTGTTCAAAGAATTGGTCGGCCCGACCGGGATTCGAACCCGGGCCTTCTGGTTTACGCCCAGCTGCTCTGACCACTTGGTAACATGGTCACAATTTGGAGTTTATCAACATCCCCTGGGTGTTGATTCTATATGACTGCGGAGCATATTCTCCAAGCGTATAGCTTCCAACAAGGTGACGGGAATGGTGACAATTATATAAACGTTCGTTTATTGCAACAATGTGTATTACTTGGTATTTCTCCCTCTAAAAGATATGTTAAGAGCAATATTACTTACGAAGATAAAACCCTGTTATTAAGTATTTTATTTAAATCAAAACTTTGTAAATCCCCTAGCAATCAACTTTAATGTAAAAAATAGTTATATTGCGCGAATAATCCAACACTGTAGAGTCCGCACAATAAGCGTTCTTGAACAATTTGAACAGTTCTAGATTATCAACGGTTGATGAGCTTATCGTAGAAAGGTACAAACACCATTTTCTAAATCGATATTTTATTTATTGTAGGTGACATGCTTTCCTGCCAAAGCTAATGAATGTTCAATGCCTTGAACAGTAGGCCTGAAGGAAGCTTAGTTTTAGTGACGGAGAGCTCTTACCCCACGAAGGGGTTGAGGATTTGTTGGCGCATCCGTCGAGTGACAGCATTAGTAAGTTTCTGAAACACCTGTTTAGGTAAGTTTCTGTAGGGGTAGAGTTACACTTACGCAGAATGATTCCAGCTGCCCCTATTTGAATACTCTGTAGAATTAGAGTTTGAGAAGAAGGGTACGGGGCCTTATAAGTGAACAACACGAAAGGAAGAAGTTGAATCAGCTGGGAAAGAACATGAAATTTTGTTCTTATATTATGCAAGAGCCCTATCATTCACACAAGAGAGCTTACACGGTCCAAAGCAACAACTGTTGTCATTGCAATGTCTCTGACCTGAGGGTTCTTCAGTTCGAGGTAGCGAATTCTTCAGACCAGAACGATAGCTGGAGGAGAATTCTACCGGCCGGCTTCTCTGTTCGGTAGTTTTACATGGTTTCTCCGAACAATGCCGGATGAATCCCGAAGCAGTACCTTAAACAACGAGCCAAGGACCGTACACGATCTTCCTGTCTTCATCGTTTCCCCTCGCACCTTACCCAATTCTCTCTTACTTCTGGCACTCCACAATTTCCCATTTTTTTAACTTTATGTTTGAATTGTATTGTTATATATTATTTTGACAGAATTTTAACTGTAAAAGAGTGTTTCTAACAGTCAATATGTATTCAAAAACTCAAATTCCAAATATATTTTTTGTGCGCAATGAACAGTTTTTTAATTATCTGAGACACACTGTTTTGGCATTTAATTCACTTCTCCCCATAGCTCGTCATACGCAGTTTTTAACTGTTTTTGACGTAAATAAATAAATAGAAATAAAATAAATAAATCCCTTTGTAAGTTATGCGATTCAAATATTAAATTTCAAACTTAACATAATCACTGTAATGTCGCAAATGTGAACATAAATGGATAGGTACGTCATATTTTGATTCGCCTAAGGAAAACTATTCAAAGCTTCGGGAATAAAATGTGATTCATGAGATTTTTTCTTAAGTGAGATTCTTTCTTATGTTAGCTAACCTAAAACACGAATACCAGCAAAGAAATGGAAGTACTTTTATACATAAACACTTCAGTGTAAGGAAAGGTAAAGGAAAGAAAGTACTGTTTCTTCTATTCTGAAACAAAACCCTAAATGTTCTGAAATACTTGCATATAACTGGGACCTAATATTTTAATTATATTCATGCTAATGATTCAATACATTTCATCACCAAACATACGATTTCTAAATTTTTAAATTATTTTTTCCTTTGGTTTTATAAAACAAGCATTGTTTCAATGTTAAATTTAAATTATTGTTGAACATTGAATTCTTTACCAAGATAGCGTGCTCCATGTTGATTTTTAAAAATTATTGTACTGAGTTTCTTCCATGTTGTAAGTAGTTAGTCGATACGTTCTTCGTGCATCAAAATCCGTACATTGATTCTAAGGTAATGAGCAAGACAGAATCACAAAATAAACAATTCAATGTTTTCCATTATCTTAGTCGCATAAAAAGCAATAAAAAATTCAAATACGACAATAAACCTATTTTTCCAAACTTCAACATTCTTGTTCCCAAAACATTTACCAACCAATTTTGAAAACTTTCCACTCTCAAACCGATCGAAATTGTCGCGCCGCCACAGATACCAACGCTCCCAGTCACGTCCTCCGCCAACTTCGCAAAATAAATAATTTAATGTTTTCCATTCTCTTAGTCGCAAAAAAAGTAATAAAAAATTCAAAGGCGACAATTTACGCATTACTCCCAACTTCAACATTCTTGTTCCCAAAACATTTACGAAACGCTTTTGGAAACTTTCCTCTTTCAAACCGATCGAAATTGTCGCGCCACCACGGATAGCAACGCTCCCAGTCACGACCTCCGCCATCTTCGCAAAATAAACGATTTAATGTATTCCAGCGGCGCGATTACTTGATGATCCCTCACTGCAATATTTCCAATGCAGGAAGTTGTTGAATAGCATTAGAGGCGCGCGGGAGCTTGATTTTTCTCCTTTTTTGCAATTGGCTGCAGCGGAGGCGGCGGCTTAGGAGAGCGGGAAGGGGCGGAGCGGAGGGGGAGGGGACCGGTTCACAAAAAAATCCGCCAAAGCTCGTAAAGAGCGCCGGGCGCAGGCGCGGGCGCAGGCGCAGGCGCAGGCGCAGGCGTGCCGCCGAAAGGTCATCGTGTTCCGGAACCTTCCGCGGCTTCTGTCGCGAGCCCGGTGGCCGAATGCAGCGGGCCGCTGGCCGCGGGATTTGCAATGGAAAAGAGCGCGTGCGTTAGAGGGTGGGGAGCGAGTGGTGAGGAGGTGGAGGGGGATTGTTGTGGTGAGGTCGTGAGGGTGAGGGGTTGAATGGGGTAATAGGGGTGGTCGTATGGTGGCGAGGGGTATGGTGGCGATGAGGCGGTAGTGTGGTGGTGATTAGGTGATGATGATATGGTGGGAGTGATGAAATGGTGGTCATGATATGGTGGGGTAGTGGTAAGGTGATAGTGGTGATGATATGGTGTAGTAGTAAAAAGGTGGTAGTGATGATATGGTGGGATAGTGATAAGGTGGTAGTGGTGATATGATGGGGTAGTGATAAAGTGATGGTGGGGATGTGTTGGTGGTGATGTGTTGATGGTGATGATATAGTGATGGTGGCAGTAATGTGGTGGGGTAGTGATGACGTGGTGGCGGCGATGATGTGGTGGTGGTGGTGGTGGTGGTGGTGGTAGTGATGTGAGGTTGTTGTGTGGTTGTTGCATAGTGGTGTGGTGGGGTGTGATTTTATGTGGAGTGTGGACGTGTGTGGTGGTGTGGTGATGAGGGAGTGGTGGTGATGTGATGCTTGAGTGGTGGTGAGAAAGTGGTGGTGGTGTTGTGTGGTGGTGAGGTGGTGGTGGTGATAGTGGTGGTGTGTGGTGGTGAGGAGGTGGTGGTGGTGGTGTAATTGTAGAGTGATGATTTTATTATGTGGTTGTGGCGGGGTGTGAATGTTATGCGGTGGTGTGGTAGTGTGGGAGTGAGGTTGGTGTGGTAGTTGGTAGGCATGGGGGAGGCTTGGGACAGTGGAATGCTTGTTTTGTAGGCGGCTATGATGCAAAAGCATACGGCTGAGGCAAATACTCTAAATGCGGTTGAGGTGAAAACGGTTAAATTCCCTTGTTGTTAGGTGCACTTGCATTTAAGCATAGTAAGCAAGTAGGCATGGTGACGTGTAGGTCTAGAGGCAGGGAAGTTTATTGGCAGGTCCGCGTTAAGTCGGAAAGGTCACTGTATTCTGGAAGTTTCCACTGCCTCTGTCACGAGCCCGCCTCCCAACCGTGGTACACCGCCACCACACGAAATTTGCAATGGAAAACGTCTCTGCGTTCGTGGCCTCGCATGGAGACACTGTGGTAGCAAGCAAAGGAACTACATAGAGATCTTCTGGCCGTGTGGTTGTTTGGTACTTGGTAGTGGCAATTAGGAGAGGTCAATTATGGGCACAGTAGATGGTTAGGCACGAGACGAAAATGTTGGGGGGTGAGGGGGTTAGGGTGGTGTAGGCAGAATAGAGGCAGATGTGGTAGTGGGGACGGAATAGAGGGAGATAGGGTAGACGTTGGGAAAGTAGAGGTGGATAACGTGGTGGTGGATGGGAATCACGAGGTGCTTTGGAGGAGTAACGTTGTGAAGTTATTGTGGTCTGGAACCTTGTGCGATGGCGAAATCCGATGGCCAAACGCGGTGCTCTGCCACCGCTGCCACCGTCGCCTCGCGAAATTTGCAATGGTAAACGCCCGTGCGTTTACGGCGTCCTCGCATGGAGACCAGTAGGAGGCCAAAGAACGACAGCAAAGTACTGTACTGCTGTGGTTGCTGGTAGTTGGTAGGTACAGTGGCAAATGTGGGAATATAAGTGACGGTTGGGCAAGAGATAGAAAGAGTATAGACAGATGAGGTAGAGGTGAATAAGGTGGAGGAGGTTACGGTTGAGGCATATAGATTGGATGAAGCTAGGGATGAGGCGGGTAAACTCCCTGTTAGACGTTAGATGCCCTCGCAAATAAGGGTGGTAGTCATATGTTAACAGCAGATCCTCCACTTTGCCACTGTCGCTTGGGTCGTTCAACTACTCCTATCAAATTCCTCTGACTCCATTCTGAAATCTTCAAAAGGAGTTAACTTATCGTTTTACAAGCGAAATTCTAATCATAGTTAATCACTTGAGGATACATCGTTGATAGTAAATGACAAGATTTTGAGTTTTCTATTACGTACCAGAAGGTAAAAATTACATATTTTGACAACAAATTTGTTGCAATTAAAACCACAATCTTCCCTTGAAATATCCAGTAAATGCATACCAAATACGTACAAGGTGATTCATTCCGAAACTGTGCAACACAATTTTTCAAGTGCCAGTTTGTAAGAATATCAGTACCTTATTCTCGGATATAGTTATTTTACTCATGGGTCTCACTTCACTTAATCTAGGTAAACTTTTACAATTCTGGCTGACGTTTTAGAAACGTATGTTTTGTTAAACTTTTTTATTTCTTCCAAACAAACAAAGTGAGTTGGCAGCAAACACGGTGCGATTATCATCGACATTTCCTTGGGTTCTTTGGCAACTTTCTCTCGCGTCGAATTTGACGAGATGCTGACACACGCTTCCTGGTTCTGTCTTTGTGATTTAAGACAAGAATATTCATTTCGTCATTCATGTTCTTGCTGCCTGTCTGCGTTCGTTAAAGCATTCTTAAATGTTACGTAAGCATTCATTTCACGAAAAGAAAGCTCGGAACTGGAGACAATATATTTTCAGACTTCAAGAGCCAAACGTGGAAAAATTTTCTTCCCGGTTGGACAATAATTTTTACAAAAAAAACTTGTTAATTAGTAATGAAAGTTTGCCTGTTGCTATGTATTGCAATATGTATAAAAATGTAAAGCAGCGAGACGAAATATTTAGTTATCAGGAGATATGGGATTCAAAAATTAAAATAAAATGTAATAACTGAATTTTATATCCAAGGAAGAGATAACTTCAAAGCACATAAATTTGTTAAAGACAAATATATTTATTAATTGCATTTACAAGTAAGATTAAAAGAGAAGATAGTGAGAAAGAGTACGTATCAAAAAGTACAAATCGAAAATGCTTTTGCTGTATATTTATTCATCAGAGGGTTAAATTGAGTGTAATTCTCCACTAATGTATATAATTTTTCAAATATTCAGGAAAGAGCTCCGTTATTACCAACCGCCATTCAGGTGCTCAAAAACGCAGAAGCGCGAGAATGTCCATGTAATGAAATGAAATTAACCATAAATGGGCAATTAACTGAAAAAGTAAAAAAAAGTCTAGACACCTTGCACATGATGCAAATGGAGTAGGAATTCGATATATTATTATTTATAATTTTTGCAATCGACAATGCAACAAAACTACCAAGAACAAAGAGGAATATACTCGTATACCTGACGAAAGGACAAAATGAACATTTTATAACAATTTTCAGATCCAAAATTTTGTATACAATGAATTATTTTATTTCATTGTATGATATGTCCTCACGATATTTCCTCACTTATATAAAACAATAAATCAACAAGAAAGTACTATTTAATTTTGTAAATACTGTAGCTGAACAAAGTCGCATTGAGAACGTAATTTGGTAGGTATTAGCAATGAACTCAAAGAACAGTATAGGTTCTGCAAATTGAGTGATTAATTTAGTGAAAATTACAATCAACAGTAAGATAACAAACAATAAATATTAATACTGTAGGTGACCTGTCACTCATTTATGTTGAATTGATGGTGATTTCTCTTCCTTTTCAACATTTATTATTCCGTGTCAATCCTCCTTGTCAACATTTTTACAGCCCCCCCCCCGAATATTTAACATCGAATTACACTATTTTTGTAACAAATCCAACACATTCAATAATCCGCGAGTTGCAAGTAAGTCTGCACACTTACTCTGAACCCCCAGCAACATTCTACTGCGCAGTACTTCCCATCCAGTTAATCAACAAGCAAACGATAGTTTTCAGGCCGCTTCCTGCGATAAAGGGACGACGCAAATCGACCGAATTACCGCATATTCCTGTAAGTCCTCGCGTACTCGCCAATTAAGATAACATGCGAGCAGCGCTCGGAAACTAATTACTTTCCCCGAGAGATAGTATCACGCGCGCGGATGCACGTACAAACGTCTGGCGCGCGTCTTGCGCATTCAATACACGCAGCGGAACGAGAAGAAGCACTGCTGAAATCCACGGGGACAAGAGGCCGGTCCTGACATACAGGGCCGGCCGCTCCATTACACTGCGTTAAAACAATTAGTCGCAATTATTCGTGTGTCACAAGAGACCGGTACTCGCGTAAAAACCAATTAAATGAGACGGCTTGGTCGGGAGCATGTACTTGTATGTAGTACGCGAAGGTCTACCGGGCCTCGCCGTACGAGATACTGCCTCAATATCGGGCCGGACACAAGCCGTTCAGCAAGTCGATGCGCGTCCGGGCGGCGGAGAGCGGGTTGGCGACGGCGCGGCGCGGCGCGGCGCTGCTGCGACGGTGGCGGTGGCGGCGACGCGAACGGTAGCGACGGTGGTGGCAGGGGCAGTGGCGGGGGCGGGGGCGACGGGGGGCGACCGTAGCGACGGTGGTGGCGATTGCGGTTACAATGGCGACAGTAGAAGGTGGTGGTAACAGTGGACAGGATGTTGGTATGTATATAAGAGCAAAACTCCAACACCGTTCGACCGATCTTCATGAAAGGTGGCACTTCTACGGGTTTTTTCACCGAGAAGGTTTATTTGTTGTTAATTCTATTGTAATTCCACTACATTGCGCTACATATTCACTGCATATTCACTACATATTCACGTCAAATGCAACCTGCAACACACTCGGCAGCATTTTGAATCTATATTGTTAAATAACTCCTAAACGAGGCATTCTAGGGCCTTAAAAACTAAAATTTGGAGGCCGACGGCCTCAAAGAAACGTTTATCTCACTCCGTAGTCTACAGAATGAACTCTTCCGAAACATTCTATTACATTTTTGCTGGTACGGCGCTTCCCGATATTGCCTCACCTGCTCAGAGACAGTGCAGAATCTGCAAGTAAATGTGAATGAGAGGGACAGAGATCGGCAGAGACACAGCCACACAGAGGCATACAGAGACGGGATGAAGGAGGGAGGGAGAGACAGTGAGAAAGGGAGGGAAAGGGTGGGAGGGGAAAGAGGGAGATGAACAACGTCAGCCGGGTTTTCCTAGTTTGTTTTAAAATAATAATTAGTATTAAAATGTGTTTAAATGCATTATATCTTGATGTACTTACGGAGAGTTGACACCGGGATCTTTCTCAAAGCAGTAAATACATTATTATTGTTATAATTATTAATATTGGTGGTGGTGTCGGAAGCTGAAATGTAGCTGGCAAGAATGGGTGAGCTGGGGTGAGAATGAGCGAGGGGGGAGGCAATGATTGTGGCGGTTTAGGGAAGCTGGAGTGATTACGAATGACGGCGGAGGCAATGGTTGTAGCGGTGACGATTGATGGGGGAGCTGGAGTGAGGACGAGTGATGGATGTGGCGGTGGCGATGATGGCGGAGGTGAAGCGAGCACAAGCGAAGGCGGAGGCAACGGTTGTGGCGGTGTTGGCTTTAGGGGAGATGGAGTGAGGGCGAGTGAGGAGGGAGCCAATGACTGTGACGGTTGCGGTGATGGGATATCTGGAGTGAAGACGAGCGTAGGCAGAGGAAATTGCTGTGGCGGTGACGGGGGGGGGGACTAGAGCGAGGATGAGCGAGGGCGGAGGCAATGGTTGTGGCGGTGATAGGGAAGCTGGAGTGAGGACTATGGTGGCGGAGGCAATGATTGCGGCGGTAGCGGTGATAGGGGAGCTGGAGCGAGGATGAGCGAAGGCGGTGACCATGAATGTGGCGGTGTTGGCGATAGAGGAGATGGAGTGAGGAGGGAGCCAATGGCTGCAGCGGTGGCGGTGATGGGGGATCTGGAGTGAAGACGAGCGTAGGCAATGGCAATTGCTGTGGCGGTGACGGGGGGGGACTAGAGCGAGGATGAGCGAGGGCGGAGGCAATGGTTGTGGCGGTGATAGGGAAGCTGGAGTGAGGACGATGGTGGCGGAGGCAATGATTGCGGCGGTAGCGGTGATAGGGGAGCTGGAGCGAGGATGAGCGAGGGCGGTGGCCATGAATGTGGCGGTGTTGGCGATAGAGGAGATGGAGTGAGGAGGGAGCCAATGGCTGTGGCGGTTGCGGTGATGGGGGATCTGGAGTGAAGAGCGTAGGCAGAGGCAATTGTGACGGTGATGGGGGGGTGGAGCGAGGGCGAGTGAGGGCGGAGGCAATGGCGGTGTCAGTGACAACGGTAGCGGCGGCCAATTGCGCGCTGCCGTTAGCGCCAGCGATTGTGACGGCTACGAGGACGGTGCCGAAGCGCCGATTGCTATGACGGTGGCAGGTAGCGTTATCGGTGACGAGGGCGTGAGTGGCGATGCGGGAGGGGGCTGGGCCGGGGACGTGGACGGTAGCGGAGAGGGGGAAGAGTGTCATGGATGTTCTCGTGGGCGGCGCGAATCGGAGCACGAAAGGCAAGCAGCACCAGTCGTAATAGCCAGTACCGGAAGGCATTGCGGTCCGGTGGGATTTCATCGGGTTGCGAACAGGTTGCAGATCTTGACCTAGGAAACACAACTAGAATAATGAAGCGGAAAGTGCGAGTGAAGCCGTGACAATGAACAGAATCTTCTTCTTCTAATTCCATTAACCCTTATCTGCCTGAACTTTAAAAAAATCCTTATACGATTGTATAATCAAAAAAAAATTGTTTTTTTTCTCAAAATTTTGAAATGCAAATAGTGACACCTTTTAGGATGTTATGGAAAACAACATGAAGTTCTAATTGCATCACTGCAACATTTAATGTTAACACTATTCTGAAAAATACTCAGTGCCCTAACTTCTAATAACATTCAATTTGATAACCTGGCCTATTTGTTCAGTTATTTGTTAAAAAATAATCCTGAAAATGACGCTGCATTTGTATTTATTTATAAAGTTTCATATGAATCAAACAATAAGAAGCATCTGAAATATATTTTCTCATACTTTTACAATATAAATGAATATTATTATAATGAAATTGGTAAAAAAAGTCACTAAATACTATATTGTGTATATACCTATTCCTTGCTTCTTACTTTACCTATTTCTTTGATATGCTTTTGAACAATTGCCAGGAACTCCTACATCTCTTTTTTAATAATTTATGAAATTATATTTGTTTTATTAATATAAATCCCGAAACTTATTTTCGAAGTTGGCTTTCTTGTATAGGTCGGAGCAGGCACGGATCCAGAAACTGTCTTAGGGGAGGACACGTGTAGCACAAATACAATTTTATGCCAACTAAATTTGCTATTATAAATCTCTTTTTGCCTAAAAATATTTAAAAACCTAATATTGCATAGCATAAACTAATAAAATACAAAATTTGCTAATATACATATATATATAAATTAATTTTATTATTCTTACTGAATTATTTGTAGAGTCAAGGGGCCATGGATCCCCCTTCGCTTCGATTCACCTTTGCATTGCGGCTTACGAATTTTAAGTTTCGCTTCCGTGAAGAACAATTTTTGCAACAGTATATAAAAGCATTTTAGGGGATTATTCTTTCATTTCCTAGGTTCCTCTGAGTGTCATGACATTTTTATGCAAATTCACCGTGCCTTCGTATCGTTGGTACTACAAGCTGTTCTTAAAAAATCATAAGGATAGCAATGAAGGGATGTGAAGTGTCTATAGAAGTAATTTATCCAAATGCTTCATGCTGGGTTGGCTGGTTTAAACTCCCCTGATCTAAAATTTGGCGCATTTTAATTCCACTCATATTATTTGTGGGGCGGGTCCTCAGCTCGAATAAAGGTCACACGTGAAATCCCCGTTTCCCTCTCTGAGATAATTCTGGACAAGTTGTTCCTCCTATCGCAACATCGGCTCTGAATTAATCAGTCTTGTATTTTGTAGCACTTGTGGACACGGATGTAATCTGAAGGGTGCTAATCAACTACAGATCACTAGTCAAGTAGAAATTCTGTGAATTGTAATGAATCTATGAATCTCCGCGCAAACCAAACAGAATTTTGTAAACAATTCTATAAAGTTTCATTCTCTTTTTCACCATATTTATCCTTACAAAGCAACCTCAACAGTTGTGAACAAGTGCCCTAAAATCAAATCCTCACTGTAACCGTGAGATTTTCATTTTCTGTCATAATAATTCTCCATACAAATTCTCCACCGACCTACTATATATTGACTTCATTTTTCATTTGTTACAAGAATAGTTGATTAGAGCAACTGGACGAAAGCCAGGTTCGCTTTCTGGTCGAGGTAACAAACACGCTTCGTTCTATTATTTTCTGTGGTGCAGTTTACTGTGAAATAGCATTTAACTCTCCCACCTTTCAAAAGAAATAATTCTATTCTATATTTTTTCGTGCAGATTATTTTTTAATAACAATCTGCTGTTTCCACCATTTTCTTTCTTAATAATCCTATCCAAAACAATTTGACCAATAGAAAAGAGTCATTAAACGTAAGATTCTTATTCTGTGAATATCAGTCTAATTGCTGAATTCTAATATTTTCAGAGAAGTTTGGCTTAACGTTTTTTTAATTTTATTTGTTCGTTTTTTAGGTTCCATAAAAACAACTAAAATCAATAGGGCCTTTTTTATTGCAATTTGATTTGAGATTTACATGATTTACTGCTATTTACAATATTTTATCAAATAAAACATGTTAATGATTATATATAATAGCAGAGTTAGTGACGTCACTCATAAATATTATATAAAATAATATTCAAAAATAAGATTGTTCTCTGTCAAAACATTTTACCTTCACTGTAATAATTCATTTATCTGCATCTACACGTGATTGTCATGGAAAATTTCTCTGCAATATATTGTTACTTAAAAACGTTGGTCCAATTGTCCAGCGACCAGAATGGAAGCAATAACTAAGGAACGTTTTCAGGTTTTGCTAGACGTAATTTCCACACTAATGAAACTAACAAAAACATAATTATAATACCGACTCAATATACTATTTTGAATATAGTATTAAACAAGAAATTTACTTCTAGGAAGGGTTCTGGGAAAATTCTTTCCCCCCTCAGCAAGATACTGAAAACACACAAGAAAGTAGTTTTCTGAAAAATGGGATTGAATACTTAAAAAATTATTATTTCGCAAATATTCTTGAGAATATTCACAACTACGTGCAAAGAAGCCCTTTAGCAATCGAATAGTATTCGTACTACCCATGTAGCAATAGAAATTGTCCGTAAGATTTGTAGGATATTTGATAAACCAGTATAATAGCAGAACCAGATCAGAGAAAAAACAATAAGACATACAATTATCTTGGTCCGAGGGGCGGAATTCAATAAAAGTTGGATGGATAATGGTAAATGAAGTGCAATGAGTACAATTATAATAAACTGTACAATTATTATTAGAAATAAACTTGAGTTGCACGCTCAAAACTAAAATTGTGTTTAAATTTAGAGTACAAGATATGTATTGTAGAATAAATTTAACTAGATCACGAGATGAATAATATATCATCCTGACACATTTAACATTGTTCTCAGTCTCATTCCTTAGCATTAATTTGTATACTCTGTTTACGAACTACTCTCACCCTTATGCATTTTTTTATGCAACCTACTTCCCTCTGGAAACACAATTCACGTACCCTGCAGCCTCAAAATAATTGTCGCTGTCACGCGTTTCTAAACGTAACGACCCCGTTTACTGCTGCAACTTCGTTCCTTAACAAATTCTGCACCCGCGCGCACCTGCACTGCGCTTTCCTGGCAACTTCACGAGCGCCTCGCCGCTGTTCGTGGTGCACACTTCGCACCTCCGTGCGCCACGTGGCGCGGCCGAGCGCCCGCCGTCCGATGCTCTTTGCCCCGTGCGCGTGTGCTGTTGGCTCGCTCACGACCTGCCGGACACGCTCGCACGATCAGCGGCGCTACCATGTTCTATCATGCTCTATCGCTTTATAATCGGATAATTTCGCCTACTTTATATTCCTCTGGACGCGGGGTGCAGCAAAACAAGTGGTTGGGAAGGGGGGAGGGGGAGGGAGAGAAGAAGCGGTAGCAAACGCAGTCATGTGGGTCGGACATCCTACATACGGGCTGGCACACTTCGTTCACAGCGATTAAATTTAATCAGCCCGTCAGTTCATCAAATGCGTCGGGTGGTTCTGATCGAATCTACGCTCTTGGTACAGTTTTTTTTCCACCGTGTTGTGAATTGCATTTGATTAAGGCTTTGACAGGTTGCAACCGTCCTGTAACTGTTGTTGAGTTTACCTAGTTACTCTCGTTTTATACAGTCAGTTCTTTGACGTAGACAGATGGGCGTTCATATTTGTTGTTTTGAAGGAGGTGACGAGACCTTATAGTCATGGTCAGTTCTTCTGAAAAATTATAAAAACTCTCACAAGATGCAGTAATGAGTAAACATCCATAAAAGTGTCTCTTTTTAATTAATAAATATTACCTATCTGACATTGATGTAGTTAAAAAGGGAATGAAAAATAGAAGGTTGTTATTCAAGCACTACCGTAAAATTTTTTGTTATCGCATTTTTATTCTCAGACTTAAGGCATGAAAATCGAATATTGTGTCGAAAAGAAACGGGGAAGTGTTCCGAGTATTTAAAAAACTAGTCTACCTACTCGTTCAGTCAAATTTGGTCAGTGTGGATATTCAAGTGGTCCAGGTGGAGAAGATTCCGGTTTTTGAGAGAGAGGACGCCTTCTCCACTAGGGGGTTCTGCGGAACCACCAGGTGGATGTTGGAATAATGTCGCAACTCATCTTCGCGATCTGAAATTTGTTTTTTTACTCCATGAACTCTACTGACTTACTTATAAATAAGTCTATTTCAGAATTATGCTATGTTAAATAGTACATATGTCAAAAAAACCTATGTCTAAAACGTTTTACTTCGTAAATTTACAAAAGGGGAAAATACTTTCCCGTGAAAATAAACGCAAAAACTATAACATTTGGAATCAAATTAACTACTTCAATCGTTGGAACAGTACTTTAAGAAGACAGAAGTACTCATTTATGTAATGAAATATTTAAAAATTAATAGACATCCTATTTAATGAACACAAAGTAAATTGAGAGATTTCTTTGGTTGAATCAACAACTCAACGCGAAAATGCCTTTAATTCATTTCTTGAAGTTTCTAGAGTAGAAATTATAATATTATTCTTTGCGGAACACAGGTAGAAAATATAATAGTACTTACTCAGAAAAACGTAAAGGAACAATGAGAAATTAAAGATTTGTGGACGCACGCCCAGTGTTCCTACGATAACAAAGTGTTCACGTCCTTTCAACAATTACTAAGACAACTTAAGCTAATAGTGTTGAGATAGTATAATCTTATTTAGTATTTTTTGCTGTGTGTGTCATCCCGTCTCAACGTAATTGAAAAAAAATTACGAACATGAAAGGATACAAACACAATAACCCTTAACGAACTCGTTTATCTGATACATGGCAAGGAAACACTTTTTCTAATTGTGTTTGAACTAAATCCAAAATATTCGAAACTATATCGCATAACTCAAAAAAATATTTCAGGGATAATGAAAAGCATTGCTTTTTCCAACTATGTTGCCTACTCTAAAGCGATAAGGGTAATTTGTTTATTAAAGTGCTAGAAAGAATCACAATAAATATAGTGAATGCCAAAGAATTAAATTATTATTATATTCGGAATTTGTAAATATTGTTTACATTATGGTAATAAGAAGTGGTATGACCATATTCGGAAAACGAGGGTGGATTCCAATGCAAAGAACATGCAACCAGAGAAATTGTTCAATGCCCCTTCTCGACCCCAACAAACAATAATTTTATTCTCCACAAAACAAACATTGGACCAACCAATTCAACATCAGAAAATCCAAACACCCTTTCGTAATCTCAAGAACAAAATACAATTTAATTAACCCTAAACATTTTGCGGTCCAATATTGCCTAGGGGGCAGGCCCCCCATAACCTTGTGGAAACACAGCTCGACTAGGTGAAAATATTTGTTATATTAATATGATTTGTTCCTTTTTGATTATTTTGAGATAATATTTTTAATAGAAAGATTTATTTTTTAGTATTTAAGTGATACAGTTAAATTATTTCTTGGGAAATGTGCCTAAATTTCGAACAACTAATGACATGGTGTATATCATCATGGAAACTGTATTTCAGAGACAGCCTGCAGTTCATTAGTGAGTCTTGTGAAACATATTTGCTGTAAACAACTTATTAACTCAAGTAGTTAGTATGTTCATATTTTTTAATAATTTAGCGAGTGCGTGCAATATGCTTTGCATTATACTTTCATATTTTTTAAAAATATTTTAAAACAAATTTCGGATTTTGATTGACAGTAGGAACTCCGATGTATTTCCAATTTTTATTGCTTAATGCGTTTACTACCAACAAAAATTTATGATATTTTTTCTTTGGATTTATAGAGTAACCAAGATAAAATCTAAAGAAAGTATAGCCAATAAATACATTAAATTATTATGAAATATCTGGAGTCTGGCCATACCGAGACCACAGCGCACCTCTCGGTATTAAATTCATTGTCGGCGCATAGTAGGCTAATCTGCGTGTATTCTAAGAGGCATAGATGGTATACAATATATTACAATTATAATACAATGAACATTTAGTGTAATGGCGTTTCTCCTATGTTAAACGGTATCCGAAAACCGCTGAACTACAGGGCTAAATTTGAATATTTTTCCATTCTGAAAAAAAAATATTTTTTGAAGAAACAGTACTTTGAAATTACGCTCTTCAATTACGCTCTAAATTTTGTGTTGGGGAGCTCGAACCTCTCGTTTTCTTGGGCACATGCTCTTGGACATTACATAAGCAACAGTCTTTCTGAGTGAACTGTGAACTGAGTTCCAGTCCCCGCACATTCATCAACGGCCTTGCAGCAATGTCAAGAATTTGTTACACCTTTACCTCCCGATTGATCCTTAACGTTACTATTATGAATCGAATACTGGGTCCATTGAACTGTAGTTGTGTCGGTGCATGTATTAATAGATAGGCGATAAGGGTAATAATAAGATTGATCAGAGAATAAGAAGAGAAGAGCAGAGGAAATGTGAGAACTTTGAAAAAACAAATTGTAGTATACCTCCATAAATTCTACAGGGTGTAAGAGGAATTTAAACTGTCATTAAACACAAGCACACGGAACGTCCTGTTCGGTGTGCCAAATGAGAACCAAGGAATACATTTAAAAAGGTACGGCTCTTTTGAAATATGGGTTTAGAAGAGAATGGAAATAATTAAATGAAAGATTAAGGTTTCAAATAATGTTCTAAACCGTATAAATGATAAATTAAGACTCTTGAGAGAGATGAGAAAACTAAACAGGAACTGTGTAGCGCATACTTGGAGAGAGAATTTATTGCACGAAAATAGTATTTCATGAAACGCCTCACTAAAACAAAAGTTCTTTGCAGTTCTTATTGATAAAAAAGTAACCCGGGAACCACATATGAATGCAGAAGCAAATAAAAGAAGAATAAAATTTGAAAAATTATTTCCCAATGCTTATCATCGCTCCTCATTGAAAATTAAATATCAACTGCTACCACTCATATCAATTATCCTTCGTACCATACTTTACCCGATGTCCAATCTGGAGAGGTGCCGCTTCTAGTTGTATGACCCGTATGGAAGTGGTCCAAAAATGCACTTCTAACTACTCTTAATTTGCCTGGTTCATTACCAACGAATTAATTGAGTATTAAAATTTCCAAAATTAGAAAAAAATGGACCCAGATTAGCAAATAGTGTTTATAACAATCGAAATTCTTTCCCAAGTACCATCTTACTTAACATTCAAAAAAATCCAGTTGAACCAAATATAAAATCAAGATTTCCTAAAGATAAATTGAAAACAGTACACCTTTCGTTTCTCAATATATCATTTCCTTTCCTTTTTTAAATTGAAAACAAATTAAATGTAACTACCAATTAATTTACAGCTGCAAATCACTCATATATTAAGGATGGATAATCCAACAATGTCAGTGACTACTCGTTATATTGCATTTAAATCTTGAAAGACTATAAAAAACAAAATATAACCATGTTAATGGCAGAAGTAGAAAGATGGCTCGATGTTACGAGTCACCCTCTTGCGAATTTTACGTGTTTCGGGAGACACTTCTCTCCAGCTTCAATTTATAAAATTCGACCGAACACAGTTTTCCCATAGTATCCATCACCTTCACTTTCTCCTTTTTCCTAAAAAAAATCAGAGCGATCTCCTCATTTCACAGAGGTCAAAGTCCGCCTGTAAGTCACCCTGGCCAGAAACGGCAAAAGCAGTGAACTTTATATTAATCAGGCCAGCGAATGACGCCCCGAGCACACCATGGCCCAACCGTACGCACATTGCGACAAACGTAAGATATACCATGCATTATTCAGGAGAGTGACACAGATTATTTCAGACAAAGCAGCGGCTGATCGGTTTTAAGGATTTTGGCACGACTGCCCGCCGTGCGGTGTGATGGAGATGGTTTTTAAGAACAACGTGGCTACTGCACACGGAGAGAGCATTCAAGAAATTAAAGTTTAAAATTATTGTATAGCGATAACATTAGTGGTTGCGATATCGCATCTGAAATTTCGTTGACAAGTTCCTACGTTGGTGCAGACAGTTGGTAATTTTCTACACTAGCTGAGTGTCAGATAAATGTCGGTGGCGAGTATTATTTTTTACGAGAGATAAAGCAAATGGGTAAAAGGAACATGTGAGGAATTAGCCTCAGGTGGTGAATCAAAATATGTGTAAAGGTAGTTGGATTAAGTTAATTTAGAAAAAACGCCAATTTATTACGGCCAATTTGTCTAGCTTTACTTGTGTATTTCCAAGTACGTGCGTGGCACCGGACATCGGCTCCCGAGATTAATACAAAACACTTTTTTTTTGTGCTGACAAAGCAAAATTTCCAACTCACTTTGCATCAAAATATAGATACTTCAGCTTCTGGGTCAATCCCCATCTCGATCATGTCGTTTTTTCTCCAGGTTGATTTTTTTCCATTGAGCAAATGCGGATAGCGTGTTGCAGCGGATGAAAGCAGATGTAGTCCCTCGTTTTGCTTCTGGTCATAAATTTAGCTTTACCGTCTATGCGCGTTTTCTTGAACTCTGGCAGGTGTTAGTGAGGAATAGTTATTTCAATTCCATCAAATAATTGTTCTCAATGTTCTCGAGTAGATTCCTTTGCATCCGGAACGAAAAGGATAAGTGTCAAAGCTGTAACTCAATTGTTATTGCATATATACTTTATTACATGACAGAAAATATTGCTTATTACTTAATTTTGCAAAACACCTCGTTGCAAACTACATTTCTACTTCAAC
This sequence comes from Acheta domesticus, assembly GCA_031308135.1. Classification (NCBI taxonomy): domain Eukaryota; kingdom Metazoa; phylum Arthropoda; class Insecta; order Orthoptera; family Gryllidae; genus Acheta; species Acheta domesticus. The sequence continues at coordinate 182,191,026 of JAHLJT010004567.1, forward strand.
TTAATGTAGTGCAAAAGCGAGGATAGGCATTCCGGAGCTCAGTATTACGTGCAGATATTGAACGTCTTCTCCTTACGTCACTCACAGTTTTGAACTTATTTTATTAGCATTAAATAAACAATTCTTGACTCAATTCCCTCACGAAAATACAACTAAAAACGTCTCTAATTAATTAAATAAGCCCAATCTATAGGTGTTTTATTTATTCATATGCTTTAGTTGGGGAAGCCATCGGATCTCGTCCGCATGACGTTTGTGTAGAGATGTAAGGACGATGATGTTGATTATGGTTACGAAAAGTGGTGAGCTAAGGTGAGTAAAGAGCATAAAGATGGAGGAGGTTTTTTCACCACAAACTCCGCTCGGACATCTACACGCGGCTCGTCTATCTATGACGATAGCTACGAGGCCGCACACCAAGATGCCAAACGAACTGTCGCTACTAAACCTAGGTACATCCAAAACTGAAAGTAAAAAAACTCGTCGGCATTTCGCTGCATCACACTGCAAGTGGATTTTAGAAAGGAGAGTACTCGAGGGCGACGGCGGCGAGTGGTGGAATACGACAAACAAAACTCGGTTCGATCGGATTTCGTAACGCGAAACTCGACGGAGGTGTCTCCCCGAAACACGGGTTCGTTCGGGAGGTATCGAGCGAAACAGGTGCTTGACACGGAATGAATGTGAGTTTTACGACTTTCGGAGGAGCTTGTCGTCTGGGAACCTGATACTCCGCGCGGCGGTTCTGGCAAGCCCCAAATGAACGGGCGGTCCAACGCGAACACGACCGGGTGGCGGCGGCGGCGGCGATCGCCGGCCGGGCGAAAGCAGGAGGGTTGAGCGTGAGAGTGGTTGCGTGATCCGGCGAGTTGGCGTGGTTGTGAGGTGAGGCGAGATGGGATGAGAAGGGTTGAAATGCTGGAATGACGGCGTTGGTCCGGTTAAGTAGTCGAGAGGGAACGTAATTGTCCATCAGACCCAAAAGTGTCAATTCTTTTGATAAAGTCACACGAGTTTTCTTCTTCACAAACAACTCTTAAATTTAAAATGGGGCTTGACTTAATTTATAGATAAAAAGGTTCATCAATCATCATTTTCATTCTTAAACCGAACTCAGCACGACAAGATGGCGACCATCGACCGACGTAATCGAGGGGGTTGAGCATGAGCGTTTGTGGGACTTAGTAAATTCATGATGTCTCCAATAGAGGTAAGGATTGAGCTAAGGATTAAGGATGTAGCAAAAACAGCTTTGGATTAAATATGGAAGATTAGAGGGAAGTGTGCTGTAATTTAACGAGAACAAATGCTTTGGCGAATTCATAAAAAATAATATATTGTGTTTACACGAACTCTTTCCAATTCACGGATGGAAGTTTTATGTTTAACATTAAGTAATTATCTTAAGCTCAATAAGCAGAATGTTCTAGTTTTCCGTCATTACTTTGAATCAGTTCAGCTTGTAGATAACAGATTTTAGGCAAATAATATAGCTCAGTTTCATCGATAACTGATAAAAACATTTGTACAATTAACTCAGGTTAACTTGATATTCCCATCTTTTAGAAAGATGAGATACAGATTTCCAATAAATATTTAGCATAATTTACTGCATTTCCCTCCATTTTCAAAGTTACAGCACCAGACGTAGGACCCATTGACGTATTGCATCCGGGGTTGGATTAAAGTCTAAAAGGGCCCTAGGTATTACCATATTATGTGGTTTTCTAATAATTTGAAATATTAAACACGTTGGTCCAAAATTAATATAAAAACTACATTTGCAATTAATACGAAAATAAAATTCTTTTTAATATTTACGAAAAAAAATTGTTTAAAAAATTACTGGGGGCTTCTATCCACCGAGGGCCCTAAGTACTTACTTAATCTGCTTACGTATTAATCCACCTCTGGGTGGGTCGAATACCAGAGTCGCAACGTATATACTTTAGCAAGTACGTAATGAGGAATGATTATACACTGGTGGAGAACTAAGGACTTGTAATAATTTTATTTTCGTTTCAACATGATAAAGCGAGAGAGTATTTGTTATTTCAAAAACTAGTTATTGCAAAGTAATTACTTTTTCCTAGCTTTTCCACGTCAAATGAATAATTTATAAAAAGACACACTTTATATCATCTATTTTTGTAATAATTTGATTATGAAAAATATACATGAGTATTTCTTAGAAATGAAATCTCTAGTAAATGTGGACATTAATATTTATAGATACAAAATGATACACCTTATGAATTTAATGTGTGCTGGAAACATTAATTACACAGTCTTCCAAAGTCCAGTATGCTAAAGTACTCTGAGAATGTATCAACTCCAAAACTATGCTAGTTCTACATCAACTTACGATATGTTGAATATTTTAGACTTGTATAAAAACATTAAAAAAAATAAATTAAATTATTAAAACGGGTACGAATGGAAACAAATAACGACACAAAAATTTACGTTCTTAATTTCACGAAGTATTCTTCAATTTATACTTCACTTTTCTAATTAGATTTAATGCAGTTAAACACACAAAAGTGCCGAAAACCAATGCGTTTCTAGCAAATCAAAAACATTCTCAACACAACAAGAACTCCTGAAGTGACATCAGTTCTTCAGCTCCCTCCTGCGGAGCAACAAATTATCCAGCAAACGGTTCGCCCAATTTAGCAACTCATTGTCACATGTCACATGCCGCCGCAACAGCGATTCGGCAACAACCAGGGTGAACCGTTATCACGACGGGCACATACTCGTCTGACTAAACGAGTCGGGGGGCTGCTGGGGAATGAATGGGCGGGTTCCTGGGTGGGCCGACAGGGGGGGCGGACGAATCGAGCGGCGAGGCGCGCGGAATGCAAAACGAAGCGAGAGTTGCTCTGCGGTCACGCACGTGTTGTCGGCCGAGCACGTCATCGGGCAAGTGCATTGTAGATGCAAGTATCTCAACTGGAATTTCGGCTAGGTGGAACTCGTATCGCACAGGACGTGCAGATGTCAGTGACCGGGGCATCCACAACCAGGGACATGCAACACATCTCTTAGTTTCACTGGGAGACTAAGAGATGTTGCGCTGCGGTCACGCACGTGTTGCCGGCCGAGCACGTCTTCGAGCAAGTGCATTGTAAATGCAAGTATCTCAACTGGAATTTCGGCTAGTTGGAACTCGTATCACACAGGACGTGTCGATGTCAGTGACTGCACGCACAACCAGGGAGATGCAACACATCTCTTAGTTTCACTGGGAGACTAAGAGATGTTGCTCTGCGGTCACGCACGTGTTGCCGGCCGAGCACGTCTTCGAGCAAGTGCATGTATCTCAACTGGAATTTCGGCTAGTTGGAACTCGTATCGCACAGGACATGTCGATGTCAGTGACCGCACGCACAACCAGGGACATGCACTACATCTCTTAGTTTCACTGAGAGACTTCGAGGATTAGTAATAATTTTAATAAATTAAAAAATAAATTTAAAAACATCCAAGTGATGCCTATTTATGTGTTGTTAATAATAAACATTACCAAACTACGATGTAACAATTACAAAAGAAATGTAGTTAACACACTTTTCAAGTTTGTAATATACTAATGTGCAATCCAACAACATTTGTTTCAAAAGCAGTGAATCATTGCCTAATTATCAATGACAATACTATTTAAACATACAATTTTATTTTACTACGTAGTTAGAATAATATTTTGTCAGTTAAGGCTATAAATCAGTCATTGCATTGCGTACAATGCACGGGAACCAATTAAAATAATACTTATATACATTATATTAATAAAACAAAAATATTGAAAAATTAAAAAAATAGGCGGATGGAATATAGTATGTTCTTTCTACAAATCTACACAATTAGGAATTTCACACATCCAAACTACACTCTTAAGAATTCTAGGAACTATTTTCCATGTTAATGAGATTCTATGTTTCCAATTCTGAACCTGCAACAAGAAGACAAACCTACTAGGAACCCTTTCGATGTGTCCCTCTATTAGTTTGGTTGTGACGCCGTAATGTTGAAAGTGTTGAATACTGTTGTATGGAAAATACTCTGTTCTTCTTCGATTAATATTAGAAATTATGCACATACATTTTTTAATACAAAACCGAATTGAGAAATTCTTGGCTAAAACAATAACCTTGAGAAATTTACAGTTTGACTTTAGGGTAGTTATCATAGTATAAATATTTTTCTAAATTTCCTTTATACTAGGTTTTCTTAGGCCACATTTTTTTAATCTGATTTTATATTCGAGTGTAGTTTCCCCTTTATAATAAGGAATAGAAAAATGCACTTTGTGGCAGAAATACCAAATGTCAAAATAGAGTTGTATTGTCTGTTGTACATTGAGCCAAATACACTTTGTAATTGGCTCAAAAAATATCGCAATTTTTAATTGGAAATGATAAGATCACTTCTTTACACCTTCACTTTCAAATGGTGATTGTACTTTTTTTAACCCTTTTATCCGAAGAAAATAAAAACACACGAGGCTACATCTACATGTCTAACAGCATATCCAAATTTCAGCACAATAGGATGAAGGCACCTCGCAATGTTTCTTTGTGAGAAGAGGACAAGACGAAGTAAGGAAAACGTTTGAAAAGCAAAACAAAGCGAGAGTTGCTTAAAACTTGGACACACGATTAACTCGTTGAACGAGAACGTCATCCGGGCAGTGCAAGCTGCATAGGATGATCCGAACTGGAATTTCGACCAGATAAAACGGGTATGTTACTGATCGTAGCAACGACAGCGACCAGGTGCATAACTTACCCGGTAAATCTTGAGATACGTCAACCGGTAGCAAAGTGTTGGACCCGCAATTACGAAGATAATAATAATAATTAGTGTCGAAACTGAGATTATGGAATCAACGTAGGTACTTGACCGAACTCACAAGTATGACTCTAATACACGAGAATTGAGAGATAGAAGTGTGAAAGCCGTTCTGTCCAAGAGCAGCATGCTTTTAATGACGATAATGATGATGGCGGATGCCCTGCTCGTTTCACGTAAGTAGGCGAGGGAGGTTTACTTCATTATAATCCCCCCCTTCCTGATCAGATGGTCACAGTGGTGGCTTTCCATTACCTTCTACTGGATGGATAATGATAGGGGATGGTCAAAGGTGAATGATAGTAATTAATAGTTAAGAATGAGTTGGTGGTTCCGGGGTGATATGCTGTGTATGAGAAGTCTCAGCTGCAAGTAGAAACACCCTTCCTTTACGATGGTAGATTCGAATTAGTAAAGCTTACGAATCTTTATCAACTATACTTAGATTTTTATACCTTTGCGCGTCAGGGCCTGTCTTCACAATGAAATATCTCACGGCATTTCGCGTCTTTCTCGGAAGGGCTAGATGTCACTCTATCGCGACTGTGTCAAGCAGTGCGATGTGACTAGCGGCATCTAGCGGCACGACCGAGAAAGATGCGAAATGCCGTGAGATATTCTATCGTGAAGACAGTCCCTGACACGCCACGTTAGAAAAACCTAAGTTTGGCGTGGAATTTGAAATTCAGAAAATACCCCAAGGTGGATAATAAAGCTCAAAATAAAACATTCTGGCATATATTACATATATGCTATAGAGATTTAGATTTATGGAACATTGGTGTGAAGTAAGACATTACGTTTCATAAGAAATACCTCTGTCTCAAAGAAGATATGAATAATTCATCAAAGCAAAATTTATTTATCTTAAATAGAATTTCCAAAATAAAACTACCATTAATTTTGAAATTCTGTGTGAAATTTTCAGATGAGAGAAATTTTGTCTTCGGCAATTTCTTTTAAATTAGGCATCTATGAGTGAATAACAATAATTCTTCCAGAATTTTATATCTACATCATCTTCCAATAATGATGTATTTGCTGAATGCTCCTATTTTGTGTCAGGTAAGTGTGCTCTTTTTTTTTTGGTGTGATTTCATAAGTGGTGATTATTTGGGTCTCAAAAGTATTGAAGTAAATAAACTTTGGGCTATAGTACGTCAATTCAGAAGCACGACCTTCCAGGTCCAAGGTTCTAATTTCGACGGCGCGGTGACCAGAATTTCGACACTGGTAAGATAGCTAGGTCGAATTCAGCTTCTGTCTGAAGGAGAATTCTAGCGGTCGGCTCCTCTGTTCGGTAGTTTTGCGTGGTTTCTCGATCACCACCAGGTGAATGCCGGAACAGTACCCTACCAAACGGGCCACGGACCGCGCACACGATTCATTCCTCTTCCTTATCCTATCCTCACCTTTGCATACACACATTTACACTCAATGCAATACATAACCACCCATGCCGGGAGACCATTCGGGAGCTGCGAGCTTGTCTCGGCTGGGGCGGGGCCCCGCTGTAAGGAGGTACCTAGTCGAGGAAAACCTGCAAGACGGCGTGTGTAGGTTGGGCGCTGCATGTCGCTATTCAGCGCTGCAACCCGCAATAAAGAGAAGCATTATATTTATTGCGCTAATCATCTTAGCAGGTGATTCTCCCGGAAACACTAATCAGTCAATTAATCAATCAGAAGCACGAAGTACCGGAGGGTCCTTGTGAGCAGAACTAGAGGGGCGCGAATGTAGTTTGATCACCGAAGGGCATGCATGAGCCTGTCTACGGACTGGAAACGGGCGAGAAATGAAACCAGTAGTCGACTAGATGTTCAGGAGTGGAAATACAGGCATTGAAATACTGGCAGTGAGCGAAGCATGGGCAACCAACGGATGAACGGAGGACGAAAACAGACGTCCAGCCCGGTGGAAAGACAGGTAGATGGGTAGACAATTGGGAAGACCCACCGTGGATGCGCTGATGGACAAAAAGACAAACATGTGACTAGACATGCACGGTACTAAGTCGGCTGGGTGAGTAGATGGGCGGATGGGTGAACAGGCAGTCAGGTAAATAACAGGCGGACGCGAGGACAGTCGAGTGAACAAATGGAGGGACGAGGTGATGGACAGGCCAAAGAATCTGCAAACCAACGGACGAACGGTCGGACAAATGGGAAGGTGGTGCGGATGCGCTAAAGGTAAAACGAAAGGACAAGGGAAATAATGGACGGAAGAAATTATATGAAAATTGGAGTGACAAGCGGACGTACAAGGTAAGCGGACAAGTGGACAAAGAACAGAGCAAAGTGGTAGCTAATGAGATCATAGGCATTCTTTACTACAACTTCTATATTCCTGACTCATGTCTGTACAGTGATCAGTAATTTAAAGATGGGTTGATAATGGCGATATAAAATGATAATAGATCATCCGTAAACAGTATTTGAATATCTGCGAGGTGCGTTTGTGTGGGTCCGACACTCATTGTTAGGCAACTTCCCGTGCACCAATCGAGACATGAGGTGTCATACGACGCGACTTGACCTCCTGGTGGGGAACTGATAATTTGTTTCGGATCCGGCCAGAAGATTCTAAGGAATTTATAAAACCTTTTTTGCATATTTTGCCTCTGTGACTTTAGTGGTTAGGAGAAGAATTAAATCAGAGCACCTAAGTAGAGTCATGTAGATGGGGTTGATTAAACCCCAGTAATTTTTGGTCCACGACGCCATAATTTTCTTCTCGACGATGGATTATAGAACCATGTTAAACACGCGACCTAACTGTCAATACTGAAGCTATTTGAACATAAGGTGTTAAGTGTTCCATAATCGTGTTTAACGTTCGTAATTCGAGTTAATTATTAACTTGTAAACACTTACCTTGTATTGCCTGGGAATTTATTAAATTTGAAGGAAGCGAAGTGAAGCACATGCGTATTCAACTTTGCACTGCAAGGTTTACGGCGATTACAATTTTGGAATTGCAATATTACCAGTTCATATCTCGTATGGAGGTAACTTGCAAGAGTGTGGGAAATTAACAGGAGCATAACATTATCAGCTACAATGATTCATTGATATGCGTAATGCCAAAGGCTGTAGGAACTTATTTGAAGCTCTGCGTGACATTCAGAAATTTTCATCACATGAAAAGACTTTTAAAACATTTAACAGCGCCAGTGGCGTCATATTAAACTAGTTGATGGGATAAGAGGGAGGGAAAACGGAAGAACTCTGGAAAAATCTGCCGCCACTAACCACCATTAAATCTACGTGAATCAACCAGAATGTAAGTGCCAATACTCAGAGGAGGAATTTAAGCCCCCTTTCCTCTAAGCTAAAGGGCTAACACTCAGAACATTCAGACGTGCCTTAATTGTGTAGATTATAGATAAGTGATACGGCTTGACATACGATACATGAGGAGCGTCATTTCAAATTATATTATGTCCACTAATAGAGAAAAATGAGTTTGACATCTTTTCGTTATGTTTCTTACGCGCTGTGTAGTCAGATCGTTTCAAATCACATTCTATCTTGGAGTAATTGAAGCTTGAAAACTGTGGATGTTTCATATCGTATGTTCTTAAGATTGGTGCAAATCGTATTTTGCCGCCGTCTCTTTCCTTTAAGTTGTTGGAACTTTTTTATTGAAAATACTGATCAGTTTATATTAATGTTTCTGCAGCAGTAACATTACACCTCTCACCCAGAAACTGGGGATTTATGGCTTTTAGTTGGTGGATACGGGGGCCAGCACAGGAACATGCACGTTGTTCATGCTATAGCGTTCTCTTTCCTAAACAATGTCTCTCGTCATGTGAATAATATCACACTTTTTCTTTCCTCTAAGGGACCTTCGTTTTTGACTGCTGACAGAATTTTTGGAATAATAGAGAATTATAATACCAGGTGATTATCCTAAATTTACCAGAGAATTGTACAGTATTAGAGAAAGTATTTACTACGTACACCTATATTATATTACACATTACATTATTCAATACATTTAGATAGCATTATACTATTATATGATTATTATATTTATTAAAAAGTTTCGATATTTTACAGTCACGGCTGACCCAAAGAAAGGAGTGAATGTAATACACAACAGGAACAAAGACTTATTAAGCCTGCCTAGAAAGCCCATGAGCAGATCTGTAATGTAGGTATCATAAGTAAAATAAGACGCGAATACTGCGAACGTTATGTGTCAAATGTGCATATTTTAAAAATACATATTTATTGTCAGAATACATGGTAAATGCAGTATATTATTATTCTTGAATTTTAATTGTTTCGTATTCACCTTCATATATTGTAACCGCTATCTAGTGTTCATAGCCGCGTTTACAACCAAATTGGCCACCTCTTCTGGTAGAGTGCAGTACAAAATTTTAAAAAGTACTCGCTGTCGCCACACGGAAGCGTGGAAGACAGGCACTGCTGCAGAAATTAAATGCTCGAACGCCGAAGCCAATAAGTAATTTACTTGGCAAAGCGCTGCAAATTATCGAGAAGAAGCCCCCCCCCCCCATTTTGTCAGTGACGTGGGCCAGGAACGGACGTATTACTACTGAAGGACGAAAGGCACACGAAAGACGACGGATCATTCTTTTCATTAGAAAACTCATAAGTTTTTTTTATTTGTGGTTTATTTTTACTATCAAATCAATGCAACGCTCATCAACGCAAGTGGCTGTTTATTCAACGGAAACCGAGCAGACGACGGGACCTCGAGGCCACGCGAGGCTACGGAATCCCATGAGTTTCTGTGAAGCGGCGCCGCAGCGGATCAGAGTTCGCTAACCTAGAGCGACGAAGAAACGGCCATGCAGCACATGCCACCCTTCCAGTGGTGTTCGTGAGTTGAAACGTTCCGCTGAGAACCATTTCGTCGTGTTTTCCCCTCACTGAGAACTAAAAGCAACTTCGCCAGTGTTGTAGCGCATAGAAAACAGTCCATTTGATAACGTAAAATCGAAATTTAAATATTACTTATATTTCATGATTATACTGTCGTAATAGAACGCAGATAGTTTCTAGTTGCAAATCTCTGTATAATTCTACATCAAATATCTATAGAATTAAATGGCCATTTTAAAAATGGGTCAAAAATATAAATTTCATGTTATTGTTTGAAGTATTTTTCAAGAATACAGCCTAGGTTTCAGAAAACCTTTATTTTTCATAACTGTAATTCCAGTGATAAAACGGGATACGGAAACAAAGTATAATTAATTTCAAAGGAGTTAACTGAATTATTAATAACTTGAATGTGTATTAGGTTAAAGACAGATCCATTAGATCTGTAAATTGGAAACAGTTGTAAATAATTATTACCTATGCATGTTCTTTTTTCTGCAAATAGTGTATATAAATGAATATATCCTTGTGTGCATGTGTTTTTTCAGGAAGTGTATCATTTGTTTTGTTTCATCGTGTCATTTTATAATTATGGTGTATGTAAGATAGAACTTTTATTAGTGAGATGTTCATGCATTGAGTAGATAAAACATCGTATATTGTTAATCCCACTACGTTCACTGTATTTTTTGTGTAGAATATACTCTCATAGTCAAATTCATTTTGCCTCTGGTTTCTCTTATTTTGGTATCGTAAGTAGAACTCGACCCTTACATTACGGTAGGAGCAGGCTACCTGCTGTACGAAAACAAAGATGACATCCATCGATGCCACTTACTTATCGAGTGAAGACAGTTCGCTCGTGTCACCAATCTGAGAGTAAAAAAAGGCGGGTTGGTGATAATATTCTATTAAAATGATTTAAGCGGTTATCGTATAAATTAATTTGTTTCAAGCGTTAAAAGTCATTAACCACAAGTGCGTAGTTGATAAATTGCTGGGAACTGAAGGATATACTGTTTCAAAGCTTACTCCCTATTACAGTATGTTCAGTTCAACTGAAAATGTGTGGTCTCCGGCACAGGGATACTTCAATACACGAATGTCCTTACAAGATCTTGCTACAGAATGGAAAAGGCCAAAAATATTTGGAAGCAGGCTTTAGAGCAGGTATCTTAGTGATCTAAATTCATTGACATTTTTAACAAAAGGAAAATGAGGTTCAATGGCTTATATTTAATAAAGTATTATGAATACATTATTTAATTTTTTTAAGGTGTCAACTACAAACTTGAAAAATGCAGTGGAGTATTCTGAGAAAATTTGGTTGTATATATAGAGAAGGATGGGTAGATTGTGAAAACAAATTTATTGTACATCTGATCAGGAACAGTGTAGATGAAGATTTCATGTACAAACACTTTTATGTAATTATTGTGAAATAAATTCACTTGGTAAAAAAATTATAAATAGTGTTTTAACTCTTCTTCCTTAGTTTTCACTGTTGAATGTTCAGATGAAATATATATTGTAATTATGATATGCAGACAAATAAAATTTAAGAAATATTCTGATATACATTTTTTAAAATTGTCCTTCCATTCATTCTATATTATTATCAATCATTAATAATGTTTGCAAAAATTTAATCGATTGATTTATTCCTTTAATGCTTTTAATTATATGAACATTTTACAATGAAGTAAAACATTAAACCAAACATTTCAGCATTATGAGTTTCAGGAGAAAATTATCAAATAATTGGTCGAAATGATAATTATTTCAGTGTTTCAAAACATTCAGTGAATTAAAATTAACGTTGCAATGAGAGAAGTTCCTGATGACAGATTTCTCCAATTGCGTATGTTTGAACGTAGAGCCAAAGCCTAGACTTCATGTACATTTTCGAAGTTGGCAGGGCTGAATGGCCGCCATATTGAAAATTCTAGGGACCAAAGCACGCTGAAATCCCGTATACCACGGTGTAAGATATATAGGTGTGTCAACTAGTCGCCTTTTGGACAAAATTTTTAAAGCCAATTTGAGGCTAGTCCTCGCTTATCCGTACGGTGCGCACGATCGAGTTGGGCATTCATGATGGCGTCTCGCGATTTAGTGGCTTCCACCAGAGGTTACAAAGCTATTAAATGGATCACCATCTTGTCCCAAAAATGCCCAAGTCGTTCGCAGCGCTTACATAGCGAGAACTGTGAGAACTAGCCTCACATTAGCTTCAGTTTTAGACCGGGAGTGAACCCACCTATATCTCTTACACCGTGCGTATACCGATACCACAGGAATAGAAAGAAATGACTCGATTCCGGATCGAATCGGTAGTATCGGAACGTCCCATTCGGTTGCGGTTCGGCTGCCGGCGCTGCACGGCAGTGTAAAAACAAGCGGCGGGCGGGCGGGCGGCCGGGCGGCCGGGCGGGCGGCCGGGCGGCCGGGCGGCCGGGGCGGGCGGGCCGGGCGGCCGGGCGGGCGGCCGGGCGGGCGGGCGGGCGGCAGGGCGGGCGGCCGGGCGGGCGGGCGGGCGGGCGGCCGGGCGGGCGGCCGGGCGGGCGGCCGGGCGGGCGGCCGGGCGGCCGGGCGGGCGGGCGGGCGGCCGGGCGGGCGGCCGGGCGGGCGGCCGGGCGGGCGGCCGGGCGGCCGGGCGGGCGGCCGGGCGGCCGGGCGGCCGGGCGGGCGGGCGGGCGGGCGGGCGGGCGGGCGGGCGGGCGGGCGGGCGGGCGGGCGGGGCGGGCGGGCGGGCGGGCGGGCGGCTTCCTCCTCAGCCGCCTGATTTACGAGGCGGCCCGCGCGCCGCCCCTGCCGCGCAGCGGAGGCCGGCGGACGGCATCGCAATTGGCGCCTCAAAAACCCCGCCGCGCCGACGGATTCTGGGACGCGCGGCGCGCTCCGCGGCAAGGGAAACTTATCCAAATACATGTAGAATACCGGTAATCCGATCTAATTGGGGGTGTGGTCTGTTTGAATTCCGAAATGTTCGGATTATCCGAAAAAATGTACCGTACATACACAAACACATCTGTAGGATTACCGGACAATGCGACGATGTGAGAAGCTGGCAACGTAGCGTGGCAATTGCATCATCACATCATCAAATGGCATCGTCAAACTGATGCAGTTCCTTATGGAAAAAGAAGATTACCGATTTTGCAAGTTCCTCTAAGAGAAAATCACTGCTACATAAACCTGATATACACCGTATTATCAGTACAATAAACGTTTCATTTCGACAACTTGTGTTTCAATAATTACTTTGTTCAGTCATAGACTAAGGATGTACTCAATAGTTTATCTTTACTCTATGGTTCAGTTCTTCAGTACTTATAAAATCCTTTCTTTACACTGCAAATAAGCATTTTATTAATATTGTTTATTTTTACTCCATCCTGAATTTTGTTCGAATTATCCAAAATTTCGGATTTGCGGGGTTCCTATTTGCGAGATTCTACTGTAAGCTGGTCTAGCAGAGAATTTGATGGAGTCCGGATTGCAGTAATAGTTTTGTCAGCGGTGGCCAATTAATGTTGTTAAATTAAAAAAATATTTCAGTCACAAATTCTTAAAGTTAATGTCAAAATTAAGTATTAATTTAATTTTTAAAGTATAATTTTTGCTCATAATAAATCAAGCATAACACAGTACCTACATTCGTACCCGGATTTTCTATGAACCAAACTTTTCTAGCTTTTTATAGTTCGCGGCCTCAAGGTCAGCCAAAGAAAGGCAAACGAACGTACTGTACTACAAAAGGGAGTTAGATGAAAAATGCTCAATAATTTTCCAAAACTTGCTTAAATTCCTGCACCAAATTCAGAATTTTGTTGATTTCCCCAATAGTTATGCAATCGTTTATCATATTAATTAAGTTTTAATTCATAAGAACAAAAATGTAATTTAAAATTGGGATATTCATGTTTCAAAATTATAATCAAAATATGTACGATCTCGTAAATAGGTTTTCGATTAATAAAAGTAATTTATATCGTAACATATAAAGAGTAATTACTTTACTTTGTTAGTAAAAACGTTGACTGTATTCCTACGTTGACTGTATTCAGTATAAAGTATCGCAATCAACATGAAACTGATATTTTTTTCAACTTATTCAACAAGAGAGGTCCTTATTCAACAAGAGAGGTTCTTAAAAATGTATTTGCAATATTTCTTCTGCTCTTCAGTAATCAAGAACACAACAAAAAATAAATAAAAGGTAAATTTTCCTTTTGTTTGACACTGGGAAAATGAAAATAAAGAATGTCTTCCGTCTTCGCTGAATAACATACGAACAGCGGAACAGCAAACTGTATTCTTCGGCACATACATTTGAGGTGAAAACTGTTAAAACTACAAACAGTAGACAAAATTTCAGTAAGTCACCAATTCACAATGAAGCTCTAAGGAAACAGCAAAAAATTCAAACCAGCATTATGTTATAAATACAGACGTAAATATCTATAAATGCATCAGTGGTTCATTTCAAAATCAGAATCTTTGGATTCTTCAGACAGTGCGACGCAATGAATGCGTTCAAGTTTTGAAGGCGTAATAGTAACAAAGGATTTTTTTTAGCGGTAAGGTAAAGAAGTTGCTGTGATTGTGATCTCTTCAAAGGAAGATAAAAATGTTAGAGAAAAGCCATTTTGTTTGAATATTGTGAAATAAAGCACTCACATAAAATTCAAGGCACAGAAATGTTAAAACTTGCTGGTAAGTTTTTCTTATAAATTGTGTGTGTCGTGCAACAACATTAATATGTATGATACAATCGAAACACGTCATCGCTGTGGAGATACAGTCAAATACCAACCCAAGGTGTAAAGTTGTACCCGGGATGTATGGCTAACGTGTAAGAAAGCAATGAATCAGTACCACTGAAATACTTTCAACATGTACTAGAGAGTAGGTTTACTTTATTGCCGGTCGTTTCACTTCACTCAGTACACTTCACATTCGTGTGACCTAAATCTATTGGAATCCCTCATTTAATATTCACCTAAAACACATAACCTACCAATACATTTTCATAAAATTATGTAAAATGAATGAGCCATAAATTCAATAATTAAGTCTAATTTGACGGAGGGTCGACAAAGATGGATTATGGCCAGTTTTTCGAAGAAATAAATACATTAATCGTCACCTCTAAGCATCGACATGGGGAACAGACGGGCTGTTTTAAACAATCCCTTAATTTGGCCGAATTTTAATGACTGGAATCTTACTAATTCTCTCTGCGTAAAATGGGGTAAATATAATGAGCACGGTCTCATAAATGCCCAAGAACTATTCTGGACAATATGTAAATTATTTGGATTATCATTCATAAATGTAACCCTAACCTGCAACAAACAATCCTAGATGCTATAATTCAGTAATTTTATCTAATAAATGAGGAAACGAACAAGAAAATAAATGTGCAAAACAATGAATATTGATTTAATTGTCTTCTTATGTTATAATAAGGCCCAAAAGTATTTATTATAAACTATTTCCACATCACACTTACGTATCACTTATTTTTCAACTTAGGCATATCTGAGCGTTTTATCAATCCCTTACCACACACTACACACGAATTCATTATCAGGTATTGAGAGCAACATTATCGTTGGTGATTGTGCTTCAACTCCTTTGCCCCCTTGCCACAATCGCCCTCTATGCAGACAATTCTATTACAAAGTTTTATAAGCTTATATTATCACAATATTCCTTGTGATTACTCGAGTAAGCCGGACCACCTTAACTTCTGGGTTGTAAGGGATATAAATTTTTACTAACATTTTGCGTGTCCATTCTTTCACGTTATTCTTTTATCGGCTGAGTTGGCTTAGGGCATCAACTGATGACACTGGCGTGCCTCCGACTTCAAGGATTCGGACCACTCAAACGGTGACAGTATTTTGACACTAGCTGACAGCTGTGTCGAAATCAGCTGCTGTCTGGAGGAGAATTCTAGCGCCAGCTGCTCTAATTGACAGTTTATTCTATTTAAATGTCATAATCTGTGGTGAGTTACGAGAGTCAGAGTCATCGGCTGTTTCAATTTTTGTAGGACCGTACTCACTAGGGATCAGACATTTAAACAGAAGAATATTACAAACGCGCACTCCTACAGGTTCATTTATCCACATGCTTATTTTCTGGTCAAAAAATTTCGTAACTCGTGTACCCGCCACCGCCACACCACTTTACAACCCAGCCTTCGATACCTATCCATCCGAGGCCTCGACCTCCTCTTTGGCCGCTGCTGCCACCAAAACCACTCCCTTTACCACCGCCTCCTTCTACATCGCCACCATTATTCCTGCCGTCGCCTCCACCACCACAATTCCCTTGGACACCGCCTCCTTCGCTCTCACCTCCGCCGCCACCGCGATCGCCACTGTGTCCACCTCCGCCTTCGTCTCAGTCTCCGCCTCAACCTTCCTCTGTTTTCGCCAACGCTTCTTCGTGTTAATTTCCGCTCCGCATTTTTCGTCTCCGCCTCCGCCTTTTCCGTCCCTCCTCCACCTGTGCCTACTTCGTCTCCGCTTCCACCTTCCTCGTCTTCATTTCCCGGCCCCGCCTTTTACGTCTCCGTCCCCGCTTACACCTTCTCGTCACGATCTCCACCCAATTCTTGTCTCTGTCTCCGCCTCCCCCATCGCCTTCTCCGTCTTCATTTCTGCATCCGCCTTTTTCGTTCCTCCTCCACCTCCGCCTTCTTCGTCTCCGCTTCCGTCTCTCGCTCCACTTCCTTCGTATCCGCATCCGTTGGTACGGGGATCACCACTGCCGCAGCCCGCCGCTGCCGTCGCCGCCTCCTTCCTTCGTCTGCTTTGCCATCGCGCCGCCACCGTCACCGTCACCGTCACCTCCATCTCCGCCGCTACCGCGATCGCCGCCGCTCGCCGCGGGCGCCGCCAGCGCCGCGAGCGGCCCCGGCCGTTACGCGCCCCGCCGGGCGCGTGTCCCGTTTTTTGGCCGGTCGTGAGTTCGAGCCCCGTGACCGGTTCCTGCGATAAAACCGCCGAGCCCCCGCCACCGCCTGCGCAGTTTCGAAGAACCTCAGCGAACCTCCGCACGCTCCTTTTCTTTCCTTTATTTACTCTTTATTTCTTTTATTTTTTAGTTTGAATTCTAAGTACATGGAAATAAGTTTGGTGAATAACCCAATAAAACAAAAAAAAACAAAAAAAGGCGGACCTCAAAGGAATAAGATTTTGTTGAATGTCATAGGTGCGCCATTCGTACCTTTCACGCTCTCGGAGAACAAGCGGCACGGATAAATTACGGCGGAGGCAGGCTGCAACGTGCTGTTCATGCGGGCGGCGTTTCTTTATGCGGCATCCGGAGAACGGAGGTCGGCCGCGCGGGCCCGGCCCAAACGCACAGACGGAAAGTTTGCGTCTATCATGTGGATCGTATTCGTGATTGTTTTCAGTACTGAGCGTGAGAATAAAACATGGAGAACAACGTGAGAACGCGGTACTGTTTCCCAGACCCAATCCACTACCAGTGCTTCGTAGTTCGACGATAGTCCTCCTCCTACTATTGTAACATTCCGTGTTTTATATACGGGCTTGCGTTTACATTATATTATATTTCAAATCGATTTAACAAATAAAATTTAATAAAATAAAGCATCAATGCTCTTTGATGCTGTTGCATGGAAGCACTGTAGTGTCCAAATATCTTGGTCAATAAGCAGAAATAAGTAACCTATGTAATAATAATTATAGTAATAACAATTAATATTATTATTATTATCATTATTATTAATTCTGAAAACAAATATTACAATAGTAATTAGCTCTTGAGTCCCTATAAATGATCATCTCTCGATCACTCTCTATGTTAAGATGTAATGAATTCGAAAATACTTAAAAGAGAATACAGATGGATAATCAAACCTCAACCCCAAATTCAAAAACCAATGTTTATCATCAGCCAAACATGGACAATTTGTGATGTTAACCATTTGTAGCGCGGATTAGTTGGCCACATCGTGTTATCTCTCAGCAATGACAGCAGCGAGGGCTGCAGCGAATAGGCGAAAATATCACAGTTGAAGAACTGTCAAAGTGTTCAAAACATGACAATACAACCAGTTAGACATAAAAAATCGCACGATCGCACGAAACGCGGAGGCGGGGGCGGAGGCGAGGGCGGAGGCGAGGGCGGAGGCGAGGGCGGAGGTGAGGGCGGAGGCGAGGGCGGAGGCGAGGGCGGAGGCGAGGGCGGAGGCGAGGGCGAGAGCGGAGGCGAGGGGAGGGGCGAGGGCGGGGGCGAGGGCGGAGGCGAGGGTGAAGGCGAGGGCGAGGGCGGGGGCGGGGGCGAGGGCGGAGGCGAGGGCGGGTGCGAGGGCGGAGGCGAGGGCGGGTGCGAGGGCGGGTGCGAGGGCGGAGGCGAGGGCGGAGGCGAGGGCGGAGGCGAGGGTGGAGGCGAGGGCGGAGGCGAGCGCGGAGGGCGAGGGCGGAAGCGAGGGCGGAGGCGAGGGCGGAAGCGAGGGGGGAGGCGAGGGCGGAGGTGAGGGCGGTGGCGAGGGCGGAGGCGAGGGCGGAGGCGAGGGCGGAGGCGAGGGCGGAGGCGAGGGCCGAGGCGAGGGCGGAGGCGAGGGCGGAGGCGAGGGCGGAAGCGAGGGGAGGCGAGGGCGGAGGCGAGGGCGGAGGCGAAGGCGGTGGCGAGGGCGGAGGCAAGGGCGGAGGCGAGGGCGGAGGCGACGGCACACACATGTGTGCTGGCCTGGGCCGTGATATGAGGAATAAAAGAGTCGCAGCGAAGGTTGCGGCCAGGGCAAAAACGAAGGCAAGAGATGAGTGTAGCGACGAGGGTAGCGACGAGGGTAGCGACGAGGATAGTGGCGAGGGTAACGACTAGGGAAGTGACGTGGGTAGCGAAAAGCGATGAGGGGAGCGGCGAGGCTAGCGAAAGGTTAGTGACAAGACTAACGACGAGGGCAGCGACGAGTGAAGAAGTGAGGGGAGCGAAGCGGAAAGAAACTAGTGAGGTAACGTAGAAGAGGCGACGGCAGAGAAGAGAGCGGCAAGGACGGCGGTGGTGAGGGCGAGCCCAATATGTATGTGACGGGGGCGTCCACGGCACAGCAACGGCGACGGCGACGGGGGCCACTTCAGATCGCGCACGCCGTGCAGCGGAAGCAGCGGTGCGGCGAGCGCGGGCGCGCTCAAAGCGTCGACGGCGGCGGCGGCGACGGGGGCGGTAGCCGCGGGGGCATTTTTGCGAGGCTGCCCGTCGCCTCCGCAGGCGCGCCACGCCACGCCGCTGCGCGCCGCTCCGCGCCACGCCGCTATCGCGCCGGCCATCTCCGCCCGCCGAGCGTGAGAAGAGCGGCGCGGAGGCGCCCCGCCGTCGTCGCCTCCTGGCGCAAGCCGCGGAAGCCTTCTTTGTCGCCGCCCCCCTCCGCGCTTGCCGGCCACGCCGTCACGCCCACCTCCCAGGCGATTCAGCTTCGAAATAAGCGACTTCTGGGCAACAATTTCCGATATTACTATACTGCGATTTTTCTAACCATGCCCCTGGCAGGTATCAGCTGTTGACGGTTTCATCCAATCGAGAGTTTAAACGTCATCAAAGTGACGTCACTGTGGTGACGTACAAGCTCCTGATTGGATGAAATTGTGAACAGCTGATACCTGCCAGGGGCACGGTGAGAAAATCGCATTGTGCACTACAGTTCTTTATACAGTAACAGTAAGTGTTAACAACTAGTAAGTGTTAATACCCCTTGTAGTTTCGCGATCGTGCAAGATATAAAGATGCCGTTTGGACAGTCGATTGAATAGACAGGGGCTAATTGATTATAGCATAATTCGTCTTTGCAATATTTTTTACTACTAAGATATAAGGTCAATTTTTTTTAAATGGAACCATATTGTCACACCCAAGGTTCGTTATCGAGCCACACGGTGGCGTCGATTGTCAACCACAGCGTCGAGCTCCGGCGGCGTGGGTGTGCGCCGAAGTCAACGAGGGCGGCCCGGGCCTAGCTCAGTCGGCCAACTTTGTCACCTGCTTAGAATCTAACTCGGATGGAAGGAGTCGTAAGGCGTTTGCTAACTACAGAAACAATTCAGTGGTTGGTAAAGCAAATAAAAAGGTTTATTCCCGCCTAATAATAGGCCGGGGAAGTTACAGTGATTCAAAGAGTTAAGAAAGGCCCTACCTGATGAGCTCAGTTAGAAACGAAAGAAAAAATGAGATAAAACTTAAATCTAAAAAAAGAGAGAAAGAACGAGAATTACAATCAAATTCCTTTACAGGCCCCAACAAACTCTAGGCCATTCGCCTTCTGGCTGACAATAATGAGGAAACAAGTGCCTAAGCGCGGCACAGCAATGCACAATAGTTCTTTGGCGGTCGTTGACCGAAGTTTATGCCTGAATGGGGCGGCGTGTAGGCGGCCCTCGGCGTCGGCGGCGGGGGTCGCGGCTTCTCTCCGTCTGGGTCGGCGGCTGAGATGGCCCTGCCAGGCCGAGAAACGTCCTTCCACAATAGCTACCAAAGGAGCGGCGGCGGCGACAGCGGCTGCGGCGGTGACGGCGGCGGCGGCGACGGTCAGCTGGCCCGGATCGTGAATGATCGCGAATTCCGTTCACACAAATTAGCAGTTCTTACGGAAAGTTCTCTGGAGTTTTCACGATCACGAATCTCGGAGAAAACCGGTCACTGCCCACGGCAGAGCTCAGTGTCCACGAACTAAGTCCCAAAATAATAATTCTCCCTCGAACGCGGCGCCGGAGCTGTTACTCACTCCGCGGCGCTCGCCGCCCCCAGCTCAATCGAACAAGAAGAAGTGATCTTCTCCCCTACGCCGCTAGCGTGGAGGTCTCCTCGTTCCGCCACCCCGAAAATTCAAAAGTGCCCCAAAATCGCTCCCACCCCACGGAATTTTGCCCCTGATTGGCTAAGTGCTACTACGCCGTAATTTTGTCCTCGGCCAATCAGGTCCGGTGATTCTAGGAATTTTCCGTAGCCCTATCTCTGTCTGGAAAACGCTCTCCGTCTGACTTCGGAAGTAGGTCAGTAAAGGGTACGCGGAATGTCCGTTGGGACCCCCGGAGAAAGCTGCGAAGGACGGCCTAGGTACTTAGTGCGCATGATACCCGGAACGGCGGGATCAGCACACGTCTCTAATCTCTTCTTCGGCGCCCGGGTGCGTGACGGGATGAGGGTCGACTCGCGGACGATGGCCATAAACTTTTAGAGGGGCGCGTGCTGTCATCCCTTCCATTAGCGGAGGGGGCGCGCCGACCCGGCTGGCGGCGGCGGGAGGTGGACGCCTCACATCGACAGTTATTTGTGAAATTTAAAAAATATTAAAAATAGCGTACCGCTACAATATGCTAAATTGTAGAGTATCGTAATGTGCTTAAAATGACAATTTCAAATATGTATACATCTTCGTATTTAAGCGAATCGTTTTTTAAAAATTGATCTGTTTTTGTAACGCCTTACCTGTTAACTAAACTCTCCGTCCTTTAGACAAACGCGCTCATTTATTTGAGCACAGAAATAACTACTTTCTTCGGCACTAATTTTGCCGAAAGATGACTTTGTCCAAAAAGACTCAATGCTGTATACAGGATTCCGCAAAGTTCTCAATGTTTCGTCTCAAATACTGTTCTGTTATTTTGATATCTGTGACAATATATTTATTATAAATTTTAAGTAAATAATACAAGAAGAAATAAACAATAACTTATTAATCATAATTTATTCGTAACTAACCGTCACATACAAGAATCCAGCATTTGAGTCTTGTTTGGATGAAATCATCTTTCGACAAAATTAGTTTCGAAGAAAGTAGTTATTTCTGTGCTGAAATAAATGAACGCGTTTCACTGAAGGACGGACTGGCGAAGTTCCCCATTTAGTTAACAGATAAGGTCAAATTGAAAATAGCCGCTTCAGTGGAAAAATGTGTTAAAAACACATCAATTTCTAAGAAAACGTTATTTACGATTAGCTTAATTACGAAGATGTACACACATTTAAAATCGTCTTTTTAAGCCCATTACAATACACTAAAATTTAGCATTTGGTTCCATAAAAAAGCAAGTTGACCTTATATCTTCGTAGTAAAAAATTGTGCAAAGACGAAGTATGCTGTAATCAAGTAACGCCTGTTTTTTGCAATCGACTGTCCAAACGGTATCTTCTTATCTTGCACGGTTGAGAAGATACAAAGGACATTAACACTTAGTTGTTCCACTCTGTATTACCGCAGTGGCATTGTCCACACTAACTTCATATGAAACTCCCACGCCCATTTCCTGTATCATCAGTGATACATTGCGGTGGCAGAACGTGGGAGAGAAAACGGTAACCCTCCTCCTCCCAAATCCAAGTTCTTCATTTGTTCAATTTTTTCGGAATAATTATGATTTATCGATTGCATCACATCCCAAAGCATAGCTATTTTGAAACTATACTGTTAAATTTTACGCTCACAATTATTTTATTTCAAAATTATTAAGGAGAGAGGTTCTCTGAACTGAAATTTTCACTTTCAAAATATAGTGCGCCAGGAACGTCTCTCCGCACTGCGCCGAGTCAGGTCCCCCTAGTAAAAATACATTTACATTGGTAGCAAACAGAATGCTGGGAAACAAGTGAAGGGGGCAACACTTCCAGCATCTGATGTGACTATGGTGAGTGATGTATTTACGTTTTATTTGTTACACGCTGCTACCAACATAATTTTTGTTGCAAGCACCAAGGTGCCACTATGGAGAGACTTTCCTGGCGCGCTGTACTACTCGGTTCACACTAGCTTTATACGCACTTCCCACGTCCAAGTTCATTATCCTCAGTGATATGTTTGTGGTGGCAGATCGAGAGGACAGAAGGGGATCAAGCCCCTCCTCCTCCCAAATCCAACTTGTCATTTGTTCATTTTTTTCGAAACCATCCCGGTATGCGCCTTAAGCGATTGAATAAACTGAACAACCCTCAATCAGGATAGCTACTGAAGGCCGAGGACATTGATGAATCGAAAAGCCAAAATCAACTACAGCAATTACATGAACAAAAGAAATCATCAAGAGCCTAAGAACAAAAGGATTACTGAAATTCGTAATGTGTCGGTGGCTACAGCTTCGGCCCTTCCTTCGAGCTCTAGGCTATGAATTGAAAATTTTCTCCAGGGCTTGGGGCGAATTGAAAACTAGATGAATCAAATGATGACCGTCTTCGCTCACGAAGTACCAAGTTAATACAGATGAGTCATTTCATATGAATAAACACTTCTTTCCGTCTTTCTCTCAATTAGATCAACAAATGTGTCTTATGCCTTTTAGCTTAGAAAAATGTCGTTACTGCTCAGCAGTTTCCTAATGTTTTATCTTCTTTTAAAACTTTCAAAAGTTAAAAAAAGTGCTAAGGATATTTCTTAGTATTGTGGAACAAAATATCTACTTTTTTGGATACGAAATAGGAAAAATGGTTAATTGTCGCAATTAGAACGCTTGACTTGTAATACGTGTGGCCCTGCGATCGTACCCCGACTTTAGGCACTTACAACTAAAGCCCGTCATCTGGCCATCAGAAATGTTGTGCACTTAAAGGCGTATCTACGGTATGGCAGATATGGCACGTGCCATGGGCGCCATTCATAAGGGGCGCTATTTAGAGTATACCCGCTAAAACGAAACAACGCTAATTTGAAGTATCCTGGAAGAGGCGTAAATTCTATGCTTGCCATGGGCGCCTACGTATACCTAGATACGCCTCTGTGTGCACTAGCTATTCGCAAATGACTGTAATACATTCCCCACCCTACATCAGCGTTTAGAGTCTTGAAAATAGTCTTAAATTTCGATGAAACACAGTCTGCAAAGAAAAACAAAACTACAAGAACTTTCTACGTGTTCCACTTTCTATGCTTCTGAGACCAAAACGTTAAAGTAAATATTATTATTATTATTATTATTATTATTATTATTATTATTATGAGAAACAAGGTGGTATGTTTTTTTTAATTCTGAAATTATTCTTGATTATTTTAATAATGCTCTTTGAAAAATGTTCTTTTCCAATTTCCTTGATTTGTTTTGCTTGATACGAACATTTCAGGGACCACGGAGCATCAACACATGTGTTGTGTTCCCAGGAAGAGATAAATACTACTTTCCCAATGCGGAACATTAAACACTCCAGGCGATGACGATACCCGATACCCATCAGTTAATTCGCACCCTGACTGTCTCTGAAAAATTCTGCGATGTGGCGAAACGTTGGTAATTCTGACTTGGACGGAAAAATTTCTTTCATAGACATCTAAATGATGTGGGTAAATGGAATATGTGTGGAATGTTAAATTGCAGTGTCGCGTAACTAGGTATTACAGTTTGCTAATAAACTTAGTAAAATGTCTGTTAAATATAAGACTGTAAAATGTAAATTTTGTGGACTTTCGATATTCAAAAAATGTATAATTTCAAAAATGTGTGAAGGTGAGTTTCTACATCATGTTCCTCAGAGAAAATACTTGAGTAGTTGAACGAACCAAGCTAGTCACTTCAGCCGAATTAGGACAAGACGCGACGACAGTTTGGCACTGGCATATCTCAACGATTTTTTATGATAATTTCGGTGATTAAAGAATGGTCATTGACTTTTAATGGGGTCATCAATAAGAGTCCAAACGATTGTATTAAATTTTCAAATGCTTTGACAAACAGATACTTTACATTGAATATTTCGAATCGTCCAAAAATTTGAATCATCTCCATTTACAAGAACGTTTACCACGTGTTCCATTCCCCCCCCCCCCAATTAAGCTGTTTGTCAAAAACATATTCGCTTACTGCAGATCTTTGATTCCATTCACTGCAAACGGGGAAGCCTATGCCTTGTTTACCCGACTCGAGTTTTGCACAAATTTTATGTCGGACTCGCGTTGCTGTGTGTTTTAGTGATGAAATGGATGTTTTAAAATACCATGTTCATATTTTTTTCACTGAGGTTTCTCCATCCAGTTAACCTGGAAACCCCGATGGGGTGTATCTAGAACAATGCACTAGATACTGACATATTTGCGGGATTCTGGTGTCCGGAAATAGGGCGCGAACCTTCATGCGATACAAGCCCAAAAGACAAGTGACAAACAATCCGACAATTGCCCTTACACAAGACATAAGAAAGAAGTTTAAGTGCTGAATAGAGGCAATACGTTGGAAACAAATTAATATTACAGCGTGATACTCTTCTTAGTATTACATACTCAGCTCATTTTACCTTGAAAACAACCTGAATATTGTTATAATAATCGACTAATTATGAACGATTAAGAAGAACGTTATTGAATTATGAATCAGTAAATTTTGTTTCAATATTTCCAGTAGATTATTGAGCTTAAAAAGTAAAATAAATCGGCAACAATGAAATTAATAATATTTGAAGCATATACAGCTCATTTTTATAGAGCAAGATGAAAAAACGATTATAAATAAGTGTAAGGTAGAAGGGTATTTTATGTTTTTCGGAAGATATCGCGTGAACGTGACTAAATGGGGCAAAGAACTGTTCTCTGAAGAAGAAAAAAAAAGAATCGGCAATTACCGCCAATAAATGAACGAATGGCGAAACAGTTACGCAATTTCCCTGATCGTAAGTGGATTAAGATCACGGTCAGCGATACAATAAATAACCTGTGCCTTTCAGTCGTTTTAGACCAGATTGGCTGGTAATAATATTAACCGAGATCAATTGTTTCACTACAGCCATAAATCACTCCTCAAAGTAATAAATTTAATTGATCTTAATATTGAATGACAAACATATAAAACGGATTTTAATATTTCGATTCTTGACTGTCATTCATAAAATCCTTTTCAGACAAATGATTACATGATATTAACACTTGACCAATACTTAGGATTAAATCTTGTATTCATGAGTTGATTTGTGATGATCAGTTAACTTTGTTATAGTTTATTTGTAACGGGATGGGGGTAGATAATTGGCTTACCAAATTATATTTGTATGAGACTTGATTTCACTTGGTTACCCAAGCGTCTGTTTCGTTTAAGTCTTGCTGGATCTTTGTACTACTGTGCGACTGGATATAAATGTTGATGAATTGTCGGCGAACTGCTCGAGGTGTGAATGGAGTGTGGAGAGAATGTCTGTTGTGTAAAAATTGAATAGCGTTGGACATAACGGTGAGCCTTATAGTTAACCTGCTTCTGTTTTATGTGGGTTGGAACTACAGTTATATGTTGTTACTATGAAAGATCTATCTGGTACGAATGGAGCGAACAAGACTCGGATTCTCATGACCTAAAATGAATAATATTGATGAACAATAAAAAGTTCCTTTTATGTGTAATTGTAAATTCGTGCAACCATCATGAAAAGGAAACAAAATTACTTACAAATGACAAAAATGACGCAAAGACCCAGAAAAATTTAAATTGGCAAAAAATGACTCAATAACTATACAATTCTATCACCAATATGTCATGGTAAACATTCATTTAGAAGTTCGCTAAGTCTAGAATGCATCAATGAAAAGAAAACATGTCGTCAGAATATGGGTTCTGGTGATGATATCTTGTTAGTATTTATATTAGACGTTCCTGCTATTTTAAGTGTTTAGATTAATCCTGAATGGCAAACTATCAAAAGCTTGGGATACATCTAAAATCATAGCTACTGTAGTTTTCTTTCTTGGAAGGCTTTGTGCATTTGTTCGGTTATCCTTAAGTTTTGGTGCGCAGTTGAGTTTTTGAATCCGAATTGATGATTTGGAGTGGGGGGTTTATTTTGGTGGATTTTTGATTAGGTTCTTTACCTCTGATGATAAAGTAAATTCTACGCTGTGTAGGACATTATAGATTGGTTATATTCTACTAAGTTATTTCTATAAGGAATTTCTTTTGGGTAAAACTTTATAATATATAAAGTTCATTTATTAGCTTATTTTACTATATTGTATACACTCTAGTAAGCACATGAGAAGGTCATTCATATTTTATTCTCGTTTTCGTTGCCTTGCAAGTGTATGTGCTAAATTCATACATATTTCAAATACTCATTTTAAAGAGATGAATTTATGATAAATATTTTTCGATGCGAGTAATATATTTTGCGCAAGGAGATATGATGTGTAATGCAAATATACTGCTGCTATTCACTGAGTATTCAAAGACTGTGCTGCCGCAACACGTTAATCTTAATATCATGTAAGCACGTCATATTTGTAGATCGCTGTACTATCTCTTAACTAAGCTGTTCCACCAAACTAGTTCTCAGTTTACCTCTAAGCTTCGCGTGAGAGTCGATCCAAACGAGTGGCTCACCGCTCTGTGAGCACATTTAACATGAGTATCCAACAAGCAAAAGGAAATGAATGTCCTTTACAATCTTATGAATCGACCTCTGGGGGGACTCCCATTCAAGCTCACAAGTAAAAAGTATTTCCGACGTCGCTTAATCTGGAAACAAGAATAATAACTTAATGGTTTCTTTGCTACACACAGAACATGTCTGTTCAATTTCACAAGATTATGCCTTTCTGATGTTCCCATCAAACTGAAGCGGATTTAATGTGGTTCAATTTCACGCGCGACAGTATTTCAGAAATTTGTTTTGTTTTGTTTCCTTAGGTGTTTGTCAGTAATTTATTTGACGTGAAATTATTATTATATATTTATACAGATGAATATACATATTGATGTAAATTTATTTTGGGTGGTGAAATTACTATTTTGTATTAACAATTACTTTGTAGAGTACTGTATTGTTGGTCAATTTAAGCTTAATAAATGTTAAGTTAAAATATTGTGTCCCAAGTTCCCACAAAATAATTATAAATCTATCTAATTGTAGAATATCTTAATAAATCTATATAAGTCAGATCGCGCTTGGCTTTCGCATTTCCTTCCGTCAGGACACGCAGCCCCATAAAGACTTGACTTAAGCTTTTAATGCAGGACCGCTAGAATTGAACAATTTGTTCAATAAATGAGGCGCCATTCGTTGATTGTATTCAACACATGCTTAGGAAGAAGAGAAGAAAAGACGATGGAAAGGAAAGAGAAAAAAGGGGAGAGAGTGACAGACGAAGAAGAGAAAGAAGGATTCATTGATTATAACGAGCTTGAGTAATATAAAGAGGAGTTGTGTCCAAATACAGCAATTCTTCTTGAAGCAATTTGCAATACTGGCCATCTTTTTTTCTGATGGCAAGACAAAGTAAGAGTTTCTACAGCTTCTTGCTTAAAAGTACATGTTTTGGACCTTTTGGCACAGTATTCCGAGGTATGCGACATTAAAGTGCTCTCCTCTTGTTGGGCACACAATTTGCACGATTAGAAGCGACAAAAGTATAAGAATCAGAAGGAGGATAATATACTTTATTTTTGCCTATCTAATGTATAATTACATCAATATTTAAATAATCAATAATAGTACATTTTAACTCAGTTTAGCCCAGATTTATTATTGACATTCTGTAGGAACTGACAAAGATGTAGAATATTAATTGAAAATGTATCGAAATAGTCATTACCAATTCGTCAAAACATTTGTTTATTTTCTTGCTGAATTTTATGAGATCACGGTATGGTTTCAAATTATTAACCTCAACATTTTTGTAACAATGTCAATTTAATTTTAAAGTTTTAATAATGAATATTAATAATCAAAACTGTACCACTCATTTTTTTTAAATAAAGTGTCCTTAAGAAAAATATACAAAACTAAATAATTTGTAATACAAACAAGCAAACTTAACTTAAAATACTTTATATTAATCCACCCAAAACTCAACACGTTTGAAATATTACATCTCTTCTAAAACACTTCGATCGAATTCATCATTTCGCGAACGTTCTGATGTTGCCCACTGAAAACATGGCGATTGTCCTTTCAAAAAGCTTCAAATATGACGGGCACATCGCCAATCTATATACTTGGGATTTTATTTTTTGGCGCGTGAGGACCTGTCTTCGCGATGGAATATCTCACAGAATTTCGCGTCTTTCTCGGTCGTGCCGCTAGATCTCGCATGATCGTGACCGTATCGAGCAGTGATGGTGATCATACGAGATCTAGCGGCACGACACGGAGAAAGACGCGAAATACCGTGAGAAATTCCATCATGAAGACGGACCCTGACGCGCCAAGAAATAAAAACCCAAGTATAGATTTCCATTGTTCTAACTCAGTCGTGTCAAGGTCTTCTACTGGTGGCAGTGACACGCCCTGTGGCACTGTAGAATGCCACGACCTACTCTGCGCAAGTAGCGTCGGGAAAGGAAACTATTAGTAACCCAGCCGTTTTACATTACGTCTTCTGAATTTCAGTGGGAATATAGTTATTCAAATTATCGTTTGCCATATTGCCATATTATCGAGGCAAAAATTATTATTCTTTCATGAAGAAACATGAGGGTTCAGGGCAGGAATTTATAGCTAATTTACCTTTGAAAATATATTTTATTATATAGGAGCGAATGTTTTTGTCAACAAAACTTGAAAAACTTTCTGTATTCAAAATTTTACTAGAATATGGTTTAGGATAGAGATCACAGAATTATGAAAACGTGCACTAAATTCACTTCTCCCCATAGCTCGTCACACACAGTTTTTACTGTTTTTGACGTAAATAAATAAAAAAATAAAATAAAAACACATTAGTGATGGCGTTGTCTCTGGCGGAGGGGTGATGTACTGCGTGAGGGGAGATTTCGTGGTGGCACTCGTGCCACGGACTCTCTCTCGTGGCGTCAACCTTGACAACACTGTTCTAACTCGTTGTATAATGCTTCTGCGACAGAAACGAAGAGCAGGGGCCCGGGGAGCAGAGGGGAGCGCTCGCCGGCCGGGCGCCGCCAGCGGAGGGAATCGTGAATGAAGAAATCGCGCCGGTCGCGCTCCAACGCACCCGCTTGTAAATCACAACGCGGCGATTCGCAGAAGGCGCCCGCCGCCACCTGGCCCCTCGAGATCCGCGTCGCGTCGCGTCCCGTCGCGTCTCGGCCCGCTTTCGGCACACGGCGCGCCGGTCGACCGTGCCTTGAGTCATCCCCCTCCAATAATAGCAGCGGACCAAGGGACAAGTTTTTCCTGGCGGAATGCCTTGTCCCTTGCACGATTGATTGATTGTTTCCGGGCGCGTCAACTGCTAAGGTCCTTTGTACCTTAGTGTAGTGAATGTTTTTATCGCGAGAGGTGGCGGTGATCTACTCCTTTTAGATGCGAGATCCGGCGCCGACCTACACCTAGGCTTGCGGGTTTCCCTCAAACAGGTATCTCCCATCAGCGGGACACCCCAGCCAGGTGAAGCTCTAAGCCCCTGACTGGTCCTTCAGGAAGTGTGGTAGTATAGTGCATGTGCGTGTATGTATGTAAGTAATTAAGGGGTGAGGGTAGGACAAGGAAGGTGAAGGAAAGACCGCGCGCGGTACGTGACTCATTTGTTAGGGTACTGCTCCGGCATTCGCCTGGTATTGAGTGGAGAAACCACGGAAAACTACCGATCAGAGCAGCCGGCCGCCAGAAATCTCCTTCGGACAGCGGTTGAATTCCACCTAACTAGATAGCCAATGTCGAAAATCCTGCCCCTATCGGGGCCCGAACCCTCGTTCCTAAGCCAGTGCACGTTCGACCCTCTGCTATGTAAATGGTGTAAGGAGGTTACGGAAGTAGAGGTCATCGCATGGAGGCCGGGCGGCGGCGGCGGAGTGATTCGTGGAAGTATAAAATTTCCGCTGCCAGCCAAAAAAACCTGCAGGGGCCGCAGACCTGCAGTCTGATTTCATGACCGGCAGATATAAAAGCGCACCGAAAGTGGCGGTGCTGGTGCTGGTGCTGGCGCGACCGTTACTGGAAGGATACTGCAGTAAAATATTTGTCAACAAATCTCCGGAAATAAAAGTAAACATGTCAAAAGCACGTTGTGCACGAGACACAAAGAAGATAAAACAATTATTGATGTGAGATATTTGATTCAATTACCTTATCGCAGTACCCTTGAATGTACCATACACTCACGTATAGACATTAATAATAATAATAATAATAATAATAATAACGTCATTAACACAGGAGGCAGAGAAACGTCATAGATACAAGAGTTTGGAAATCGAGATGAGCCGAATGTGGGGCGTAAAAGCACAGGTCGTCCCGATAGTTATCGGAAGCTCTGGGATTTGTTCCGCAAATTTGAGTAAGAACTTGTCTAAACTCCCCGGTAATTCAAAAGATTGGGAAGTGCAAGAAATTGCTTTATTTGGAACAGCCACATTTTGCGCAAAGTATAGTAGAGGCACCGACACTCCCTAGATCTGCTCCTTAGGTAGCTGGTTGCAACCTGGAATAGATTTTATATTCAGCCGACTCATAACATCTTAGGTGTGATGTAGTGGAATAATAATAATAATAATAATAATAATAATAATAATAATAATAATAATAATATCTAATGACTATCCGGGACGGGTACCCGCTATGTCTCACAAGGGGACACATATTAACCTTTTCACTAGACGCTCGCACACATGCGGGCTCCTCGGTCTCTGGTCAGCAGACTCTCAAGAACTTCCGCCGAAAACACTCATATATGAAAGACAAAGAACAAACATCCATGCCCAAGGTGGGACTCGAACCCGGCGACCCTTCGGACCGAAGCGCTGAGACGGCACACGCACCAGCCATCTCGGCCACCCAGGCCGGCTAGCGTTCACAAGTAAATAGCCTATTAATAGTAATTCATTTGCTATATCAAAATCCACCAAATATTTACAAATTTTCTTCATGCAAATGTAGTTTA